>VXAU01001979.1:102304-143510 GCA_013399695.1 Formicarius rufipectus | reverse complement strand
TAAAAAGGTCATCTAAAACCAGTATATTCTGTTGTGGGAGGATGGGCAGAATTGAACATAGAAATTAAGTGATGTCAGCCTCTCAGTGACTTGGACTGTAGCAGAGGACAGCTGGTGGATTCTTTCTAGAACTAACCTAAGAGTATCAACGTGCAAAGGGATCAGTGTGAAAAACTGTTTGGGACAGCCATCTAGTTTTCTTAAAATGTTTAGATACAGTAGACTGACAACTGTTAGGGCCTGTTAATCCATGGTTGTGGATTTTTGATCAGGTGCAGAATGCATAGAGTTATCTGGAAAATATTTCCTTCTCTGTCTGGCAACTGGAGCACACACCGTCAGACAGAACAAGGAAAAAAAACTAAGAATTATTCTACTCTAGCACTCCAAAGCCAGTTGAGTGATACCAAGAGCAGTCTGCATTTGGAAGATTATTTATCACAAATGAATTAAGCATAAGAATGGAGAGAAGATCCTGCCAGAAACTAGGGGGTGGGGAGGGACAATAGGATGAAATCTGACTCATTTTCAAGAGCTATTCTGCAAATCAGTGAAGAAGCTGCCACCACAAGAGCATGGTGTTCCCATCCCCACAGTTGGTGGGAGGGCAGAAGAAAGGGAGAACAAGGTAAAAATTTGGAGAAAAAGGAAAGAGCATAATGATCCCCTTTACCTGTAACAACAAAATCCTACTTTTTGTACATTCATTAACAAGAATCTGGTTTGCTTGGATCTTTTTTTTGTTCTCCAGCCCTTTTTTCTGTGCTCCTATCTCTCCTCTGGAAACTTAACATAATTATTGTACTTAACTGTAGCAATATTAAGTGTTTCCAACTTCAGAGATACTAAATTGTTCTTAGCATCTTAGCAACTCTTAATATGTCAGTATTCAATTCTGATACATGATGCAATCAAACTATCATATATTGATGTAATTAGAATACATTTCTGCCTTTTAATAACTGTCATATTTTATTCATTGGAGAGTAGGTAGAGTTTTGTTTCAGTAAGATAAAGGCTAAGTATTTAGTGTATGCATAATGAATTTAATTATAGCTAATGACTAATATTCACAAAACTCAATATTTATAAAAAGAAGGCATAATATAGACCGATACGTGTTTTGATTCCTTTGCTCATCACCATTTTCTGGTTTTTGTAGCAACTTCATTAGTATTTATTGAGTTAAAGTATGTTGTACACCATTCTGTACAGGTACTGAATTTATCTGTGATGTTGAGGTGGTGCTGCCAATTGAAGCAAACTGGCTCATCTGCTTTGGAAGTATTAATTGTAACTGGATAGTCTGTGAACAAAACATGGAAAATAGTAAGAAATGCAGACAGGGAGAAAATTAGTCACAGGACAGTTATGCTGAAATAGGCAAATTCTAAAATGAGACTTTTAAACTCCTCAGACAAGACTGACAAAATGCTAAAGAGAAATTTATGATCTTTTCTAAATAAGGAGTTTAAAAGCTTGTTTGAAAGATTTCTGCCTGTGTTTATCCTGTTACTGAGATGGAGGCAAATTTTGTTTTGTTGTTCATGAGTCTCTTACTTTTTTTTCTCACTGATAAAATGGGAGAAAGATCCAGGAGATTTCAATGCACTTGCAATAAGTCTTTTTCTTTGTTACTACTTCTTTTAAAAGTATTTAAATTATTACTGATATATTTAAGGTCAATTGTAAGGTACGTTTATGGTTACAATTATTTAAGAAAATCATTCACATGGGAACTGATTATGATTAATTGGTTTCTCTATTATTCTCCATGGAAATGTTAAATAATTTTACTGTGTCATCCTAATAAAAATACTTTTTCTCCATAAGTTAGTTCTACACAATGCCATTTTACAAATTTATACATGCAAAAAACTACAAAAGACGGTTTGGAAATGGGACTTGTTTTTAAAATCCTTTAATTTGCTGCTTCTGTGGAAAAGCAGCCAAGTAGGAGGATTTATTAGCAGTATCTTGGCTAATAAATTTTTGTTAATTTGTTTCAGTCTTTGAAAAACAGGATTTGTCTCTTTGATCTTGCAAACGAATGTTTTACTGAGACAATACCTCAAAATATTGCAACTCATCCAAAAATGAGAGAAAAAAATATGAAAAGCAAGCTTTACAACATTGTAAAACCATTTTAACATTTTTGATAGGCAGAGTAAAGAAGAAGGCAAAAAAGCAGAAGTTAAGAAGATTGAGAAGAAGAGAGGTTAGTTTAAAGAACCTAAACAATACTTTTTGGTCATCTTATATTTTGAATGGAATATTTTCCTGATAATTTACTGCTAAGGGTTGCTGTGTGGGTTGGGATGTTTGATCTGTGATGCCTCCTTCAAATCTGGAAAACTGCATTCTTGCCCTGGGTTCGTTCTTTCTGCAGTGTGTTAGAACAGGTCTTGGCTATTCTGACTTCACTGTCAATTGACCTTTTAAACCTCAATCTCTTTTGCTCGTGAACAAGAAACAAAAGCTTTTACTCTTTGAACCAGATCACTTCAGTTATTCCTGTCATTTTGTCCTTTGTCTTCTCATAACCCAGTACTCTGAGAAATCTCTTGAAAATATTTAGAAACTACCTCTTACTAAGCTGGAGGCTTAGATTCAGTTTACTGTGGTCTTGTCTGCTAACCCACACTTACAGTCTGACCTTTATAGGATAATGCCATTTTCAGTACTCCCATCTTTTACAACAATCCAAATCACTGTCTGTAATTTGTAGTCTAGTACAAATCCAGTAGCTTGGACTCCAACCAGCACAATGTTATGACAGAGGGAAATAAAAACTATCTAAACCCATCGGCCTTGAAGGAAACTGTTTGCTTCCTGTGTTCCTCAGAATACATACCAAATCCAAACAGGCATTCAGCATGTGAATTGGAGAAGGCCCCATTCATTCATCTTTCACTCCCACTGAAGCATGTATACTGGGAACATTTTATTTGGATGAATTTGGACTGTAATTTGAATCACGACCAATTTACTGAAAACAAAGCATCGATATACAGATGTCTGACATTAAAGGTCTTCCAGCTTTGTATGCCTTAATATTTATTAAAACTTCTGTTAGGCTGGCCCACAATTAGAAAGTGACAGCTATGTACTGGAATAGAAATTTTTTTTCAGTTCTGAGTCTTAAGGAGAAAACTGTGTGGATTGCTAATAATGTTCCATTTTTAAAAGCTGTGTACTTTTCCTGATAATAAGCCCTGTGGTGTATTTGTGTGCACCTCCATGCATGGTGCATGTATGGTGCCTGCCCATATTCTTCTGCATTCTACATGAAGTTTATATTTGTAGAATTGTTTTGGCAAAAATAAACCTGATAAAATTATCAAATATTCATACATACTGTTTTTAATCTCCAGAAACATCAATGGATTCTAGGCTTCAAAGGATACATGCGGAAATAAAGAATTCCCTGAAAATTGATAATCTTGTAAGTATATTTTTTTAAACAGGTTCACGTGTCAAGTTAGTAGGAAGTACTCTTGGCTTGTGTGCTTGTTTTTAAATAATACTCTGAAAATGAGAGGAATTTTTTCAATTTGAAAGGTAACTGCTGCTTAAATGTGGTTACTGTGGGCAGTGAAAGATGAGTATCAGCAAACGAAATTGTTTTTTTTCTGAAAACACTTCATAATAAATTATATTCCAGAAACATTCAGGTGGAATTATGTCAAATGAAGCATCCGGTGCCATAATCAGCCTGCTGAGCTGTGGGGAAACACCAGAAGGACACTGAGTATAGTAGTGGCAAACTTCCTGATGCAAGGAATGGGGGCAGCAGTCTACTGACTCCACTCACTGTCAAGGGAAGTCTGCTGCTTGTTGGGGGTCTAGATTTGAAGTGTTCCTAACAGATGTTTGAGGCTTTCTGGCCTTATGACTATTTATGTGCTGCTTCTGGCTTTCTGTGTTGGACACCAATGGTATAGTCAGGGAATGCTGGGAAAGTATGAAGCATGAATGTGTGACTCTTGAGTGTGATGGTCAGGGTATAGTGCCCCAGCTGGTGGTCCCTTTTTTGATGAAAGAAGAATGGATAGATGTTCTAGGAGGTGGCAGAATCCACACAAAAGTAGTGCTGCTAGGAGTGAGGCTACCAAACTAGGGTGGTAGCAGAGGAGGAAGTGGTGGAGCAGGATAACAGTCGGATATAAATAAATGTCAGCAGGGTAATGTAAACTGAGCTGACCTTGTAGTCAACAGCATTCCTCTGCAGAACAGGACTGAAGTGACCTGATCACAAGCATCAGCACAGAAATGAGGAAATGCTGGCAGCGTGGCATTGTGAGGAAAGTTCTCATAACCTTTCTGGAATGTCAGCACAGCTGCTTTTCTCTTAGGGGTGGTTGTACACTAGTGGGCATAGTGTTGGGAACATTCCAGGGGAGCTAGACATCTGTCTGCCATTGCAGGGCTGTGCTTTCATTGGTATCAGAGATCTGGTGAGAAGTTCATGGGACTCGAGGCTCTTAAGGGAAGATGGGAAGACAAGATGAAGGATAACTTTGTGAGAATCCAGTGCAAACGTGTGTAGCTCATGAGCCAACTGAGAGCTTACGGGTCTGGATTAGTGGGCATACCAGTATGAGTGACATCCTGAGGAGGTTTACTGCAGATTACCTGCTCAGGGAGAAGTAGAGAATTTCAGTCATCTCAAGACAATTTGGAAGACACTTCAGATTTGTATTGGAATCTTGAAACGTCCTAACATTTGCCAAAGGGGCATAAGGATTATATAGCAATGCAGAAGGTTTCTGGAGTGTGATAATTTCCTAACACAGGTGATGAAGAAGCTAACAAAGCAAGACACCCTGTCAGACCTGGTTCTGCCAGGCAGTGTAGATAGGTCAAGAGCAGCCTTGGCTGTGGTGGCTGCAATAGTGGAGTTCAGGATACTGGGAGAAGGGAGCAGGGCAAAAAGGATCACAACCCTGGATTCAGGACAGCAGACTGATCTCTACAGAGATCTGCTTGAAAGAATCTCTTGAGAAACCATGCAGGAGTGCAGATGGGACCAGGAGATCTGGCTCACTTCTAGGTATTACCTTCTAAATTCATCTTCACAAAAAGAAAGAAAAATGTGTGAGGAGGGCTGCACAGATGAACAAAATGCTCCAGACTATAGTAAGGACACAAAAAAGGAAGCATACAAGAAGTGGAAGCAGTGACTGGTGGAAAAGAGAGGAATATGCAGACACTGTCCAAGCATGGAGGGATGTGCTTAGGAAAACCAAAACTCGCTTTAAGTTAGGTCTCAGTAGAGACATGAAGGGCAGCAAAGCTTCAGATACCTTACCAGTAAAAGGAAGACTAGGAAAATACGGGCCTGCTGCTGAGTGGGGTGGGGGTTCTAGTAAAAAAAGAACGCTAAGGAAATCAGTGCCCTCTTGACCTCAGTTTGCTAGTGCAGTTTGGTCAGGAATTCTAGGTCCCTGAGACCAGTGGAAAGAGCAAGAATAGGAAAACCTTGATCCTCAGAGATCAAGGATCAAATTAGAGAACACTTAAAGTGAGAATAAACTGAACAGTGCAGAAGAGTGCGGAAGAGAGCTGGATGATGCAACTGTGCATCCACTCCATTTTATTTTTGAAAAGTCTCCATGGTGAGGGGGAGATTCCTGAGGTCTTGGAAGAAAGCAAATGTCAACCTCATCTTGCAGAAGGAGGATCTAGGAATGTGCAGTCAGTCTCATGTTGATCCCTTGAAAGGTGATAGAACAAATCTTTCTGGAAGTTGTTTCCAACAATGTGAAGTACAGTAGGATCTCTGGGAGCTGTCATCATAGCTTAATGAAGATGAAATCATACTTGACCAAACTGATGTCCTTCTGTGAGATGACTGGCTTGGTGGATGAGGGAGAGCAGCAGATATTGTTCATATTGTTTGAAAAAGCTTTTGATACTGTCTCTCATAACAACCTCAAAGACAAACTGATAAAGTCTGGACTAAACACATGGATAGAAAGGTGAACTGAAAACTGGCTGAACAGGGCACAAGATTGGTGACAAAAAGTGCAGCTACAGGCCATTTAATAGTAGCTAGTACCAGTAAAACATCTTATTGATTATGGGGATGATGGGATAGACCACACTCCTAGCAAATTTGCAGAACTGAAATCAAAGGTTTGATGGGAGTGCTGCCATCCAGAGAGACTTGGACAGGCTGCAGAAATGTTCCGTCGGGAACTTCATGCGCTTCAATTTCAGTTCTGCATCTGTGGGGCAATAACCCCAGGCACCAGCACAGGCTGGGTACTTGAGTTGGCTGGAAAGCAGCTTGTGGGAAAATGACCTGAGGACACCAATCACAGTGTGAGCCACCAGTGTATTTTTGTGGCTGAATTGACCAGCAGCATTCTAGTTGGTGATGGTTGCACTCAACTTGGCACTGTGAGGCACTGGATCCTATTTTGGGCTCCATAGAACAACAGAGATACAGATCAACTGTAGGGCATCCACTAAAAGGCCGCAAATATGGATTAAGGCCTTGGACCATATGTCATAGAAGAGGAGGCCAAGAGAGCTAACAGTGTTCAGTCTGAAGAAAATATAAATGTGAGTGAAAAAGTATGGCAGCATGAAGAACAGCAAGCAGCTCCAGCTTGAGAATAACGGAGTTGTTTGGGGTTTGGAGACAAGGTTCTGTTAGTGAGGGAAGGGGTTGCCTTGTGCTAACCAATTCCAGCCTACTCCATGGATAAACCACTGCAGGGTATGGCTGAGGCCCTCTGCCAGAATGGTGATGCATCTCTGAAAACGTACATAAGCAGAGGCCAAAACAGAGAAGAGGAGGAGAAGGGGAGGAAAGAGTGAGAAACAGCAGAGAAAGCACCAAGGTCAAAAAAGGGAGGAGGTGCTCTGTCTTGGTGGAATAGATATTCTCCCTGCAGCCTGTGGAAGAGACCAGGCTATGGACTGTGGAGAGCCCATGCAGGGGATTGTCCTGAACTAGTGCAGCTTGTGGGGAGAGCCCAACCTGAAGCAGAGGAGAGGGTGCGATGGAAGGAGTTGCAAAGAGGATTTGTGATGTACTGACTCTGTCCCTGTGCACTGCTTGGGCTGGGGAGGGGAGCCTGGACTGAGGCTGAGCATGAGAGAGGGAGAGAAAGGTGTTGGATTAGTGTTTGTCTTGGTTTCTCACAACTCAAATCTACTTTAGTTAGTGATAAATTAATTTTCCTAAGTATAGTCTCTTTTGCCCGTTACAGTAACTGGTGAGGAATCTCCCTGTCTTCATCTTGATCCATTCTCATCCTGCTTCCAGTGTTTGCTTTGGGCATCTGGGCTGCTAGCATACTAACTACAGTGTTAGTATGAAACATTCATTTCCAGTGTGGCCTGTTCTTTAATTGTTTTATAAAGTCTATGCCAATACTTTGTCTCAAAAAAGTAGTTCATCCTAAATAAAACTTAGAAAGCTTCTACTTTTTTTTCAGTGTATGGCCTAAATAAATCATTCTGTCTTGAGCAAAATAGTAAATTCCCTTAAAATAGTAAATAAAAACAAACAAACCAACAGAAAACCAAACCAACAAAAATAAGCCCAGAAAACACCTGAAACCCCACCAAAACCTCTAGTATGTAGAGATGTGATGGACCAAATCTTGGATACTGCGAAGGCCATTGGTTGTAGAGCTACAACAAGGATACCTATATTATCACAATTGTATTTATTATGTAAACATGATAATAAGAATTCTGCTGAGTATAGTACTGATATGTTTGTTCAGGGGTTTTTTAATACTATCTTCCTTTGAGAACAGGAGCCACAAATTCATACAAGATGCAGAATATTACTGTGACTTGTACTGACAATGAGTCTTTTGAGTTCTAAACAGTAAATAATATAATCAAGAGTAACATAAGATAAGAAAATTGAGAACTAAGTATTACAGAAAGAAGACCTTAGTACAAAGGTTCTTCAAGAAGCATCGGAAGCTCACATAATTACTTCTGTGTATCCTGCACATTCATCAAACTTTTAACAGAAAAATCTATGAAGACAGTTCTCTGTGTTAACTGCAGTCCACTTCAGATGCTTTGATACCTTTTCAGTGGCAAATCATTTGTGTAAAATTGTCCATGGTAAAGACCGTGGATAACAGCGCCAAGCATAGAAATACTAGAATCACAAAAGCAGTGTAAAGCTTGAGTTTGTCTTTTCGAAAGTTAAAGTTCTTTTTAAACATTACAAGTTACTCGGATACCATCTGCCTTTTATGGAAGTAGATGAAAAGTAACTGGTATTAAATTTTTATTTGCAGGTTTGGCTATATAAATTGTTCTAAAATGAAGTACACAGTCAAAGAAATTATAGGAAGGTGTCACTGAGCACAGAAATTTATTTAGTATGGCGAATTAAAGATAATTAACATGTAAGTTAAGTCTTTCATTTCTCATGTGTGTACAGGATGTGAACAGGTGTATTGAGGCTCTTGATGAGCTTGCATCCCTTCAAGTCACAATGCAGCAAGCTCAGAAACATACAGAGATGATTCTTACTCTGAAGAAGGTGAGACTTGCAATTTTAATTAAAGTAACCTAAATGTTTTGTTAAATTGATGCCAGCTGTATTTACTACTGGAGTGCTGTATCTGGTTTGGGTCCCTACTGCTGAAGAATTATGCAGACTGTCTGAAAAGGGCCCAGAGGAGGGCCATCAAGATGATGAAAGGGCTGGAGAACCTGCCCTTTGGGGAAAGACTGAAGGATTTAGTTCTTTCCTTCTTGGAGGAGTCTAAGCGAGGACCTTATCACATTATTCCAACACTTCAAAGGGCAGCTTCAAAGAGAGGGTTGAGGCTCTGTCTTTATAAGGGAAGGTTTTATCTTGATACAAAAAAAGTAATTTTTTTTATAGTGAGAACAGTTGTTCACTGGAACAACCTCCCCAGGGATATAGTGGAGTCCCCGTTGCTGGAGGTTTTCAAGACGCAGTTGGAGAGGGTGCTTGATAGTCTGATCCAGGCTCTCTTTCTCATGAAGGGTTGGACCAGATCTGTTGAGGTTCCTCCCCACCTGGCAGCTCTGTGTTTCTGTGATAGTTCAGAGAGTGGGAAAGTCTGTGATCTCATTTCAGGTTAAACAAAGAATTTCATCTCTCACATAATGAAATTACATAGATACCTAAATACCTAAGTGGAGCTCATAGTTTTGTTACTTTGATTTCAGATACGGAAATTCAAAGTTAGCCAAGTTATCATGGAGAAATCTACAATGCTATACAACAAATTCAAGACTATGTTTCTGGTTGGGGAAGGAGATTCTGTTCTTTCCCAAGTACTAAATAAATCACTTGCTGAGCAGAAGCAACATGAAGAAGCTAACAAAACCAAAGAACAGTGGAAGAAAGGGGCAAACAAAAAGGTGGAAAAGGATAAGGACCAAACAGGTGAGTCATTGTGGTTTTACTTTCTTGTCATATAAAAGACTTGGTTTCCCTTAGTTTCTGAACTAGCTTCAAAAGATCCTTGATGTAAGAATTCTACCTGTCTATGAAAGTGTTTACATATCTGAAACAGTCAAAGATAAAACTGCTATAACTAACTTTCAATTCAGGAGTGTGATGCTTTCAATGGCCATTCTCTCTCTTTCTATTTGAAGGTAAGAACTTTTACAAAAATTAAGTTTAGCATTTTTTTACATCTGTAAATTTTCTAGCTTGGTTGCATTATAGATTAAAAAACAAACAAACAGAAAAACCTCAAAACATTAAACATGAGGTCAAATAACATATTACCATTGCAGTTTAGCCCCAGCGAGAAACCAAGCTCCACACAGCCACTTACTTGCTCTCCCCCACCAGTGAGGCAGGGGAAGAGAATCAGAAGGGTAAAAGCTGGAAAACTCTTGGGCTGAGATAAAGGCAGTTTAGTAGGGAAGGCAAAAGCCACCTGCACAAGTGAACCAAGACAACGAATGAATTCACTGCTTCCCATGAATAGGCAGGGGAGCCATCCCCAGGAAAGCAGAGCCCCATCACACATAATGGTGATTTGGGAAGACAAACATCAGTCCAAGTGTCCCCCCTCTTCCTCCTCCTTCCTCCCACTTTATATACTGAGCACAACGTCATATAGTACGGAATATCCCTTTGGTCAGTTGGGGTCACCTGTCCTGGCTGTGTCTCCTCCCAGCCTCCCATGCACTTCAAACCCCCTTGCCAGCATTGCAATATGGGAAGAGAAGAGGCCTTGGCTCTGTGCAAGCCCTGTTCAGCACTAACGAAAACATCTCTGTATTGTCAGCCCTGTTACCAACCCAGTACAAATCCAAAACACAGCTCCATACTGGACACTATGAAAAAAATAGCTACCCTAGCCAAAACCTTCCTTTCCTTCAGTAGCCTTGTGGTACCCCTGGGCTTCTGCCATATCAGTGGAACTTCCAACTGCTTAATTTCCTTCATTAGCCTCTTCCTCTATCCCATATGCTCTGTCATCTTTAGAAACAACTTCTAACTACTTCTGTGCTACAACTTCAGTAGTTTGGTCTGACAGTAAAGAAATAATTTGTGGAAGAATAAGTGTTTATGTTCTTAACAGTACTATCACAGATTAATCACGAGTGCTTGTACAAGTGCAGCGTAATATTCAAAGCTTTCCATAGTAAGCATGCTCAGTAATAAATCACTGCATAGATACTTGCATTTTTAAGTAGAGGAAAAAACTGAGACAGACACTCTGAAAAGCTCTGTTGCAAATGAATTTAAATCCTTGAAAAGGTAGGAATTCTACCCTTCTATTTAAATTATTTAGATCCCTGACACCCACAAGCATATCAGAAATTACATTTATTTGGAACTTGAACTATGGGAGCAAAACTGTTTCAGAAAATCATTTGAAAGTTACACTGTCTGGATCTGGAATAAACAAATTTACTGTAATTGAGGTTGTAAAGGATGTCAAGGATTCAGAACAACTGTATCTGAAACATTACTGTATTTGTAACTGCTAAGGAAGCAAGGATGATGATACATTCTCTCATCATAAAATCGTTGGATTTTATGATGTAGCAGAGATTCCATACAGATCTTTCCCTAAAGCAGTGACCAACATAACTAGTATTCTAATAGAGGCTAAGCTGAAAGACTTCCTACACATTGCCTGGCTCGTTAGGCCGCTCCAGATAAGATTAACACAACTTCAGCAAAACACAGTGAAATTGTTTCCTGGTCGTGTGGAGAATGGAAAGAACTTTTTTAGGAGGACAGGGATACTTTAGGGAAGTAGTTTTTTCTTTATTTACTGCCAAGACAAATTTTGATCCTTACATGCTTTCTTCTGCCCTTTTAAAAGCTGCTGAACTCTCACTATCTTTAGTGAGAATAATGTATTTGATTGTACTTGATGTGCAGCATCAGATTATCTGCCTTGTAACAAGGGATTATAGCATTTATTGTCTTACTGAATTCCTCCCATGGCTTTCCAGTTCATAATTGATTATGATCAAGTGTGAATAGATAAACTAGGAGAACTTCATCTTTAAATGATCTTATCTGCTTTTTAGGGTGTCTTAGCCTGTAAGAATTCAGATAAGCAATACTGTGTGTTGTTTTTCTTGTTGTAGCACAATAATTTAGTAGAAGGCTTTTGTATAAACCTGGGACTTCAAGTAAAATGCATGCAGTTCTGACTTAGACATTCCTCAGCAATACACTCAAAATTCACTAGCTTGTAATACCAGAGTAAAACATGTAGTCATCACAGAAAGTTTTGAAGAGGTTAAGTATTCTTGCTTTGACTTCACTAAATACAGCTTCTACCTGCTGCTTTGTTTTAATGCTTGAAAATTACATGTTATAACTAAACACTTTTACTATATTTATATACTGTTTCTCATATTTTGATTGTATACACATTTTTATATAAAATATATGTACATATATATTACGTATATTAGAGTATATTAGAGTTAAGAGTTAGTGATATGTCGTAGACTATTAAGTTGTACAGTTAAAGTATCAAGAATCCCCAAAACTTGTCTGACCAGGTTAGAATGGTAAACAGAATTTACTGCTGAACTTGTATATTCTCTCACTGCTCAAAATACAATCACTAGTCCTGTGACCTGCAGCCTAGCAAAAACAAGAACTTGAAATTACATGAAATATACACACTTTTCAATTCCCATTACTAGAATTATGGGATGAGGCACATTGCATAGAATTTTTGGAATTTGAAGCCATATCAGTTACTGTCTTTTGTATTCATTGTTTCAGCAGTCTGGGTATTAAGGTGGGAGGGAAACACTTAAAATGCATGATTTGATGAAGGTAAAGAAATTATCTGGGGCTTTTATAGTACAGTTTTGCTGCCTGCAATATTGCTTTCCTGCACTTTGATTTTAAAGGTTCAAAGGTTCTGAATGGAGGGTCTGAAGCCCAGGACACCAACCAGTCACAACACAATGGAGAAAACACCGAGGAAAAGAAAGATAGGCATGAAGCTGGCAGTAAGAAAAAGTGAGTTAATAATGGTACTGAGCTAAGGATCTATTCTGTTTTAGCTAAGTGATATAAAATAGAGCAGCAGTAGGTTGAAGTTACTTAACCATGTTGAGGTACTGTTTTCATAATTTTCTCTCAAATTTAGAGAATAATAGCTTCTAAATCTTCTGTTTTAAGTTTTGAATGGACATTTTAAAAGTTACTTCACAGACTGCTGTGGTGGCGACTTAAAAAAATTACAGGATGTCATGTTGTAGGAGAGAATCAACATGTGGTGGGGCAGAGCAAAGTAAAAGCTTTTTCTTGTGTTTTGGGGAGCACAATGCTATTAAGTTGGAAGCAAAGGAAGCCTGAACCAAATCTTACAGAAACTAATGGGCTTTATTAAATTTTTTTATGAATTCATGTGTTCTCATCAATAGCCAAGATACTTTCATTAGTATTCTACAGTGCAGCTATAGAATTAATCAAATATAGGTAAACTGCTGGCTATAACTGAGACCTGTGAAATTCCAAACAAGCCATAAGAACGCTTGGATTTGTCAGGAGGTAAGTATTTCAGCCTTGGTCTCACTAAAAAATGCTGTTTTGTAAACAGAAATAAAAAGCTGTGAGTCTCTTGCAGGATATGAGAAAAATAGAATTTAGCTTCATGCTGGTCAGGACAAACTTCGGCTGCCTGGTATTTTTTGACTGCTTGCCAAGTTAAAACTCTTCAAATTTATTGAATATTGACTTTATATACAGTAAGGTAAACTTAAACACAGCAAAAAACCCGATTCACTTAAGATGAGAATGAATTTTTTTTTCTGCTGCAAGGTAGCCTCAGAAGTACTGACTTCTGATTACACAGCTTTCAGAAGCTTGGGAGGTTTTACCCATGATGCCAGATACTCATTTGGGCTGAACAAGCAGCATGCTACAGGAACATAGTGGAGTCGCAAGTGGTCATCATGCAGGTTAGACATTGTAGCTCTCTGCTTCAATAAGTGATTTGGCCAAATCACGGTGTGGTAGTAACAAGGTGCAAGCAACACTCGAGTTACTTGGCATTAATAGCAAGGCAGTTCAGTAACAACAGAATGTACTTAGCCAAGTATTTAAAAATAAGCAACTACTAAACTTGCTTATTCAGGGCAGAGTGTTTTTATAGCCTGCTCCTTTGCTCATTCTTCCTCTAGAACCTGACAACATTTGCATTTTTGAGTGACTGGAAGATGGTCTCAGTCAGACTGTCCTTTATATTTGCAATTAAAAGAACTAAGAATATTTAGGTTCATGTATAACAGCTCAATGGACATTAGTCAAAAGAAATGTAAGGCAGGTACTTCAGACAGTTAAGCAACTTACCTGGAAAAGACTGCTGAATAAAGAATGTTTAATAAAAACAACTTTGAGGCAAGATAATTCCTGTCTTTAGTACATCAGTAATTGTATGTGTAAAGCTTGCAAATATACCTTCCATGAATGAGCTAGTGAGGGTATCTATCATGTTCTGCTAATAAACCTATGGTTAAGTGTATGTGGTGTTATCCTTAAACTCTAAACAGAGTCAAAGTCTTTCATAAACAAAGAAACTGTTTACAGAAAACATTTGAGTGCAGTTTCTGTGAACTTATTGTTGGCTAACAGCTATAAACCAGGTTCTGTAACACCTCTTGCAAATACTTGCTCCTTGAGAAATGCATCCACAAAGCTGCTCTGAATTCAAGCATGCTCCATACTCTCCATCATACTTTGATATAGTATTTCTCATACATTTTTATTTGCAATATTCAGTTTCTTAGAATTAAGGAACACATAAGCAAAATAAATAGTCAGTATTCAAAACATCTGTGTGGTTCTCACTGCTGACTCTAAGCAAATAGTTTGTAAACCTCTCCAGTTAAAGGGCTGTTCCGAAATTTTCTTCTTTTGATGGTAGACATGTCTGTACCTTTACTTCAGAAATTACGGAAGACCAAAATTGTGTAACTTAATATTTCTGAACTGATTGGCACTTAAGAACAACTTTCAGTTCCTGTTCATTCGTCTGTGATAAATGTGCAATCAGCATTGCTTACTCTAGAGTGTACAATGACATGCAGTAAGTCTTGCTGCATTTTTTTATGGTCAATAATGTTCCTTTATTTTCCTTCTAGGACATGTGAAGAGAGAGAGCTTGAAAAACCAGCAGATGATTCTGCCTTTGAAAACAAATGACATCACTGGAGTATTTTTTTTTAATTACAAACTGCAAAGGATTGTTAAGTTTTTCATTTGAACTCTATAGACTGCTGAAATTCTAAATAATTTTATAAGCATAGTATTTTAAAGTTAAATTTTGTGGAATAAAACCCCCCTTTAGTCTTGGTTTAAAAGTATTTAAAAACTTTTGGCAATAGTTTTATCCAGTATTAACAGGTAACACATTTCAAAAGATAAAAATCCCAATTAGAAAACAAGTGCTTACATGTTACAGGACTTAGAGTTGTAGTATATTTTTTAACTTACTACTGTATGTTTGTCTAGCTAATAGCAGGAAAAAGTGTAAATACTTCCAACTCTCCAATTGATGCATTTGTATAAAACCCGTCTTCCTATGACCTCTGTTTGTGCATAGGTTTTCAACTCTTGCTGGGGATGTCTTTTCACTAAGTTTTGTAGGAGTTGAAAGCAGTGTTTTTGTAGCTGTTACAATGTTAATGTATGAGTATACGTAATCCTTTTTTTTAAATAAGTTTAGTTTTGTTCTTGCAAAATGCGTTGTGCCAATTTACTGCAATGTGACATTATGGTATGCTTTTGGTATAATAAGTATACTGGAAAAAAGTATCATGTTCTCACAGAACCTGTTGATGCACAATGGTTGGAAACTGTCTTGAACGATTTACAGAATTAAAGAATTTAAACTGATGAAGAAAGACTTGTACAGACAAACTATTCATAGGAACAAGAGCCTGGTTGTAGTGCTGTCTGATTTGATTTCTTTGGCATCAACGTGGGGAACGTTTAACTTGAATTTTAACAGAAACACTGGTAATTATTTTAAGAGAGGTTCCTGAAGGCATGAAAAGGAACAGAATGGGTACCAGCTTCTCTGGAAAGTTTCTTGAAACACACAGTTTGCCTGATACCAGAATTAGGAAAAACTTGTATGTGGTATTTGATAGAGGTCAGCTGAGTTAAAAATTATTTTAATAGTCCTAAGAATCTTCAGAGTCATAGAAACCTGAGTTCTAAGGGACCCACAAGGATCAGTGAAGTCCCACTCCAGGCCCTGTGTGGCTCACCCCAAGAATCGCACCATCTGCCTGAGAACATTGTCCAAATGCTTCTTGGACTCTCAGGTTTGATGACCACCTCCCTGGGGAGCCTGTGCCAGTGCCCAACCACCCTCTGGATGAAGAACCTTTCTCTAATACCCAACTTAAACCTCCCCTGACACAACTTCAGGCCATTCCCTTGGATCTTGTCACTGGTCACCACAGAGAAGAGATCAGTGCCTGCCCCTCCTCTTCCCCTGGTGAGGAAGTTGTAACTGCAGTGAGGTCTCCCCTCAGGCTCCTCTTCTCCAGGATGAACAGACCAAGTGCCCTCAGCCACTCTTCACATGGCTTCCCCTCAGGGCCCTTCACCATCTTTGCTGCTGTCCTTTGGAAGCTCTCCAAGAGTTTAATATCTGTATGTTGTACCACCCCAAACTGCCCACAATATTCCAGGTGAGGCCGCCCCAGTGCAGAGCAGAGCGGGACAATCCCCTCCCTCGCCCAGCTGGTGATGCTGTGCCTGATGCCCCCCAGGACATTGCCTGATGCCCCCAGTGCCCTCCTGGCTGTCAGGGCACTGCTGACTCAGACTCAACTCGTCATCGACCAGCTTCCCCTGGGCCCTTTCCATGGCACTGCTTTCCAGCATCTCATTCCCCAGTCTACATCCAGCGTTTCTCTATCTCATGTGCATCCCAGAATCCAGCACTTGTCATAGTTAAATGTTGTGCTGTTGATGTTTGCCCAGTGCTTTAATTTGTTGAGGTCCAATAGGACGTGTCCCAGAAGGTGAGGGTAACCCAGGTTCTTGTTAATAGAGGGAAACAATGCTAAATGATCTGTGTAAGTATAAATGAAGGATCTATTTTAGAACAATTTTGTTTCAAAGGAAGGCAGGTTTGTGGCTGTTTTGGTTATTATCTATAGTAATACAGCAACATTAAAACATAACACTTAAAATATATAAGGGAGAGAAAGAAAGGATAAGGGTCCTAACATACATATAGTCACCACCCACTGGATCCAGTGATGAAACTTGTTAGTTGCAGCTTCATTGTCTATTGGTTGAAGTGATGGTCTTGATCCTTTGGGGTGGGGGAAGCCTGCCAAAACTTAAAGATTTTCATGAGTTATATAACTTGGGCTCAGGTGGGAACGCCTAGTGCCTCTCTTGTGGCAAGGAGTTTTAGTGTCATTGATGCATCCTGGAGGGGTTTTCACAGCAGAGTCATCATGTAAGGGAGGACACTTGGCATAAGGATTATCCCACTTCTTACCAGCCTCTTCCCTTTACCTGGAAATTCAGGTTGTAGCTTCAGATAAGCATAACCTTCTGCACCTGGGATCATCTGACAGTGGCACCTACTTAACTGATGTGAAGGTCCTTTTGCAGTAGGTATAATCATGGTGGGGGGTGGGAGGCTTTGACAAAAATCTTTTGGTGACCTTACAATGTTTAAGCCATTAACCTTTTCAGTCTCAGACATTAACCTGTGACTTAAACATTCTAATTTCTGTTGTACACTCCAAATCTAGGAGTGTATGCTTTTCATATGATGGACAGAAGGATGAAAGAGAGCGCACAAATCTTTTTCCAATACAATGCAATTATCAAAACTGTACAGTAAAACTAAAGCATCAGATGAATAATCACAGGATGTACCAATTGATGTGATATAGGAGGATCTGAATAGCTAAAATCACATTTCTTATTATTAACAAAGTTATAAACACCAGGATTTCATACTGGCACAAACCCAATTTTTATTAGGCACTGCCTGTACCCTGTGAGTCTCAAAGATTAGAGTGTTCCTTAATGGGTAATGGGTGTGAAGGATTCCACAATACTGTCTGTTGGTTTGTGTGTCCAAATGTGTCTTGAAATCAGACATAAAATTACACATCAGTTCTTATGCAAGCACATGGGATTTAGTAAAAGGCTTTCTTGTATTCTCTCCATGTGGCATTTTCCTTTGTCCAGATTTTGTTTCCTCTGTTAATATCTTGGAGAAATTCAGCCAAATTATCACAAATTTGATGCCTTCTGAGACAGTATATGAATGATTAATGCGTGTAATATGTGTTTGTATGATTCCAAATATTCATAAATTCTTGTAGCTACTCCCAGGCTAAATTTGGTTGAGTTCCCTGATTCTCAATTGGTTGAGGCAGAATTATACATACATAAGATAAAAAGACAAGCTTGTCAAAAATTAAACCAGTAATGCATAAAATGGCTTGTCCTATATAATCTTACTAATGAGACTGTTGCCCATGGGTTTTTGTTTTTTTTTTAAACTTTTATAGATTTTAGAAGTTACTGTAGATTTAACATACGAGTAAAATAACCTTTGTAGCTTAATTTTTATTCATACCAACCCCATCCTATATCAATCCTAGAAAGTACCAGTAGCTGTTTAGTCTTCATTCCAAGGCAGAATTGCAGAAAAACCCCATGAGGCCTGCACCAGAAGATGAAAACAGAGACAGAAGGACCCTCAAATCTAGAGCTTTGGAAGGCCTCCAAGGACCTAATGTGCTGTGAGGAAGACAAGATGAAAGAGGGGTCCCAAACCCCCCCAGACTCAATTCCCAATGTGGTGTGCCAGGGGGTGCAACAGAGCAGGACTGGAGTGGGTAGCAGAATGGGATTGGATGGACATTACTATAAAATCATGGAAACAGTGTCACAGGAGGTGCTGCAGATATGTATTCCTGGGGCCTGAAGGGTTATTAAAGCTTCTACTCTCCTAATCTCCTACTAATTTTGCCTGGAGTTTTTTTTTCCTCAGTCCTTAACGCATCAGCTGGCACCCGAAAGGTGGAAATGCTGGATCTGAGATTTCATCACATTGGTCCTCAGAACCATACAAGGAAGTGAGATAAGAGAGCACTGGCTTTGGTAATTTTAGTTAGCAGCTGCAAAAAGAGGGGTTTTCCCTAGAAGCTGGGAATACAGTGGACTAGGAAGTGAGCTGACTTGAGCCCAATTGCTGCTAGAGTCTGTTTTCCCAGCCCTTGGGCGAAGGGTGTTTCGACTGGGACGGGCAGTTTGTCCCTCACAGCTTTGGCAAAGACACGGCAGAGTGGCTCGGGGGTTGGGTGGGTACAGTCAGACGGGAGAGGGATGCTGCTTCAGAGTTAAAATACTCTGTCCGTGTCTGAAGCTGTAGTGGTGCTTGGAGAAGGATCTTGTAGGGTATTCTAGAAGCCTCAAGTTCAGATCCCAGTGTCTAGAAACTTTTTCTGTTATTTGTCATCATGGGTTGTATGCAATCTAAGGAGGAGGAGATCCCCAGAAGGGTCCCCTTTAGCTTTGTTTTTGTGGCACTGGACGCGTTTGACTGGACCTGAAACACCTTTAAGAAGGGAAAAATGGTGCAGGCTCTCTATAAACATGTGGCCTTTGCACAGTTTATTTGGAGAGGAGGCTTAGCCCAAGTTTAGCTCTTTTGAAATGAATACAGTGTTACCACTTATTTCACTCCTAGGTAAGGAGGAAAGGTAAAATGAAGTAGTGTATGCAGAGTTGTTTTTGGCTTTTCTAACCCACCTGGAATCTATGGCATAGTATCAGAAAGGTAAGACCCCGGAGGGTCCAGCAACCACCCCACCACAGGAGTGGGAACTGCAGCCCAAGTGTCTGCCCCTGTACCTGCCCCATCCCGTCGCCCCTGTCCCAGCTTCTGCCCCTGCTCCTGCAGCCCAAGTGTCTGCCCATGTCCCAGCTTCCATCCCAGCCCACACAGGAGCCAAGGCTAGCCAATCCTCTCTAATACCCCATGCCCCTTATGGTCTGTACGGCCCCTGCACTTGGCATGCAGGGCGCATGGACATCTCGACCGCCCTGCCCTGCAATGCAGGATTTCCCACTGTGGGATGGGACCCACCTGTCCCTCCCAAGACATCCCCAGCTTTGGCCCCTGATGGCCACCAAGGAACAGAGGTGCCAGTGGCTAGGGGAACAAGGAATAGAAAGGAAAATGTGGTGGTGCAGGCTCCCCTGAGACAAGCTATGAGCAACCAAGGCCTAGTTTATGTGAAGGTTCCTTTTTCTTTGGTTGAGCTACAGCAGTGGAAGGCATCAGTGGGGCCATATAGAGACAACCCAGAGGAAGTGGCTAATTATGTGAAAAGACTGGTAAGAACACAAGACCCCAACTGGTATGACCTCGAAGTCATGATGGACACATTACTCAATGCCACGAAGAAAGAAATGGTTAAGTTTGCTGCCCAGTCTAGAATTTTGCTGCTGAGAGCAGCTGGAAAACTCACAGGGGAACTTAAGGATATATTTCCCTTAGAGGATCCAAAATGAGATCCCAATTTACTAGAGAAAAAAAAAAAAGAAGAGAAGCAGTGAATCACTACCAGGAGTGGGTATTTCCAAAAGCTTTAAATTATACATTTTTGACCAAAGTGAATACCAAGGTGGGTATCAGTATCAGATTGGATAGACATTATTATAAAATCATGGAACCAAAAGCAGAAGGGCATGTGTAGATATGTATTCCTGGGGCCTGAAGGCTCTTTAAAGCTTCTGCTCTCCTTATCTCCTACTGAACTTGCCTGGAATTTTTTTTACCCTCGGTCCTTAAGGCATCAGACAAATCAACAATTATTAATAAACTGACAATACACTGTCTATGGCAACCAGAGAGAAGACACAAACCATTTAACTTGCAGATTTCAGAACAGCCAGTCTCTCCTTTTGTGCTGCTCTAAGCACAACACCCAAAATGGCACACTCAACTAGTATTCTGAAAACAAGGACAGACACCAAGAAGATATAATCCTCATTTAACTCATTTAACCCTGGAGAGTTATTCTTTTTGAATCAGTCATTAACCCAGCTAGGGTTAGTATCTTTGCCCCTGTTAACCCTCTGAGGGTTGGCTTGATTCTCTCCTGGAAAAACCTTTCAACAGGCCCAGGGTACCAGAGAACCTTTTCAACATGTCCAGGTTACACCAGAAAACCTCTCAACAGGTCTGACATGCCCAGATCACACCAAGAGGAGAAAAATTCTCACTGTAATTTCATCATGAGGGAACAGTCACCATTTGACTAGCTCTCAGTATCAGTTAGACTGCCTGCAGGAGAAAACCCTATGACAGTTTTGCACCACATCAGTGACTCTACCACATCCAAGTGATCCCTGTCCGTGACGCCAATAAAATATTATGACTTGGTCCAGTACGAGAGGGTAACCCAGGTCCTTGTTAATAGATCCCTTGGGTTGGATTAAACACTAAATAATTGGTGTTCATAACTGTATATATAGGGTTTATTTTAGAACATTGTTGTTCCAAATATTGTTGTTATCATCTATAGTAATACAGCAATATTAAAACATGAAGATAACACTTAAGAAAATGTATAAGGGAGAGAAAGAAAGGATAAGAGTCCTAACATACACATGGTCACCACTTTTCCATAACTTTACCAGTCACTGAAGTGAGACTGACAGGTCTGTAGCTTCCAGGGTCGTGCTTGTTGCCTTTCTTGACATTAACCAGATTTCAGTCAACTAGGACCTCTCTAAATTCAGAAGACCATTCACAAATCGTAAACAGCAACCTTGCAGTGACATCAGCTAGGTCTCTTTAGTACTCTTGGATGAATCCCATCAGGCCTCACAGATTAGTCAGGACACAGGTGGAGCAGCAGACCCCACACAATTTCAAGGTCCATAAGGATTTGGTAATTTTTGCAGTGACAGTTCTCCAGCTTAGGGCACTGAGATGTCCTTGGCCCATTGTAAATATTGAACACAGAGGTAAAGAAAGTGCTAAACACCTCTGCCATATCTCTGTTCCTCTTCATCAGGAGACCATCTTCATCCTGTGATCAGCTGCTATCTCTTCTGCATTGCCTTTTGCCCTCTTTTTATTGATCCTGTATTTCTGGCCAGCTTCACCTACAGTTGAGCTTTGCCGCACAAACTTTTCCTCTCTGGTGAGGAGCAGCATCTCTGTATTCCTCCCATGTCACCCTGTCCTTGCTTCCACTGGACATAAACCTTCCTAGTCTGCCTTGGCTCCTGCTCAGTCAAACTGGCCTCCTGCCTCACCAAGATGACATACATTTTTAAAATTGTGTGCTCTAAGGAGGTGGTATTTACAAAGTGACAAGCACTGAGGGACCCAAATCTTTTTTGGGGGTTACCAGGGAAGGGGACATCTCTATGTATCACCTTGTATTGTGTCACATTCCAGGCAGTAACAGTAAAATATGATTATACCCTGGTGGGGACCAGTACTTCTAAAGTTTTAACTGGCACCATTCAACAAGGAAAAGTTTTCTTTATTGAGACATGACCAAAACATCATGGTATCTAATGCTGAGAAGTCACACTTACATGCATTGAAAATTGCTGCCCATGGCCTCTTCAGTCAGTCCACCTGGATTTTTTGTTACTCATCATTCGAGTACAGAGAGCCGCTGGGGTACCATTACAAGTAGCAACACTGTCTGCATGAATCATGTTTTGTTTGGGAATTTCACACCAACAGTAAAATCAGAGAGGCCTCTCCTCTTCCTCAATACAAGAAACAGAGTTTTATATCACCATTGGTCAGCAAAGCAAAAACTTTCATTATGGAGAGAATCTTTAGCAAGTTTTAAATAACTTGTAAAGGTTCATGCTGTCTAATCACTTAATCCTTAGAAAAGACAGAAGCAAAAAGCCAGACACAGATTCAGGGAAATGCTTTTTAGATTCAACTACCAAACACACTGACAAAGGATTATTAAAACAAAACCAAACATTTCCTCATTTTTCATCATGAAGTAATAAAGTTGCTTAGAAGTTTTGATCACTAAAAAGCTCAGAGCATTTAACTCACAGCACTAACATTTGTGTTGCTAAAACACAAGTACCCAGCTGGTGTCCTAGAGATTTAACTACAAATGGACACTGGGTGCAATGCTGGATTTCACTCAGAGGACTAATTCAGAAAGACACATCAGATCAAGATTGGACCCAGCTGTCCTGTGACAGCTTCTGGGAAGTATCCATAAAAACTATGACTTAGTGTAACCTTTTTGTTCCATTTGTCATTTAAATTGAATCTTTCACTATGAAGAAGGATAAGGTCACACAAACAGCAAGTTTCTAAGAGGAGTTCTCTGTTTTGTAGTTAAGCACAGAATGCTTTCAACTTCCACACCCAGACAGTGGCCAGCTTCTCTTCACCTTACTGGAAATATAGGACTGGCCTTCTAAAATTTCTTAATTTGCAGGGAATCCAATTTTGAAATATATTTGACTGTATAACTTTTTTAACAGGAAGAAGTTAACTGGGTAAGAGATAGCATACTGAGCCAAATTAATTTAACAAAAGACTAAACTCACATTTTGGCCACTTCCTTTTCCCTACAGGTAAAGGAAGAAAAGAAACCCCCACATAAAAACCCGACTGATTGCTGCCTTACAATTCAGAATAAGAAACCATCAAATAAATAAACAATATATCTAGCAAGTATGCCAGCTGTCTTTTTGATCCCAGATCCAACACTGAAGAGGACTGGGAAGTCCATATATTTCTTAATGGTTGAAAGAGGAGGTGGTGAGGAAAAGATGAAGACTAGCAGCCCATGAGGAAGATACTGCAGTTGCAACCAGAGCTGTATTGTGGGACATCTTTAAAGATCAGCACCACAGAGCAGTACAGCCCCAGCAGTTGGATTTGTGACAGTTGTGGTGGGCAAAGCACTCCCTTTTCTGCAGATTCCTGAAGGATAACAGAACTATCACTACCTGCTGTTACAAGTACTTGATTCACAAATACACAGCCAACAGCTACCTCGTTTACAAGACACAAACACACAGCACCACCACCTGCTTTTTTTTTGGTTCCTAAAAAAGGCACAGATTTATATTTACTTGATCTAATACACCACTAGAAAGCAGTCAGGTATGTGAGTGATCACTGTAGTCCTGAAAATGCTTAAGATACCTTTGTTTCAAGACATCTAAGATAACCAAGTAACTATTGGCTGAATGTGAAAGTACAGGACCTGAACAGAATTTGTCACTTTTCTGTATGCAGATTGTCAGAGTAGGCTGTCTTTACACCATCAGGATTAGCTGACATTTATAAAGGAAAAGCAGTTAGCACTACTAGCTGCCCTAAACAGTAAAGATCTCCACTAAAATCCTCTTAATTCTGGAAGAGTTGAAAAAAGAAAAAAGAAAGAAAGGTATACTGTCTTGACAGAGTTTCAACTTAACATCAGACCAGAAAGTACAAATTGGTCACATTTTAATAAAAATATAATTATTTACAGAAGGATACTAAAAAAAAAGTACACAATGAATACTGTGTGCACTGTAAACAGTTATTTGAAAGGCAGGCTACAATTCACTGATCAGTGAAATGCAGTTTACTCTTCACAGAATGAGTCTTCAGTCAGAAAGCAAGGACAGCAGTAGCTTACAGATAGTAAGGACCCTCTTTAGCAGGAAAGACCCGAGCATATAACCAGCATTCTGAGCTCCTTTCTCAGAAAGCATTCTCCTTCCTACAAATTCAGCGCCAGTCATCCTTGTTCAAAGATGACAGCTACCAGAGTTTTCAAGGCAAGATGTCCACAGACCATATTCTCATCTTGGGAGGTTTACAGAGCCTTGGATGAACAGAACTTCTCAAATTCATGGCTTCTTAGCAAGGTATTCTCTTCTTAAACATCTGTATTTTTACAGTCCATAGTCTCCAAACTACTGTAAGGTTGTAAAAGTGTATTATATTTTTCCATTATAACTTAATTTTTAAAATATTTACTCAGAGAAGTACACCAAAAGGACTTCAAGTGCAAAAGGACTCCTTCCACCTCAGGAGAGAGGATTACAAGCCTAACCCAAAGCCCAGCAGAATGCTCAAAACTGAAGCTGTCCAGTGGTTTTACCACCCAGAGTAACAGATTCAACTATGTAGTTTCACTGAATCCATCCTGGCTGATGCCAGTTTCAGTTGAAAATCCCAGGATCAACATAAGGATATGCAAGAAACTCCCCCACTTTATTGCCTTCTGCATCGTAATGGAGCATCCGAAAACAAACATCACAGAAGAAACAAGGGTCCTCTGGTGCCAGACTGTCTCTGTTGGTTACCCACCTGCAGGTTACAAAACACAAGTGTTTTTCACAAGTCCAACATATCTCAACGTTTTACTCACAGTTGCAGATGTAACCAACAAACATCAGTAATACTATGCAGACTAGGTACTACCTATATTGCACATCTCCCACCTCAGGCATACAGATAATTTCCAAACTTCCCACCCATTCAGTGTCAATCCCAGCTGCTACAGCAGCACTTCCTGAGGAATTCCTTGTCTAGCTGATACAATGCCTCAGAAAAAAATTAAAAGGAATCTTCTGTCCACCCTGTGGCCATTTAAGTTATAAAAGATGTTCCTTTAATGTAGGAAACTGTGATATAGAGCAGACATGCTACTGACTGAAACTACTTTAATAACCAAATCCATTTATGAGTCAAAAGAGGACCTGGATGATGCAGACAAGAAAGACAAGGAGAGAACTGCTGCACATTCCAGCTAGCACTGATGTTAACGTGAACACAAGTTAACATGTACAAGGAGGGCGTGCCATGTCACTAAGCAATTAATTTATGCTAGCATTCAAGAGGCCATGAGGCCATGACATCTGATTACAGATGCTATCTGGACAGATTAGAACACACAGGACAGCCAGCCAAAGCAGCTCTGCTGTCTGTGGTTTAGCATGTCCCCACTTAAGCTTAGTGCTTAATCCTAGTTTTAATTTAATGCATTTACATCACCTCTTGTAATGCCCATCCCATCTTTCCCCCATACTGACCCTTTGGCTCCACCTCCCCTTATGGTCCAATGCTTCACAGATTACAGGCACTTCTGAAAGCATCCTAGGAGCTCTGTTAGGAACACTAGGATAGGCTCCCATCACAAGGGGAAGAGGTTCTGTGCCTGATTCCAGGGAAGTCTAAGACCAAGCAAGCATGATAACAGACAGGGCTCCTCTGTCAAACTGAGGTTGAAAGTGTAAGCTGCCCTGGGGGGAAAAAAGGGCAAAAGGTGCTTTTGCTAATAAATCATTCAGACCTAGTTTAGAGAAATTTCTACTGTCTATTGAAACTCTTTCTCACATCTTAATTAATTAAAGAGTATAAAGAATATCAAATTCACATTCTACTCTCTTAACTGCAGAAAACCTGTGCATCACAAAACATTCCTTAAGCACAGCTGCACAGCACACAGTTTTCAGGTATAGGTAAAGAGTGTCCTGCAGAAAAGGTCACATACCTTTTAAAAATCTCTAGACTTTCCTATATTAAAGTTGGACAGGTCTAGTCTTGCTTAGATGCTAGATTAAACAAAGACCTGTGTGACTTCTGGTAAATGAATTCGCAACACATGTCATGCAAAGGGGGGAAATCCAGCATTTCCCTCCAAAAGTAAGATTTTTCAAAAGTGATAGAGAGCCATGGTCGGGGTATGCAAAAGAACATGCACGAACTAATTAAGCTCTTTATCACTTTAGTTTTTTTGAACCTCATGAATCATCACCCTCAAATGAATGCTACCTGCAGGAGGCCTTTCTCTGGTCTGAGGGAGACCAGCTACTCAAAGAGTGAAGATGATGATGATCATGATGATGATTATTATATACATACAGAGCTTTGATTTTTACTTTAGCAGCAGCTCAAAAGATTTATTTAAGAAGACAATAGGATCAAGAATGTAGCATACCTTGCTGTATACATTTTGCACACAAAGCATTTTCTGGTACATAGCCAATGTTTCTTGATTAGCAAGGGATATAGGTTCCTGTCCAGACAGTCATCACGATGAATGAGCCTTGAGGGAAATACATAACATACAATAAAGACTCTGCCACTTCGGAATTTATCAGGTCATAAGCACAGACACTGAAGATGGTAAGATTTAAATTCTCGTGTAAACCATGACTAGAGTTCTGCTTAACATTTCTTAACACAGATGAAGATTTGGAGACAGACTGCTAGTTGTACTATCTGTGAATTTTACAGTCACAAGTAAATTCAGTTTGCACACTAACTCAAAATTCTTTAGACCATCTCTCCTTTCTGTGGTCTTTTTAAATCTTTTATCTCCTACACAGGCCAGCAGGCTATTACCAAACGAATTTCTAGAGGTTCATAATCCTAAAATCACATGCTTACAACATCTATGCCCTTCTTTGGGTTGTATTGTTCTTGGGAGGCACTGCATATTATCAGTGCTTTGGTACATGAGGTTCCTCGGAACTGAAAGTGATCTGTCACCCACTACAGACAATGAGAGGAGTTCTCACTCTTATCTGCTGTGCACTGAGCAGAATATACACAGTTGTTCTACTGTTGACGTTTTTGCCACCTCACAGTCACCATCACTTCCTCCACTTCTTGGCTTATCCACTTCAGACCTCCTCTGTTCCCTTTTCAGTTCCTGCCCCTTAGCTTCAGGTTCAAAATGACTAATCCAGTTGAGTCCAGCCACAGCCTACACCATTCCGCTCCCTGGTTTTCAAGAATCAGTATGTAGATCTGCCACACACTGGCTATGCAAAGAAAGCGCTCCTAAGAGCTCGTCATTGTGGGTGCTATTCCTGTCATATAGCAACTCTAACATGATAACTTAGAAAGCATTTTTATGCAAATAGGAAAAAGAAAAAAAAAGAAAGGAAGATTACTCTCTTTCAGAGACACTCACGTATGTGCAATAAAAATTTAAATAAGCTTTGCATAAGGCAACAGAATAATCTTAAGGTCTAACAAATATTTGGCATTTAATGTCTAAAGTTTGTCCATGGAAGGCTTGCTTTCATTTGCCTAAGGACTCCCAAAGAACATTAACTTACCTTATATCTGTGATGATAATGATGTGCTCACAGTTTCCTTGGTGGCAGAAAAGGTATGGAAAGCCAATTTTGAGGGATAAATCATTAAATACGAAGTCCTCCATGTTAACAGACTGAAGATTTCCATAGCCTCTGTCATGAGATTCTGACCACTCTATAATCGTTCTGAAAACAGAGAGGCCATCAGCACAGGAGTGCTATGAACTGTGAATACACAGAAAAAAGATGCCTTGGGGACATGCAAGACTCTTCCTGAGACTCAGTTGAATGACAAAAGTAAAACCATTCACAACATTCTGTAGTAAGTGAAGGTCATTTCACAGCAATACCACAATTCCATGAAATTGGGCACTGCTCCTGTGGAACACTTGCCTTTAAATCCCCAACAGGCATTTTCCGGAGCAGTTCTAATCTATGTCTGCTGCTGATGGTACCCATCCAGGTCAGACTGTTTGCAGCACAACACTTCTTCAGCAGTCCTATAATTCCAGTTACCAGCAATTCATTTTACTCCTTTGGTCAATAATTTTCTTTTGAAGTATTTTTTTTAATTTTTTTTTTAATTAATTTATTATTTATTAAATTATTTTTTTTTTATTTTGTCAAGGAGAAACACAAAGCTGATAACTGCACAACTACATTTCCATAATTTAGCACTGGAAGTGCACTGGTCAGTCAATTATTTTTTGGCTCTTCAGCACGCTCAGTTCTACAAGCTTTGTTTGTTATCACAAGCCCTCCTGTGAAGATCGTTGTTGCTCACAGACAGAAAGAGAAGAAGTAAAATAATTAATTTCCCTGAAGTCACACAATTAGTCTGGCATATCAACAGTGTCCACACTCACAGCTGGTCCACATCAGCCATTTTAAACATCTTGATCTCCTAAATCACACAAAGGTGTCAGCAAGCCCATATTTCCTTAAAGTCTCAGATTTCATTTCTGAATAGTCACACAGCCCCAGTGCTGACTTTACCATGAAGGCATTTAGTGTATTTTCAAGACTGAGTAAAATAACCAACTTCCACACAGCTGAGCTTACTGCCTTTCTGAATCATCTTCTACCTCACAGTCTTTTTATGGTCTTCACAACTAGGGAGGGCACTTAAAAAGCCAGTACAAACTGGCACCTGGCACCTTTCACAGCAATCCTGTCCCAACAGAGCAAAATAGTATTTGGAGGGGAAAAAAATGGATTCATACGCTTTTCAGAAAAGAAGTGAATGGAAGGAATAAGTAGAGCAAGTAAAGTTAAGTTTCTATGTAAAAATCAATTCAATATAGAAAGACAGTATGAAAAGTCCATTCCCTCTCTATACTTTAGATATTCCAATATTTAAAATAGTACAAGTCACAAACAAAACAAATGTTCTGTCCCTTAAGGCTTTTCTTAGTCAACATCTACAAATACTGTACCTGCTTAGATCTCTGCACTCTGAGTATCTTTTATCATTGTAAAAGGTGCCTTCAAAGTAGAAGAAAGCGGATTTGTAGAGATCCTGAGAGACAGAGAGAGAAGCCTTCATTAGCATTACAAGATATAAAACACCTTAAACATGAACAGGTCAAAAATTTAAGCATTTTAGGTCTTTAAATTTATATATTAAGAGACCTCATTCTACAGGTTACTAAGTCAAGTTCTGCACTGATTTCAGATGCTGATGTGACAACTAGGTTCATACAATTGCCAGCTAGACAGCCACTCTGCTCTCAAGCCATTACAGGTTATTTAAGTGCTCTTTTTTCTCTCTCTTTCATAGCACTTAAGAATTTTGACAAAAACACAGAACAAGGACATAAGGATCACTGGACAAATTAAGTAATTACATGGCACTGACTTTAAAAAAGACTAATAATATTAAAAAAAATTAGCAAGTGTACTGGGTTGACCTTGGCTGGCTACCAGATACCTACCCAGTTGCTCTCTTGTTCTTCTTCCCCAATAGGACTGGGGAAAGAAAATAAAACAGGCAAGCCTGTGGGTTGAGCTAAAGGCAGTTTAATGAGAAAAGGCAAAGGCTGCATGCAGAAGAAAAGCAAAAAAAGGAGACTTATTCTGTTTTTCCCATCAGCAGATAACAGTTAGACACTGAAATAAACTGCTCATGGAAGCAGTGGAATTGTCATCCCTGGGAATGTTGAAAATGTGTGCATATGGCACTTGGGGATATAGTTTAGTGGAGAACATGGTGTCAGTAGGTTAATGGTTAGCTCAGTTCCTGGATCTGAGTTGGAACCTGGTGACTCTTGCACAGCTAGTACGAGTGCCATGAACTGCTAACTATTTTAGATAAGAGGAGAATGGTACAAATGGACTGTCTGCATGTGCCAAATATTGTAACTAAGGGAGAATTTTGAAGGATGCTAGATTTTCTGCTGAGACCCTAGAAGTAATTGGACATTCCAAAATTGCATATCTGTCTTGTATATATAGATGTGACCATGTGGTGGTTGTGTGTTTGTGTGTGTGTGCACACACAGGGCACAGGACTGCAATAATTCTCTGTCATTTCAGAAAAACGTGTGTCCTGATCAGGTGCACTGGGTCTGGCTGGGATGGAGCTAGCTTTCCTCACAGCAGCCCATGTAGTTTGTGCTCTACATTTTTGGCCAGGTGGTTAGTAAGACACTAGTGCTTTGGCTACTGCTTAGCAGTGCTTGCACAGCCTCAAGGCCTCCCGAAGCCCAAGGCCAGTGGGCTAAGGCTGGGCAAGATGCTGAGAGGGAATGTAGTCAGGACAGCTGACCTAAACTGACCAAAAGGACATCCCCTGTTACAGCATGGTGTGTTCAGCAAAGAGCTGTAGGAAAAGAGGAAGGGGCCACTCATTGTAAAAGCACTGGTTTTCCAAAGCAACCCTTATGTATGGTGAGGCCCTGCTTCCTAGGAATTGGTTGGACATAGAATCAGAAAGGCTGCAAAATACCTCTAAAATCAAGTTCAATGATAAACCCAGCACGGCGATGTCCTGTACTAAACTGTGTCCCCAAGTGCCACATCAACACACTTTCTGAATGCTTCCAGGGATGGTGACTCCACCACCTCCCTGGGCAGCCTCTTCCAATGTTTGTGAGGAAAAACGGCTCAAAATGTAAGACTGGTGAGGAGAAAATATATAATTATATTTCTCTTGACATTGCACAAAACAAGTCATCTTGGAAATGCCACCAAGAACTTTTTACTTGCAGTGCATCCAACAGGCAGAACCAATGCAGCTGAATTTAGTTCTGAATAAAAAACAACAAAGCAAAACTCAATCTCCATCTCTTCTGCATGTTTTCAAAAATCCTTTACATGTTGAGGTTTCCACATAGAAAGTTTTACCTTGCTGAGGTGCTCTGGTGCTTGATCTGGCTGACTGCTGAACTCACCACCTATCTGGAGGTCACTGACGCAGGAAATTGAGTCTCTCAGCTCAGTGAGCTTCTGGCTGCCCAGTACAAGGACTGTTTGATAGGGTTTGTGATCTTTATGCTACGAAGAAAATAGCATACAAACGTCAGATAAATTATCATTTGTAAGCATCAGCACTGTTCTTCAGCTGACAGCTTAAGGTCATTACAGGCAGCATATGGCACATTCCTTCTCTGCATGAGATTTTAAACAGCATCAAGCATCAGCTGCTCCTAAGATTGACATTTATTAGTCTTAGTCAGAAACTCAAAAGTCTCCACTGGCAAGTGTAGGAAAGATGAGAAGCCTGAGCTCGCACCAAATCCAGAAAGAGTAATTTAATTTTCATGTATTTAGTTTCAGATTTTGAGATTTCTGTGAAATAAATTAACTACTAATTATTGTAAAAGTTTTGTTCTGTTCACTAATAGAATGAAACCCAGATTCTGAAAGAGTCTTAAAAAATTACCGCAGTTGAAGAGTTTACCATACATCTTAAGTAGACTTAGGAAAGCAAGATATTGCATGAGTAGGGAACAGACATTAGAATACAAGCTAGAGATTTTAGTACCAACCTTCTGAAATATAACAGGATAGAAGATGTTCAGAGTTAAAAGTAGCTCTCCCTCTTCAACTAGATCTGTTGGATTGTCTGGCCTCTTTCCAATTGCATGTGACTCCTGAAAAAATACACAGACACACACACACACACACACATATATATATATATATATACATGAATATCATAGCTCCCGGACGTAAGTCTTAGAAATGCTGCTCCAACTAACTCTCAACTATGTAGCCTTCTAAATTGAAACAGCCTACCTCCTCCAAAATGGAAAAGTGAGAAACTGCTCTAATTACCGATTTTAAGTATATGTTTTCATTTCTCAGCTTTGCAACAAGGTAGCTGGCTACTCCTTGGATATTGAGAGGCCCTGTAAAAATTAGAGCCTGCTGTCATTCTCCCTTCACAGAACCCAGCTGCTACCAACTTTCAGCACTTTGAAGTGCCCTTTGAATACTTTCATAATCTAAAGGGGGACTGCAACCCTCAACACGAGAAACACTGACCTAGAAACTAGCCACAGGATAAAGTATATGAAAATTAAAGTTACCGCACCTCTTCCTCTTATTGGCAAAGCTAGACATAGATAGAGGTCACAATTTCTTCAAAATGCAAAACCAAAATCCAGCACTGCCCCTGGCACACTGCATTTTAGAAAATTAGTAAAATTATCTCTACATTTCCATCCTACTTGGTGTGTAATGGCCCAGCTCTAAGAATGAGAGCGGGAACTTTTAGGTGGCAGTTTTCTTCTTTCCAAATGAATCGAGAATACTGACTGCAGAAACACTTCCTACTAGCATGGAGTGTTTCTCAGTGTTCGTAAGAGGTACATGTACACCTGTGAGACCTCAGAGACACTTGGGAACTACGGCTCGCACCATCCTTCCTCATGTGACACATTCCAAACTCAAGTTTCTTTCTGCTCTCATCCAGTATGAGGACACCATGGCCCCAAACCAGCTCTGACAAATAAACTAGTTACCACGGACTGCTTAAAGGATGCAATAACTGATCATGTGCTCATTCTTCAGAAATTTGAATAAGACACCACTCATTAAAAGCCTTTATGAAGGTTTCTGTTGCAAATATTTTCACAGATACTGCCCAGGATAAGAGCACAGTACAGCTGTTGCATTATGCGGTTTACATAATGTCCCTGGGTCTCTGAACAGCTGAAATAACTCATGTCAGACCAGGAAACCTCAAGAGGAAAAATATTTAACAGTCGCATGAGGCTCCTTCCTCCCTATACCACTTTCCTTAATTTTTAAGTAGTTCATGATTTGCTTGCTAAAGCCATGGACTTCAGCAGTTCACTGTCCCTGGAAGAGCTCAATGAACATTTAGATGTGGTGTTTAGGGACATGGTTTAGTGGAGGACCTGGCAGTGTTAAGGTAATGGTTAGGCTTGACGATGTTAGGGTTTTTCCAAGCCTTAATGATTCTATAAATCTATGAAAACTTATGAAATTAAGTTTTCCTGTTTATGACTTCAGTGGCTGCAAAAAAAATATTTAAAAAAAGGGTGGTAAGCATAATTAGAGGAATTCCAGTATGGTTTTTGAGGGGTTCATTAATACACTCATGGCTCCTGACAGTTCAGAGTGGCTGAAAAATTTGGGTTACAAATTTGAGAATTTGGAATTTACTGCCACCATGCTGCCACTGTCTTCCTCTTTCAGTCCTAGAGAAACTAGCTCACAAACACATAAAGCTTAGTTTCCAATACAGGACTCTAGGAGTAAAACCATTACACATCTTATCTATCTCTATGACAAGTTCACAGGATAAGCACACTTGATCCACTACAAAAGGCTTTAGTATCAACCAAATAAAGGCAGTCTTACAGTGGTAATGAAATGGAGTTCCCTCTTAATTACATTCAGTACTAATTGACTCTAACAGCAGACTTCCTGTCCTATTTTTCTGTAAAATGTCTTTAGCCTTAATCATTACCTGCAGACTTGTATCTGCAAACATTTTCTGTGTACATTTCATAGTGAAGAAAAAAAAAAGCAACCAGAAGTTGGATTTTGGTTGTCTTGAGAGCCTATGAGATGATGGGGAGCTTACCATCTCATAGGCAAGAGTCTCTTGTCTGCAAGCACGATCCACAATAATTGTTTCTTCTCTCCTCTCTAAGGCCTTCTTTCTAATTCTGAGGGGCAGAAATACAAGACAAAATGTCATTCAACAGCTTTCATGCAGAACTTCTAGTTATATATTAAAATAATGCAAGTTACTACAGAACTTTTGAAGAGCAGGATTCCTGGCTTAGTATAGCAGACTAACTTCAAATACTCATCTCCTGACTCTGATAAAACCTGATAGTGCACAGGCCAGCTTGTAGTTTTCAGCTTTTGTTCTTCTTTTCCCTTATGTGCAAGTTACAGTTTGTTTGTTGGCACTCTTACATTTACATGAAAAAACAGCAAAATGTTGTTTAAAGAGGGTATCCTAAAAAAGAAAACTTTGCTACCTTTGAGGAAGCTGTTTTAACTATCCCTTCCACTTTAAAAAAAAATGGATTCACGTTCAAGCAAAACACAAGAAAAAAACAACCCATAAATATTCTCAGCCTCCATGGCAAATACTTAAAAAAACCCAAAAACAAAACAAAACAAAAAAACCTAAACAAACAAAACAACAAACAAAAAACAAACAAACAAAAACAAACCTCAGCATCATTTATAGAAGTAAGAGCATAACACACATAATACCTACTAGAATACATGTATTTAACCACTGCATGAACACCAAATCGTTAACTTCTAGGACAAGTCAATTTACCCTCCAGATCTTCCTAAAGGTTTTCAGTAGCAATTAGACTTAACACTGATCACAATCTTAACACAATCTTAATAGGACTATGTAAAGTATAGCAAAGGCTTGAACTGGCCAAGCGTTGAGTCCAAAGTTCTCTAAGTGATAGAAACTTAACATATAATGTTCAACCCGGGAAATGCACTAGTAGTATCAATGAATTCTATACACAGAGGGTTCAGACAAAGTGGTTATCTAGCTACAGCATCAGTACTTAACACTCTGGCTGTTAAAATGCGATTTTAGGTTATCAGAGGTAAAACCTACAGATTTCTGTAACAAGGTTTTGAAGGAACCTCATACACATGATTATGACAAGTCCCTGGCACACTCCAAACTTAGGCGTTCATTCAGAATTACTTAGGTCCAGAAACCCTAAGCTTTTCCAGCAAGAAAGATGGAATATTCTGTTTATCTTAGTAAAAAATTCTTAGGCAACATTAAAGCAGAATGCTTTACCAATTATCCTATCATAGTCTGGGTTTTTTGCCCTTAGAGTATTTCTGTACACTGCTTCAAAAAATACACCATTGCATGGAAAGAGAACAAGCAGCCAGCCATAATTTTGGTTTTGACCCCAAGGGCTGTTTGAGTGTACAGTAACAACATACCGAAGAGTTAGCAGACTGCTGTCTTCCGAAATAACATCTGGGTCTTTCTCTTTATCAGAAGACATTAACATATCAATGCTAGAACAAAAAAAGAAAGTAACTATTACACACTTTTTCATACTTACCTCATGAAAAAAAATCAGTTAATCTGTTCTTAAAAGGAAGACAGACAGCAAAGTGTGAATAAACAAGATACAGTTTGTACAGGCTAAATCAGGGCAAAAGGGCAGTATGGTTGTTAAGATAAAGAACCAGAAGACAAAGTGTCCTGAACTTCATAGATGGTTTTCATGGAGGTTGGCTAAATTCTATCTTTATTTTGCCTTCTGCCTAAAGGAGCACAGCTGCCTGCAGAGGTTTAACAAACCCTCTAAGTTCAAAATGTGCATCCAATACCTTATATGAACTAAAAATGCCATTTTTTCAAATCCCATTCACTTAACTCTGATGTTCTGACAATACATGGCAAAAGAGATTCAACCAAAACTGATGATCAAGCTCGGTATGTAGTATAAAGCTAACACGCATGGTCAGGTGTCAGCAAACCACCACTTTTACATGAGCTGTCATAGCTCTATTAAAGCACTTATATACACCAGATTTTCTCCAGTAGGAACAAGACAACCCTTCTGTCAGATGTGACAGTCCACTCTCCCTTGTATCCTTTTCTCCATTCTCACCCCCTTTTCATTCTCACTTTTCTTCTTCCGTGCAGCACAGAGTGGTATTATGAACAGCCCACCTACTGAAGCAAAGTGGGTGCAACAGGTAAAGTAACTCACAGCTCACCCTTTCTGTAGAACTTACAGCATGAACAGACTATTTAAGTCTTCTTGCACGTGGATCAGTGACTCCAATCACCAAAGAGCCCTGGCCCTCTTAAGACCTACCATTTTGAAGAAATTAGTATGTATTCAGTTCTTTAAACACCACAGCTGTTATTTGTATTGAAAATGTCTATTAGCTACCATTGGGAAGTTTCAGTTGCATCAAGTGTGACAGTTTCCCACTTCCCTTCTGTGTATATAATGTCAAAACTCACCATCAATACTCATGTTTTCCTTCCTTCCCACAGCCCTAGGCCACAGGTTTCTGCCCACTAATTGCCTACCTCAGGAAAGTAACTAAGATTCCCCAAAAATCAGCTACAAGCCAACACTGTGTATAGTATTGGCATGTAAACTGCTTCCTCTTTTTCCTTTTAAGGACAGTAAGGTAGCTAGTGAGAAGAGAAATGGCCAAGGAACGTCTAACAAGTACTGTGGAACATTGCAAGCATTGATGCTGCCATTTCTCACTACTGAAGAGTCATAAATCCCCACTTTCTAAAGAAAAATCCAATACCAAAGATCACTCTGATAATTTATTACATATGAACTGTAATCCCATGCACTTAAGCCTTGAAAGGCTATGTTCCATTATGGCCTGACACACAGGCTACGCTGGAGCTCCTCCTGGTTAACTCTACTGCTGCCAGCAGAAACATATAACCCGTATTTGGTTCATGGTCCTGAGAAAAACCAGGTTTTACAAACAGAAAATATATGCTGATCCATCCAGAAATTAAAGCTAAGTAATCAGTGTCATATCACTCAGAGTCAAAAGTGCAGGCAATACAAAGTTTGCACTGGGCACACCTCACTCCTGACTGCCACAAGCAGGGTATACTACCGAGTCCCCACAGAGACTATCCCTGTGTTCAGGACAGGCACACTCAGGGCACTCAGTTATGACAGATAGGAAAACATTTGCCAGACTATTTAGTGGAAACCAAGGTGTGCTGGTTTAGAGTTAAACTGGCAGGAGAAATCAATCCAACTCAGGAAGGGATTGCAAGTCAGAAAAACAATTTAATAAAAGATCACAAAATACACTGACACAGAAGGAAATGTCGTTTGTGCCACAAAAACAGATGTACAGCCCAGCACAGTGGGGCATGAGGAGAATGGAGCTCACCAACCCCTGTGCTGAGCACCACATGGCCCCCCTGAGTTCAAAGCAAGAAGAAAGGAGGAAACCTGCTCGTGAAAATGATGGTTGCAGTCTGGTGGCAGTCTCAGTCCGGTCAATGCTCTGCTCCTCCTCTGGATCTGAAGAGAGCTCCCAGTCCCAAAACCCTAAGCTTATATATGCTTGGGCTCAGATGGGAACGCCCAGTCCCTCCCCCAGGGTGGGGAGTTTCACAGTGGGTGATTTACTCTGTGAGGTGAGCAATGGCATATTTTTGTCATCTCTGATGGCCCATTAGCAGACATGACCCCTCAGGTGGATGTGAAGACAGGAAAACTTGTTTATCTCACACAAGTTCCTAAACATCCATCTTGTAGCCTGAGGGGTTGGGTATGCCTTAGGCAGCTGCTGCAAGTGGCCCATTGTGAGCAGTTCATGCAAAAAATGACATAGAGGGTTTAGAATACACACCCACACAGTGATAAACTGGACCTCGCTACTAAAACCAGGACACAAGGTGAAGTGTAGTACAGTGATGAGGAACAACAGTTGGAGATCTCTTATCGAAAAGAGCATGCGAAGTGTTATATCAGTTTATGTCTCCTTGCAAGATCCTTTGAGGTGGCTAGAAATAAAAAAGCCAAAAGCAACTCTGTGGAAATGTGGACATGGAAACAGACTACCAGTGAAGCCTTAATCACTATGACTTTCATGTTCTCAGAATATTCTAGCAGCATAATAAGTTGTCTGTTTTAGAAATTCAAAGATATTTTAGTATGTGGCCTCATATTTTTATGAGCAGATATTTTTGATCTTAATTTTTTATTTTGCACCTATTTTAAAGGGGAGTACTTTCATTACCTTTGAGACACTAATACCAAAAGACGCTAACTACTAATACCTTAAGAGGTTAATGCTAGCTTAATGCAGCTTTATAACACATCCCTAGAGATATTTACAACTACCCCTTCTAATAAAACAAGAAGGTGAATTAGGGTTGAAGTGGAATAAGGTATCTGCAAGTCTCACCTCACCTAAAATCCACACTGATTTGAGGCATAGCCTGCCCTATACATGCACACAAGAAATCTCACAGAAGACAAAACAGAGCAACATAACTCAACATCTCCAACATTCAAGGACTCCAAATCACTCAAACATCAATAAGGAATATCAAGGTAAACTTCTTTGCTCACAGCCTGCTTAGGCATTTGAGCAAAACCTAGACCTTTACTTCCCTGACCCTTTGGTTATTTAAGAGAATTACTGATGGAATCTTCTAGCTCAGGACATCATTTTACAGCTGTTTAAAAGCTGGTGAAAATGCAACCAACCTCTGTAATGATTATCTGCGCACAACTTGAGCAATATGCAAAGTATTTTTACTGAGTCAAATGCAAGTGAATGAAGAAGGAATTATTTTCCTGCATTCTCTTTACAGGAATGTATTACAGAAATAAAATAAAATAAATAAATAAAACCACCCAGCAACAACCATAACACACTGAGATGCCCAAAGAGTTAAACACCACTTAAATATTATACCATTTCTCCTCACCAGAAGACTCTGAATTGTCAAAAATACTTAAAATGTACACTGTGTCACTATATTCTAAAACAGATTTAGCTACGAGTATTGAAAAACTTCATTTTGAGTCCATGAACTATTCTCTTAATCTAACACTATTTTAAAAAGATAGGTGTAACCACATCTCTCTTCTACGCAAAGAAAGCCTCCTTAATATGTCAAAATTTCCCTTAGAAATAGTTTGCAGTCAGAAAAATCTGTGTTTATATACATCATGTCTTCATTTCAGCACCTGTACAGTTACATTTATGTCACTAATAAATGTGATTCTGAGATACCACAAAACAGACCTTGGTGTAGCCCGGTGTTCTTATCCCTCCTACAGGGAGGAATATGAGCAGCTCAGAGCTGTGAGTGAAAGTGATCAAAGGTAGCAATTTGAGGCTGGCCAATGTTAAGGAGAGACTCAAGAGGCTAGGGCTATTTAATTTAAAAGCAAAAGTACATGAAGATTAGGGATTGGGATTTCCAGTCTGCACATGGGAAAGGTCACACCAGGATGTGCAGGTTTATCTTCATTCTCCTGCAAAGCCAACAAATAGCTGCCAGATGATCAGCTTTCTCTCCCTCACAGACTGCTAGTCCTTTTCCTCTTTCCCAAAAGACGGCTTTTCACAGTACACTCAACATCAGACAGCACTGCTCTATAACAAGCAAATGCAGACAGCAGGGGAAATGCAGCAGTTGTAAACTGAAGAAAGCAGAACAGACGGAAAAAGCAAAATGAATGCAGGGAAAAATAACAGAAAGCACAGAATATCCGCTTCGAATTCAAATGAAAACAGCAACAGATAGGCTCAGGCAACACAGTCGCTGCAGAAAATATGTCACAGCTCAGGAGCAATCAGAGACCATCCCATCCACACTTGGAGAGCTTACACAATTCCCAAAGTTCCAGCAGTATATATTCTTTTAAAATAAACACCAGATTCTAATTTAACTAAGCCTACTAATAGTAAAGAATTATGTTAGTCACCAGAACTAGGACAGCTGAAGCACAAAGGTGTACAGATAGGAATACAACTCTGGTACATCTTCCTTACGGAAGACCTGAAGATAAATTACAAAGTGTGAAGCTTTCTACAGAATTAGTTTGAAATTAAGCCATTTCTACAAGAGAGAGATGGCTCTCACTATCCATGTGACTTGAAAGCCTACAGCATGTTAGATGCTGATGCTTCAACCAGCACAAAGCACTGGCATACGTCTGACTTCACCACTAGCCCTGAATAAAACAGGTCACTGAGAGCTAAGGACCCAGAGAAGGTCAACAGGTAATGTATGCTGCCAGCCATCTGAGCTCATCTAAATGATGTCTTTAAGGAATTCAAACTAAACAAGTAGGTTTAGATTAGGTTTTCAGAGGAAGTTCTTTGCTGTGAAGGTGGTGAGGCACTGGAATAGGTTGCCCAGAGATGCTGTGGATGTCCCATTCCTGGAAGTGTTCAAGACCAGGCTGGATGGAGCTCTGTGGTAGTTTTTCTGTAGGCCTTCCCTAGAAACCGGGATACAAAACCAAGGAAGTATTCCATATCATTCCCTTACGTAATCAGGTGTATAAAGACAGGAGGGAGTTTCCTGTCTGCCTCTCTTTCTCTTTTGCNGAGCTCTGAGTAACCTGTTCCAGAGAAAGGTGGCCCTGCCCCAGGGAGGTTGGAATGAGATGATCTTTAAGGTCCTTTCCAACACAAGCCATTCTGTGATTTTATGATTTTATGTTAATACAAAATATAATTCACTTATTTCTTCAAATAAGTATTTGTTTCATTTTGCAACTGGAGCCTCCTAAAACCATGTAGATGTTCATATACCTTAGGTTTTACCCAACCAGCATTATACTGCTAAGTGTTCCTATGTAACTGCTTAAGTGCCAAACTGTTCCTTCATGAATTCAAGGCCCTAATGTAAAATTTCCACTACCCTCCAGGAAAGCCGTTTTCCTTCTCCACGGCATATTTGGCTACAGAGACATTGGTGAGAGGTGCTTTGTCAGGAACTGCAGTGACAGGACAAGGAATAACGGGTACAAATTCAAGAGGGGAAATTTAGGTATGACACTGGGAAGGAATTCTTTATTACGAGAGTGGCGAGACACTGGAACAGGTTGCGCAGGTAGGCTGTGGATGCCAGAACTTTGGCAGAGTTCAAAGCCAGGCTGGATGGGGTTCTGAGCAACCTGGTCTAGTGGAAGGTGCCTCTGCACACGGCTGGGAGTTGGGACTACATAGTCTTGAAGTCTTAGTCTATGATTCTACAACATACCCGGGAAAAGAAAAACAATCCCATGGCGCAGGCCCGGAAAGGGCTGTTCTGCAGCGCTGTTGCTCAAGACCCTCCCACCTCTCCCGAGGCCCGCAGCGGATCGGCGGACGGCACCGCCCCCTCCCCTGCTCCAGCGCTGCCCCAGCCCGCAGNCGTGCAGCCCAGCTCCGCCGCCACGGCCGCGTCCTCCTCCTCCTCCTCCTGCTGCTGCTGCTGCTGCTCCGCCGACAGCGAGAGGTCGGGCGGCCCGAGCTGGCACCGCCACCCGCGGCCCAGTGCGCCCACGCGGAACGCGCGCGAGTGCAGCTCCGCACACTCGTACTCGGGCGCCGCCTCCGCCATGGCCCCTCAGCCCGGCCCGGCCCAGCCCAACCCGCCCCTCGGCCCGCCCCGCCTCCCCCGCCGCACGCCGGGTC
>VXAU01001979.1:79166-102238 GCA_013399695.1 Formicarius rufipectus | reverse complement strand
GGGGGGGCTGCTGAGGGGCGGGGTAGCGCCCGGCAACGTTTGCTAGGAGAGGGGAAAACAAACCAAACCAAAAAACAAGCACGACACTTCCTCCCCCGCCCCGCTCTCCTCTCCGAGCAACTGCGGGAAGGAGAAAAAACGTCTCAAGTTGTTAAGGGCGCGCCGTGCCCGTGGTTGTACAGTGATACAACCACCCTCACGCAAAATCACAGAACTAAGCAGGTTGTGAAAGACCTTTGAGGTCATCGAGTCCGAGCGATGACCCAATAACACCCCTTCAACCGGACTACGGCACTGAGCGCCACGTCCAGGCTTTCCCTAAACACCTCCAGGGACAGCGGCTCAACCACCTCCCTGGGCAGCCCATTCCAATGTCTGATCACCCTTTCGGAAGAAATTCTGACCAATGTCCTATTTAAACCTTCCCTGGTGCAGCTTAATACTAGGACCTTTAATCCTTTTGTTTGGGAGAAGAGGCCTACTAGCATCTGGCTACTACCTCCTCTCATTGTACTTTATTGAAAAAACTCCTTTTCTCCCTCCCAAAATGAAAACTTAATGCCTCATAAACACTTTCTTTCATACCATTAGGGTATTTTATAATATGATGAACAAGACTGATGAAACGTAGAAGCTTCTACCTTCCTGGTACTTCTCGTGGCAACAAAAAAAAGTGTTAAAGCATGTGCCAATCACCTGGGAATGCCCCACTGCAATAGTGTGACAAGGCAGCCAGGAGCACAGCATGTTAACAGAGAGGCAGATGCAATTCTGTGTTGAGGTAACCTGATACACCTGTTGCACCTACCGGTTGAGCCACAGCCTTTAACTTACTTCAGGCCTAAATATTCATGGAATCAGAGAATCACAGAATGGTTTAGGTTGAAAGAGACCTTAAAATTCAGCTAGTTACAACTCCCCCTGATGTCAGGGACATCTTCCATTAGACCAGGTTGCTTGAAGCCCTATCCAGCCTGGTCTTTAACAACTCTAGAGATGGGGCGTCCACAATTTCTCCAAGCAACTTGTTCCAGAGCCTCACCACCCTCACAGTGAAGAATTTCTTCCTAACATCTAAACCTGCCCTCTTACAGCTTAAAAATATTGCCTCTTCTCCTGTCACTAGCTGCCTGTATAAAAACTCCTCTTTCCTTTTTTGAATCTCCTTCATGTACTGACAGGCCATAATGAAGGCTCTCTGAAGCCTTCTCTTCTCTATGCTGAACAATCTCAGCTCTTTCAGCTATTCCTAATACTTCCCTAAATATGAAAATAATACTCAAAAAGAAGGCCTGTTCCTGGGTGGCCTGTTGCGGCAGAGGGAGAAGACAAGACCAGAAAAAGTTCATGAAAGGGAACAGTATCTTTGTGTGCTGTTGAAAGACACGGGATGCCAAGGGAGAAGGTCATGACATTTGCTTGTCAGTTTCACAAAGGAGAATAATAAAGGGTGAGGTAAGAATGTAATAGCCAAGCCAGGCGATATAAGAGCATATTTTGCTTTGTTTACCAATAACAATATGGTCTAAAGCCCTTATACCGCCCCCAGTTGTATTTATACTTGGACTGCACTTCAATGCTGAATTTTTGTATTAGCTCTCACTCACTTCTGCCTCTTAATTGCAGTTATTATTCCTCATTGTGAAAATTTTGCTAAGCTCCAGCTGATTTTTCCTGTACGTATTGACAGCCCATTTCCTTCTTCAGTTACACCCTCTGCTTTCTTCATTCATCACCTTTGTGCACTGTGACACTCCCCAGCTCTGGAAGAACCTTTTGATTAAGGGCTGTTGCCCTCACTTCCTGTTTTATCCTCCCTGAAACCTATTAGTTGTTCTATGAGGAAGTCTCATTCCAATTTCCAAGACCAAGCCTGCCTTTTTATGTGTTTGTTGTGATCTCCTATGCTTTGTTTATATTATGAACATCCTTTCCCCTTTGTGTACTTGCAACATGACCTGAAATTGGAAAACACTTCATCACTTATTTGATGTAGCCACATCTAGGGTGGAAGTGACAGGGCTGTATTGATCTACGTGCAGTGTTGACATAAAAATGTAGGAGCAATTTTGGCCAAGAGCAGCAGGATTAAACCCTACTCCTCCAGAAAGCTATCAGGGATTTTTAGCGTTCACAGAAAAGAAATAAGACACTGGTTTCAAAAACTTTCTTTGGAACACCAAACACACTAAACTGTGGAAATCAGTCACCTGGATTTTTTTTGTAAGATCACATGAAAATAGCACCACAGAATTCCCCAGCACAAGGATGGTCACTGCCAGCCCTGGCGCTGTTACAGATGCAAGTGTGGCTTGGAAGAGGCTGGACACTGCTGTACTCTAATTGTTCATACTTTTTTGGAATAATCCCCTCGAGCTTTTCAGTTAGATTTATGGATTTTTCTTGCTGTCTCTCTTCCCTTTCACCATGGCAGCTTTGATTTTGAAGTTCTTCTGTATTAGTTAAAAAGAAAACAAAAACAAAAACAAAAACAACCCTGTAAAGTATATAAACCTCAAGCAGGAAGACTGGATTAGTAGAAGCTCAAGGAGCAGCTAAATTGAAAATACTGAAGCTGACAATTTTTAACCATGAATGGATAATACATTTTCTGTTTCATTTCCAAACTTCAATACTAAGAAATCATATACTTATAAAGCCACTCCATTAAATCCAAATCCTTTTAAGAATAAAGAGAGCTATTTATTTTTATAGCTTGGAATTAATCTGTGCTTTATAACACTAGCCATAAGGCACACAGGTATTTCAAGATTTCCAAGAGGCACTTACTTTTCTGTGCTGGACTGACTTTAATAATTCAACAATAAAGCAATGAAGGGCATATAGGGAACTCAAGTAGTGTAAACTTGGCAGGTGTTAAGCTGAATTCTTTAAGAAAGGCTGTAATTCAAAAAGTATTGAAAGAACACTGGAGTTAGTGGAGGTAGTAAAAAAGACAGCCAGAAGACAAATGAATAAAATGCATGCAAGAGCAATGAAGTAAAACTGTAACTCATACTTGACTGAAGTAATCAGGTTGCCTCTATTTTGTGGTACTGTGGTATCCTGCCAACTTGAGAGATTGATTTCAGAGCTTCCCTGTGCACGGCTACAGCTATAGACAGTAAATGCTGTGGATATATAATCATTCTGAAATGGCATCCTAAACAGTCCAGTGAGCCCAAGGTAAAGACTAAACTCCTTAATCTTTTACCACACGGAACACCCTTCATTCCTTTCTCAAATCACAGAACCCCAGAAATACATAAATATTTGTGAAACTAACTACATTCCATAGCAGTATTGAATAGTACTTGTTCTAACAGACACAGTTTTAATATAATGACATGAAAATGTTTTATTATAGGGTAATTTTGTGGCTTAATCATAAACCAGCTCTGACTCACATTACTGAATTTACAAAAGTAATTTAAAGTACCCTGGACTTCCACTCCAACCTAGAAAAATCATAATGATCATCACTTACGCTTCAACAGGAGTGCCATGACTAACAAACTTAATGTTCATAGGTAGTTTGAAAGAAGCTTTGGGAAACTGGTGTTGAGCATTATTATTTTAATTCAATATTTTATAATTGCTCTATCCTTCTTCATTACACCAACCTCTGTAGTATGAGCTCTATGGTATCTGTGTACCTTAGCAGACAAGGAACATTGTCACTCTTTTTTAGGCACTGACTGTCTCAGCAGCACAACTACAGAGATACAGAACGGTTCCAGAGCTGTAATTTTAGAAGATGGGGCTTAAACAGCTGTCAGGTTTTTCTGTGTCGTGCCCTCTACTTCTGACCTTTGTTCTGATGATGTCTTCAAACCCAGCTGAAAACACTACCCCAGCCCTTCTGGGAAAACATTTTTTAACTTGACCTAAACTAAGCTGTAGTGTTTATAGTATGATCTCACACAGGATTGCATCAGAACAACCAGCCTGGTAATCACCAGGAGTGGGAACAAAAGGGAGAGCCTAGTAAAATCTGGCCTGTCTCTGCTTCCAAAATTCCCATGCCAAGGAACAGTGGTCTGAGTGTGTAACAATACCTGCATCACTGACTCCAAAAATCAACCACTATCATATTTTACTATTACACCTACATAGGAACAATCCATTCCTAAAATGTAGATATTGTTGCATCAAGCATAGTTTATGTTATTTTTCAAGAAATACAGTAAAATATTAATACACAATAAAATGTCACTAAGATTCTGTACAGATCTCTGTTTAAACAGATAACATGAAAAACTGCAAGCAATTTAAAAGTTGTGTAACTAAAATAGAATTCCACCCAAAGAAAAAGTCAACTCAACATATACAGAAACAATTAAAAAAAAAAAAAAAAAAAAAAAAAAAAAAAAAAGAAAGAATACATCTGTTATTTCTGTACTACTCTTTGTCTGAATATTGTTTTTACGTAACCCAGCTGTGAATCAAATGGATGTTGAGCAGTCAGAATGATTTCCCCTGAAAGGCTTTTAATCTATCTCTTATGTTTGTTCTTGCCTGCCATTAAAACATATGAAAGTTGAAGAAGACAAGCTTAAGAGAAGGATGCTGACAGGGATGTATACAATCCAAACCACACCAAAGAGATGTCTAGTCTTTAGGCCTTAAATGTTGCTGATTCACATCATTCTGACAACTGAATTTGGGTACATAATTGGAATAAGGAAAAAAGTCAGACATAAAGCAGCAGAAATATCACAGGGTAGGCATCATCTACAGTTGAGGAATATGCTACATGTTATTTACAGCCGTAAGGACAATTTTGGTCAAGAGTGTAATCTGCTGCAGTTGTATGAAACTTTAATTTCCCAGCATTCTCATTTCAAAGATGGTTTGTGCAGTGAAAACACTTCATCAGTACTAAAATGCAAACCATGGATACTACTTTCATTTGCAGCATCTATGGGAACATCACAACAATTGTTCTTGGATTTGGGCATGCACTAGATCCTGTTTGGATTTTGCTACAAGTTTGAAAGGAATGGTTTGGGAAATCACACTTGGACATAAAACTCCATTCATGAAATTTCCAGCTAGAAAACATGACACGTCTGTGATATATGTAGAAGGAATTTTAGTAATTGAAGATGCTTTTGCATTTTAACTACACACCAGAGAACCTCTGTTTTTATTCCCTATTCAAACCCTTGTTTTTGTGAAACTAAATGAGTTTTCAGATTTAGTTGTGACGACATTCATGTTGTCATGGGCAATACCTGAAAAACATTTTAGACAACATAATAGGATCTTACATAAATTGCTTCAGGACAATAATACAGCCTATGGGGAAAACTAAAATTTAAGAATTGTGAGAAAGAGATAAGATATATTAAGTACTTGATCCACCTTGGTGGGATGTCTTTTCAAGGTTCACCCTAGTCCTTATCATATATATTCTTCCAGGAAACTTTTACCAAAATTTTTTCCTCAACAAAATTTTAAGTCTTCTTTACAGAAAAGTTGATTAAATCTCAATGACAGTCAACAAGACTTCACTTTCTAAAGCCAAACTACAGATTTCTAATAGCATATTTGCCTTTTGCAAGTCTATTTCACATATTTAAGAAAATAGTAAGAAAGTTTTACATACTAGTTTGCCTAAGAAGGTGAAGTAGTACAGAAAAGGTTCAGATTTTCGGGGTTAGGTTGCATTACAACAGAATAAGTTAGGCCTTTGCCAGTGTAAATTGCCAGTATGTTTGTACTAAGGCATAAGGAACTATAAACTTCTTCCTGGCAATTTTTCCCTTCTAGTAGAAGTATTTCCTAGTTAAAGCATGCAAAGATTTTATGAGACACCAACCGGGTCAATAGCTGACCTTCTGCAAGATGTCTTATCTGATCCATCATTTCCCTTTGTCTGAAGATTCAGTAACAAATCTTTCATTTGCATGGTGTATAACTGTTCCCTCCAGTTCTGAACTTTCCTTTACAGAGTATGAAGGGAATCTTGTCACACAACTCTGTACTTAGGTTTTATAGGTTTGGAGGTCTGACCACAGAAATACTCTACTTCTCTGGGAAAAAGAAGTTGAAAGAATTTGTCCTATTTTGGTTTTTGCTTTTTTGTTTGTTTTTTTTTTTTTTTTTTTGTTGTTGTTGTTTTTCCTTGACTATCTTTCAAAGAAAAGTAGGATGCATTTGATAACACTGTAAATTTCATTATCTTGAATATACACAAGACTGTATCTATCTAAAAACAACCCTATTTTTAATTGTTATAATTGTGAAACCTAAATGAAGGAGCTAATTTCAACTAACTTGCCTTGAAATTTAAAAAGGAAATAACATCTTTTTACCTTTAACTTCAGAAAGTTATTTCAGTGTGCCAGTTATGTAGTTGCTATTGTTATTTTATGCTATAATTGCTAGGAATTAATCTGTACAGTTTGGTATAATTAAAAAAAGAGATAGAAGAAAGAAAAGGAAAGAAATGGTTCTGAAGAGAGACTTGAAAACAGAAGTGTTTGTTGCCATTTTAAGTGAGAAGAGGATGAACTGAAGGACATATTCTCACCACTCTGGAGAGGTTTAACATGATAAATTTTGTTATTCCTTTGTGGTCAATGTGTTCTCTAAAAGAGAAGTGTGTAACCTGTAGACTATATTGTAGTTATTGTTTTTCTGACTTTCAAATCTACATATAGGAGTTCCGGCTGGTCTTTAAAATATGTTCTTCACCTGTCAGATAACAAACTATTATTTCTTCCTTTTTAAAATTATCTTTTTCTCCTCCAAGTGCCTTAGTCATGAGCAAGGAACTCATTTGTCCTGCACACGGAGCAAATAGAGAAAAGATATCAGGATTATTATGGATACAGTTGTTTATTGAATAGACAGCTATGGCACAATGTTCTGCCCAGGGTGTCAGCAGTCATGTCCTACTGAGGAGTCCCTCCCCATTTCAGCCCTATTCAAGCCTGATGATGATTGCTCTTGACAGCGCCAGAGGGTCTTGTCGCCACTTTACTCTTTGTACCATCTCCATGGATTAACCCTAGGAACAATATTTTGTGCAATTTAAAGGGCTTCCTATTATATCAAGTGATGATACAACCTCTTTGTTGAAAGCAGGCTGTTGCCATTTCTTGAGAAAATAAGCAATATATCTTCAATTTTGCAAGGATGAGTGCCAGAGATTGTCCATGTACATTCATTCTCCTCCTACCACTGGTCTATGAACACAGTACCTTCTGGACAGCCCTTTGGTCACAAGTGTCTGCATCTGCCATAAAAGCAGAGTGTGAAAATTTTCAGTTTGCTTTTCAGGGGACCACTTTTGATTCTTTCTTTGTTTCTTGGTTGTCTCGTACAGCAAAGTTGTTTCTGAAGTGGATGAATGCTTTATTTTCTTCTCTTGCATACCATTCATTGGGTGTCCTGAGTGAGAAGATGATAAAGTAACATAGCATTGTTTAGATAACAAAACTGACTGGAATAATTCTGCTACCAGCAGGTTCAGGTAAGTGCACCTGTTGGGTATGGTTAAACTTTTAATTAGTAAACTCCATTAAGGCTGTCAGGCTCTCCCATTATATCAGTGACAGAGTTCCTAGCTATCAATTTGGAGGCAAGCCAGTCTGCCTGATACATAGGTGTATGGCCCAGAGTCCTGAAGGAACATCAAGTAGAAGCTGTTTCAGACCTCTTAGGTTTGTTTCTGTGCTGCACTACTCATGGACTTTGTCCTTATATCCAGACCAGCAAGGTGGTTTGTCTTGAGTAGCTGAATTAGTAGCTTATGAGAGCTGAATCTGAAGAGCTAAAGCATGTGTCCTGCTTTGGAAGAACCTCCTTCAGTTATGCTGCAGAAAATTTTGTGGATTCTGAAGGATTACACTGATTAAAGAGAAGTCCAGACAAATCAATGGGAGAGTAATCTGGTGAGAATTCTTATATGCATGCTCAAGAAATTCTGGTATTGGGTTTACTTGAAAAGCTTTTGGTAGTGGCCTTTTTATACATTACAATGGACTGCCTAGGGAGGTGGTGGAATTCCTACCCCTGTAGGTTTTCAAGAAACAACTGGACATGTCACTTAGTGCCATTGTCCAGTTGACAAGGTGCTGACTGGTCAAAGGTTTGACTTGTTGATCTCAGAGGACTTCTCCAGCCTAACAGGTTCTGTGATTCTGTGTGAATTTATACCTTAAGAGGTGCGATGAAGTCCTCCACCCTATATAGAATCTATATCCTGAGTATTGATAAATGCCCTGTCAGTGGACCTTTTCAATATTTGTAGTATTCAGACAATCACAGACAGAAAAAACTGTGGATAGTGATTCCAAATGAATGTGTATTCCTGTAAGTCTTTGTGTTCATTGCATGGAACCAAGAGCATATGTTTTTCCATGTTGCTTACTCTTTTTTCTTTTTTTCTTTTTGCTTCACATAAATAATTTAAAAAAAAAACACTGAGTGTTTTTTTTACCCTTTGTGTTGAAAAATGTGCTGGTTTTGACTGGGGTAGAGTTAATTTCCCTCACTATGGGACTGTGTTTTGGATTTGTGCTGGAAACAATGTTGAGGTTTTTCTCTTAATACTGNCTTTTTTCTTTTTTTCTTTTTGCTTCACATAAATAATTTAAAAAAAAAACACTGAGTGTTTTTTTTACCCTTTGTGTCGAAAAATGTGCTGGTTTTGACTGGGGTAGAGTTAATTTCCCTCACTATGGGACTGTGTTTTGGATTTGTGCTGGAAACAATGTTGAGGTTTTTCTCTTAATACTGAGCAGTGCTTACAAGAGTCAAGGTCTTTTCCCCATTTCATACTCCTACAATGGTGAAAAGACTGAGTGTGCTTGAGAAGTTGAGAGGAGACACAGCTGGGACAGCTGTCCCCAGCTGAACAGAGGCATATCCCTGACCATATTGTATCTTGCTCAGTGTATGAAGAGGGCGGAAGAAGCAGGAAAAGAGAGTACATTTGGAGTGATGGTGTTTGTGTTCCCAAGTCACCAATATGCACAATGGAACCCTACTTTCCTGGGAATGGCTGAACATAGGAAGTGGTGAATGAATTTGTTGTTTTGCTCTGTTTGCGTGTGCAGTTTTGCCTTCCCTATTAAACTGTTTTTATCTCAAACCATGAGTTTTCTAGCTTTTACTGTTCTGATTCTCCTCCCTGTCCTACTAGTGAGGGAGTGAGCAAGTGGCTGTGTGGTGTTCAGTTGCCAGCTGGATTTAAAGTGTGACAAAGAACCAAAAGCATGAAAAGAAGTTTTGAAAAACTGCCATTTTGCTCTTCTTGCAATGTGTTTTGCTTAATTTATGTCTTCCTCTGTAATTTTATGTTAGATTTAACATAAGATGGATTGATCTTTCTAATAATTGTCTTCATATCTAGCTGTGGTCCAAGTTACTAGAGAGGTTACCTCACTTCATCTCCTTATGGTATGGCATGAAAGCTACATCCCACTTCATTCGTAAAAGGTATCAGCCGTGCAAAGCAGATAGACTGCTCATGCTGCCAGGGAAATTAATTTGCCTCTCCAGAGTTGTATAAAAGCAAACCTTGATGTCTTCTATACAAAATACATGGTAACCTCCTTCAACATAGGCTTCCCACTCCATGGCCAACAAAACAATTTCCCATCTACTAAATGAAGCCCAGCTGCTAATGACATGGCTGACAATAATCACACATTTTTATTCGGTAGGCATAGTTCAGGGAGGAACACTGCAATCAGAAACTGGAAGCTATTCCTCCAAACAAAACTGTTGAATGCCAGTGATGATAAACATTAATGATTACTCACTGCTAATGTGTTCTAGATTTAGATGTTCCAAAATAAGGACAGTGTGGCAGTTTTTTACATGGATATGAAAGCTGAATTCTTTATTTTAACTTCTAACACTAACTCTGAGTAAGGAAAAAAGGTAGCATTCAGTAGCTGAAATCTGTACTGCCTAAGTTTAATACAGTTATATACTTAGTTTTCAGGAATATTTCAAGTTGAAAATAAGTTGAACTTTTAGGAGGCAGAGGCGGAAGAGTTGCCTCAAGCCTGCTAAAACAAAGGATGAAAGATTAAATCATCTTTCTGGTAGAAGAGATTTAGACTAGGTCAAAGGAAAAAGGGATGTTCTTATAATTCATTTGCACCCTGGAAGCAATGCTGCATAAGGTTTTTGGAAGAAATCAGATCTCTCATGAGACCAGATGGCACAGCTGGAAAAAGATAACAAACTTTCAAGCACACAGAGTATTCATTAACTGATAACACAGAATTGCAAACTCACAGCTAACTACAGAACAATACTGCATATGTGAATAAATCGATCTCTCAAACCTATTTGTAAAAGATTGCTTAATCCTCACCTCTATTTCTTTGTCTTTTTAGGGGGTTTGAGCCCTCATCCAAATCTTACAAATTGAGTTTCTAGTAGTGAGAGAAATAAACATTTACTTGGAACCTGAAATGGCAGTTCATGTGAGCCATCTGAAAACTGTTTTTAATTTTTGTGTGTTTTGCTGTTGTTTCTGTTGCATTCTTTTCATCTGCAACATGGTGCTGATCTTATTATGTTACTGGGGCAGCACTAATGTCAATGCAAGGGAGAGAAATGTATGAGGAGAAGTACTATAGTTATGCACTGTTAGGCCTCAAGAGAGGCCTAATTAGGCAAAGAATGTAAGGAGATCACTCTCTGTGCCCCTTTTCACTGATCATGCAGGTAAACTTTGTAGATGTGAGAGAAAATTTTGAACGTTTAAATGGTGGGTTGAAAAGTTATTTCAATTTCTGACAAATGGAAATTTGCAAACTTAGTTGATGCTTCAATTAGTAAGATTTTCAAAACTAATAAATACAATAAATATCTCTCATGCTAATAAAATTTCTGTTAAATGGACAGTTACAACTGATTGAATTCTTTGAGAGTTACTGTATATAACTGGACCCTCTGAGATAAGCAGAACATTAAGAGTACCATTGTAGATAGTTTGTGCTCTCAGAGAATGACTCTAATTTGGTCCTCAAAATACTGTTCTCCCTGGCTGGATTTGTATTGTTAATTCTGTGGTTCACAGGATGTCTACTGTCCACATTCCCAGTGTCAACATGCTTCCAGCACAGCCATTGGCTGAGCCTGACTCTGTGTCACATGGAACTCCTTAACTGATGATGTTATCCACATTCTCCTCTGAGCCATAGACCAATCTAGCAGTACAAGGGCACGGATCAAATAAACCACCACCAGCTGGTCAGCTTCTTCTCTGTACTCTCCTATGTTTCCCATTATGTGAAAGAATAACTTTGCATTGCAGAAACCTCAGGTGATGGCATCTTATTTGTGTGGCCACTGCATGGGGTGACTTCTACAAAGTAAATGAATTGGTGCCATCTCAGCTGTTCTAGGAGCTTCAGTTATGGGAACACAGGTTTAAGTACTACTGCTGCTCCCTAGGAGAAATTTAGTTATTATTAGCTCCTAAGGCTTCTGCTGTGGTTTGACTGACCCAGGGAGAGACAGGGGATAGAAGAAGACAGCCTCTATGGTTCTCTTCATCTCACATACCACAGTTCTCAGTGAGAGTAATATGTTGTTTTAAAGCCAAGACTAATCTGGGGATAAGCCCATTGACCTTTGTAGGTTGCATTCCCTGTACACAGACCTATTATAGCCAGGTAGTGTATATATATTCTTGGTAATTACATGGTCTTATGGCGTTATGCAAACACCAACGAGAGTATCAAACGTAATGACACTGTGCCTGCGTAAGCTAGTCTTGTTATCGCATATCATAGGACTGTGGCATGGAAACACTAGGTAGCCAGCACAGTCAGTACGTACCAGGGCAGGCAGTAGAACTAGTTATTCGAGTTTCATGCTAGTTTTCTATCAATCTGTCTTTTTATGTGGCTATATCCCAGTGCTCTACCTTATTTTTCATGATTGATTACCTTGCATACTGGCTCAAGCAGGCATAAAATCTTGTGATCACCTGTGCCATGACATTGAATTTCTTATTGCATCTTCAGAAGAAAATCTTGAAACCTTAATCTGTAGCTCTTATTTACACTCAGTAAAGAAAACATAATCAGACATACTATTCTGAAGCTTCAACTTGCTGCATCTACAGTGTATTTTAATTCAAAACTGTATAATCAAAAAGATTTTATTTTAAGGACTACAAATATATGCCCTTCTGCTGAATAATCATTGCTTCAGTTGGAAATAGAGAGTCCAAAAACATATGCATGGATTCCCAGAATCACCTAGTATGGCTCATAGACATCTGTGTTTACAGTAAGAGATCACCCACGTGCATTAGTCTGTAAACAGTATCAAAACCCATGGCTTTTCTTTTTTTTTTTTCACTCTCCATATATTGCAGTCTCAAAGTCCATCCATATAGGTGTAAGTATCTGGAAGGATATTTCTTTTCTTTTTTTTTTCCACTGAAATCTAGCAGTTCTCTGAGCTAGTACTTCAAAGATGCCTTTGCATCATTAGTAGATTAAAAGATTGCTAGTTTGTTTCCTTAGTACAACCCTTCCTGATCCTCTAGCAGCGATTGTGTATTCAGACAGCTACTAGATAATCAAAACCCAATCCAAATTTAAACACAAAAAAGTCTCAATAAATTTCCCCAGTGTGTGAGGTATGCTGGGGGTTCCTCCATTTGGCATTTGGGAGCTTTCTATATGTCAGCTGTCTTCAGATTATTAGAAAACTGTCTTTCTCAACAGTGCTGGTGCCAGGAAGAGCCACAGAATTTATTCTGTAACTCCACTAAGTTTTTGCTAGACTACATGTATATGTGTGAATGTGATTATGCAAAAAGTCTTAACCTCCAAGATTTCCCATAGATGTCATTGGCAAAGAATGAAATTCAGATCAAATTAGGACTTGGTATTTTTTACAAGGTGTTATTAAAGAGAGCACTCACATTTTATGTATCAAACAAGAACACATTTGTGAAACATGTAAAGCACTGCTATTACCATTTTATGACTTCCAAGACAAGAAAATCGTCATGTGCTTATCTGTGTTCATAAAAGGCACCCACATCTAACAAAGGTAAATTGACTCAACAGGGAAGGAAGTTCCATGGTTATCAAAAAGATGAAGAAATTCTAGCATATTGTTGCATCATAGAATTGATGGCCACGTGCAGCTTCTGAACCAGTCTCGGCATTGTCCTGCACTCCTATTCTCTACACAACCACTGCCAGTGCCAGAGGGCTGGAATGTGAATTGCTACTGTCATGGAAGAAGCCAAGACAGCTGGTGAGAGGAAGCCTGAACAAAAATCGTCTCTGTGACACATGTTTGCAAATGCATGCTATGTGTGCTGGCATGGGAAGCAACTTGCTGATTGCTGTCAGCCTCTTTCCTTTTTAGGTTTTTCTTCTGAAGTCTTGGGGAGTCTGTTGTCTGGTTGCCACATGTGTTTGTGACTTCCTTAAACTGATAAGTATAATGTAACTACTCTACTTAAGCTTTAACTATTTCTTGTCCCCTAAGTTTTTGAGTATAAAGCATTATAGACCTAATGGAATATGAGAACTACTTAGAAATTAACTGAAATGCTTCATTAAATAAAGCAAATGTGCCAAAAATTTTGGGCAGATACAAGAGCATACAAGAAATAGACAGACAGACAGGTCAGATACAGGCCTGTCAGCCTGACCTTGGTGCCTGTCAAGGTTATGAAACAGATCATCTGAGTGCAATCACATGGCACATACAGGACAAGGGATCAGATCCAGTCAGCAGGGTTTAGGAAAGGCAGGTCCTGCCTCACCAACTTGATCTTCTTTTATGATCAGGTGACCTGCCTGGTGGATGAAGGAAAGTAGGTGGATATGTCTACCTGGACTAAGATCACTTAGGTGATGCATCACCTAAGAAAAGACTGGATGTGGCACTCAGTGCCATGGCCTACTTGACAAGGTGTTGTTCGGTCATAGATGAGACTCAATGATCTCAGAGATGTTTTCCAACCTAATTGATTCTGTGTGATTCTGTGATAGACTGACAGATAGGACAGAGAGAAGAACACATCAGACACATTAATGTAGGCAAATCATCACAAAGAAATCTATGATGATTTGTAACATTTTAGGTAACAATAACTTGTGCAATGTGGAATGAGAAGTTGCTTCACTGGCCTTCACTGGAAAACTGACTTTCAGTTTTCACTACTGAGAGTACCCATATGGGTAGTCCTGTGTAGTAACTAACTCACTGTGCATTCATATCATATGAGATCTTGTTCATGCATTCACAATCTGAGAAAAAGTTGACAGTTCACATACTGGAGTTGAAAAGGCCCAACCTGCCTTAGTGACATAATGCTGAAGTGTTTCTCTGAGTGAGCGCACTGAAGACATACTGAATTTTAAAAATCCAGCAGTAAAATCAGGAATTTTAAAAGTGAGAAATAAGACTGGAGCAGCTCATACGAACTAGGAAAGTATTCTAAAACTTTACTTTCTCAATTAAATAAAATGTATTTTTTTAAAATTAATAATTATTATGTTCTTCAGTTAAAAACTATTTTGAAAGCATTTTTGGCTGATCATTATAGAAGCTAGAAACAGACAAAATATTATCTTGTCTATTCAAGAATTACATTCCAGTGCAACACTGAAAACCCAATGTGACCTGTCCTCTTAGACAATTTCCTTGTTCAATAAATATAGTGTTGTGATTTTGTATGGGAATGATAAATTCTATGAAAAGCCTGATCTGTCTCTTCATCACTATGAGCCCTAATTTTCTTACAACGAACATGTTCTCTGCATAACTGACAGGAATACTAAATCACTTTGTCCCTCAAAGAATCTTATATCCTGTTATGACTTGGACAAGAACATAGTAATTTTTTTTTTTTTAAATCAGAATACATCTGTGTCCCAGCCCATCTATTTGTCAGAAGAAAGCTTCTTCTCATATCTTTCTGTAAATAAAACATGGGGTACTCAGAAAACATTTTCGTTATGTCTTGTATATAGTCTGTTAATCCTTGACTACATGCTTTTCAAAATAAGGTATTTTGCTTGGGCATGAACAGAAATTTTCTTTTGGTTATATGTGGCTAATAAAGGAAATGATCATTCAGGAAATATCTACCCTTTATTTGGTGTTTTAAGATCTCCTGGACTTGTGCCACACAGTGCTGAGGACATTAATCAAGCCAGAATTGCTTGAGATAATCTTCATTGCAAACAGAATCATATCTGTAAATTCCATCCATCCATGAGAATTTTTAATGGTTTTATGGTTTTTCAAATCAGGGTCTGCCTGTGCCCTATAGTCAGCATACAAATAAAGTAAATATTTTCACAAAGAGCATAGCTGCAGGAGCACTTCTACAAGATGTATTAGCTCATTTCTCTCAGAAGCTCAAAATTAGCTACAAAAAGGCTATAAATTCACCAGATGCTTTTTCTGCATAGTCCTCCATAAATCCACTTATCCTCAGATCTCTTAGTGAAGTATTTATCTTTGCTACTCAGTTCTTTCAGATGGTCTGCCAAATCATAGGACAAGTGAACTGTCACAAAGTATTATGTGGATATTTTAATACTGAATGCATATTTTCAACTCTTATGGAGGAACACTGGAAAACTGCTCCACACCAGTGTGGCATGGAAGCATATTAGTATAGACACAGCATCATACTACCATTACTTCTGGGCTTTTGATTAGAGATAGGTCAGATTTTAAAGAAATTTGATACCTAAGTCTTGCATTTTTAGAACTTCTTAAATAACAGGTGACTTGAATGAGCTAATTAAATAATGGATACAGTTATAATTCAAAGTAAACTCAAGAAACAGAGTATTTGAAACCTAGAGTTCTTGAGCTTCAGTTATGAATGAATACTGATCACTCTAATATATTAGTAGGAGATACAACATCCCAGATTATTCATAACGTGTCAGTCTCTCCACTGGCTAATGTCGGATTTTGAAGCCTGGAGTTATATTGTGTCAAGAGCTCTTACTAATATACTGGTCAAATACCATGATGTACTGAACAAGCTTCTCAAATAAGACACTTTAGGATTTTCTCAGAAAAATCTAGGCATTTAGCTGCAAAGCACAGAGACAATTTCTAGCTAATCTATAGCAAAAACTCAGCACTGAACAGAGGGACACTGCCTGTCATTACAGTAGGAGCTTCTGAACATGGTAGCCTACATGACAAGAAGAAGGAATTGCATGTTTGTTTTGTAGGTCTTTTTTAGAAAAAGGTATCTTTAATATGAATAATACATCAACTAAGAGGAGTTAAAATACAAGCACGAAAATAAATAGATAGATAGATAGATAGATGATAGATAGATAGATAGATAGATAGATAGATAGATAGATAGATAGATAGATAGATAGATAGATAGATAGATAGATAGATAGATAGACGTATTTTCCAGCAATGTGAAGGGAAGGCCTTTGGATACAATTTAGCAATTATAAAATGCTGTCTTATTTCTGAGTGAGGATCCGTTTTCTTTGTGAGAACAAGAACATTCATGTGTATATGTGACATTTTGGGTTCGCTTTCAGGGATTTTTTTTTTTCTTTTTTTTTTTGGGTGGGAGAAAGGAAGGGGATGCATTCAGTCGTTTTCATTCCCTGATGACTTGGACACATAGCAACCATCTGTTCAGATGGTTCAATCTTGAACATGTTTTCAGAGCAACGAAAGAGTAACAAAATGAATAGACAAAAGATGTAATATATTTTCTTTGCATTTCTAGTAGATAGTACAGTTGGTGATGAAAAAGCACATGGAAAGGATTCAGCTGCATAATATGATTTCAAAAGTTCCACTGTCTCTAGTTATTAGAGGATTTACAGGAAAACTGCTTCATTTCTTGAAGATAATATAAGTATCAAATGACAAAAAACAGTTTAGCCTGCTAAGAGGAGCAAAGGTTTCAAGACATAAAAAGAGCCAATTAAAAATTAACCCTGGTGGAGCAATGCAATAACAATCTTGTGCATTTATTGAATAGGACTGCTTCTGACGGAAGAGGTGTTCAGTCATTTACAATATGGCAGGCAAATGTCAAGTGTCATGTTAGCATCATGTTGGTTAGAGTAGTGATGGCATGTTAATGTGTTTTGTTTTCTAAAAAATACCATAATTTTGTGTGGCTTTTTATATCTAAAAAAAAAAAAATTGTTGAATGAAAACAGTCACAGGGGTCATTTCTGACCTTTGTTACTCTATAACTCTCTGAAATATGCACTTTGACAAGAGACTGGGAAGAAGAACATCAAAATACTTCCAATGAGATGAAATGTGATGATAAACAGGAAGAAGCTTAGAGATAAAACTGAGAGCAGTACAGAGAACATCTTGCTGAAATAGCAGGGAACTACTTAGCTGTAAAGGTGAGGAGAGAAGGAAAGAAAACTACAAAGAGATTACAACACATACCAAGATAAGTAACTATTCCATCTGCTGTGGGACAGGAAAGGGTTAATCAAATGGCCTGATGCAAGGAGTTATAGGGGAGACCTTTTAATCACCTGCTGGAAAACTCTTGGTTGGATAAATGAGCAGAGGGGGAGATAAACAGAAAAGAAACATACAAAAACAAAGGGAACTTTTTCTTGGAGGAGGGGAAAGGGAATGGACTGGAATGGAATGTCAGAGTGGGAATGGGGTGGAAAGAGATATGAATGTTGAGAAGAGAGGATGTTGCCCGGTAAAGACAGCAGGAGAAGGCGTATAGGTGATGGGGAGCCTACCTGCACTGTCAATGAAATATCAGGTAGATCTCTGGCTTAGTTGTCAAAAACACACAAAAACCAGGGTGACTTTTAACTCCCCTAAAACATAATAAATGCTGCAATATTTTGATTTGTTTGTTTGTTTGGGTTTTTTGATTCATTTTTTTTTGTTTTGTTTTGTTTATTGGTAATCTTTACACTGTATGGCTTACCAATTTCTTCATCTATCATCCTAGTGAGTCTGACTCCGTACTCTGATGTTTTGCTTGAAGGTCTGCACTTAGTGTATTAGATGTCCTTAAGGTGGGTGTGTGTAAGCAACCTGCTCTAATCTTGAGACTGGTTGTGTGTTCAGCAGTGGGTAGATCAGGTATTCTGTGACTTACCTTATTACACTGTTGTGAAAAGTTGTGCATTGGCTGTGGATAAATCCAGTTTAAATTGTGTGAGCCTAAGAACCAACTATCTTGCTTAACTAACTAGCTTGACTCCACTTGGAGCAGGAAAGATGTGGTATGTGAGTATTGGGGACTATGCTAGTTTCTAGGGCTAAAAAATCTAACGAGTCATTCTGAGAGGAATCTTTCAAGGTTCCCCCTTACAGAGATAATAGGGGGATATACAAAATAATCTAAATGTAGCCTGTAAGTTAGAGGGGGCACCTGTAGAAATGATACTAGAAACTATCATGCAAGTACTGCCTGTGTAGATACAATGGTTAAAGAACTAGAGGCTGCCTGAAAGCCAGGTGAATTAATTGCATTATGCTTTCACCGAGGATCACTTATACAACCTGGCTTAGGTATACAGGAACAAGTCACATGGTAACTGAGGTAAGCCTCTGTATGGGGTCCAAAGTTGTCCTTTCCCTGCCTTTGTGAAAGAGGCAGGGCTTTCTTACGTATCTTGTTCAAGATCCCATTTATTCTGAAATGCCTGTTAACTGCCTCATCACCCTCTCCTAATATTGGACTTTTCTATGTCTTTCCACCACTGCAATATTTGTTTCATGCTAGTACGGTCACTGAAGGGAAGTGTATCTGTCTGACCAGAAGAAGTGGCTCTGCTTCAAGATGATTACCTCTTTTAAATATGGAAACATGACCTAGGAGTTTGAAACTACTGTGGCTCTCTAAAAGAGTGCCTCTCAGAATGTGAGAGTCTAAGTATTCAAATACAATTTCTGTATAGATACATTTGTCAGAGAAGTAACACCTAGGTTCTTCACTTCCAAATAAACTTCTTGAGAGGTCTAACAAATTGGATTTACATGAAGCAGCTTATTGAGAGTAGAACATTTTCACTCTTAACTGTAACAACCCAGTACTTTAAGCTTCACTTGTCTGTATCTGTCGTCCCTGCAGAACATGAATATTCTAGGCTGAAGTACTGCCTTCATGCATGCCAATAGGTATACTGGAGAACCTGCTTTCTTTTAGGTCTTTAAAAAAATGTATGTTGGTGTGCTTGATTCAGTTCCTTGGTTCAGCCCTTTTGGCCCTTTTGTTAGGGTCCAAAGCCAGAGCATGTATTTTGAGGACGACTTCCCTTATTTTAGTGGCTTTAATTATTGTATTTACTTGATTAGGTGGACTGCTTTGTGGCTTGCTATAGTCTCCTTTCAGTTGATGTGGGAAAACTGGTGCTGGAACTGAGAGCTAATATTCCTTCTAGAGTCTAAGGTAGGATAGTGGAAAAGGACCGTGTGTATATGTGTGTGTGTGCCAGAATTGAAATAATCTTAGCCTCTATCTTAGCCTCCTCGTGTAACTACATGTATGCATCAATGTACTCTCATGTCTTTTAACTCTAAAGGGATTACTGCTGTTGCTATAGTAATGTCTAAAATACTGTTTGTGAGCTACAGACTAGCTCAGCTTGTAGTAAGAAACAATTTTTTGTTACTGGTCTCTGTCAAAAAGATATGTTGCTTCATGTCAATTGGCAAAATAAGTGCTGGCTAAAAAAATCCCAACTGCCTAGAGGTTATGGCATGGCAGATATAATCCAAAAGGAAATACATCCTCAGCAATCTTTCACGGCTGTTACATCTTGTTTTTGTTACAGGATTTTTATGAATTAGTATCTCTGACAAGTTGCTGCAAATATATTTGTTTTTATTTTGCTTAGCTGGCTTCAAAGCCAGTAAATAATTTCACTCTCTTGATCTTGAAAGGTATTCTTCAAATATAGTGATTTTGCGTCTCTCAGCAAATATTTTACAGGGTATTTTTGAGGTTAGAGTCACATATAATTTGTACTGTTCAGGGTACTCATTGTTCTAATAGGTAGTTGATGGAACAGTATTCCTGGAACTAGGTGTGATGGTTTCTGACCTGCTCATTTGTCCTATCTTCATTAGGCAATCTGCTAATTGTTAAATGGGTGTTATCTACAGTTCTTCCGTTTGTGTGAGTCTGAGACAGAGTAACCCTACTGGAAAGTAGCTGTAGGACTGCTAAGGTGATTCCCTAGGTTTCTTTTAGAGGCCCTATTCTCAAGAACAATTTTCTAGTTCTCAAGAAGTAGTAATTCTCAAGTACCAAGTATTTATACTGAGGTTGATTTTATTCTTCTGTATTATTTGATCATGAGGGGCAGAATAAGACTTTTAATTCCTGTAAGATGTGTATTTGATTACAGAAGCTAAAAAAAATTCTTTTTCCAAATTGTCCCATAAATTCTTACAGGGCAAATGCACATTGAATAGCTATACTGCAGAAGGATACAGTAGAAGAGTTATCAAATATCACAGTAATGTTAACACAGCAGCAAGCAAGTGATGGCTCTGAAGATAGAGGGAAATGTAGGCAGGCTTTTGCTGTGTGGGAATTCTATACAGCTGTTCCAGACAGAGGAGAACAGACTCTCAAGGTCTTGCTGCCTCTGTCAGATCTCAACAGAATCCTTTCAACACATACACTGGAATGTTCCCTGAATGCTCTTTGAAAGATTAGTAATTGGCTCATAATCTTCCTAATTCCTGCTGCAAAGACACCTGCAGTCAAATGGATAGAAACTAGAGTTGGCTGAGAAGTGCTGCAGGCTTTTCTTCTCAGAGGATTAAGACCTATTAGTTCTTGTTCATATTCCTTCAGAAGTGCTGTGTTTGGTTTTGTTTGGTTTTTTACAAATGGAAATCAGTAAGAGGAATTTACAAGGATTTTTTTCTTTGATGCTTACATTTTCAAGTGAGAAGAGAAAGAATGATTAAACTTGATTAAAGCCAACTGGGGTGTGGTTTTTGACTTTTATAATTACTTCAATGGAAGCATGCACTGTGGCAGCTTGTAAAAGACCAAGCAAAACTCAGTAATATCTCTGTCATTCACAGGGCTTGTATTCAAACTTCAATAGCAATTATCATGCCTTATCTACCTTCAGCAATGATTGATGTAGTTACCTCTTCCACGATTATTTTAGTATGCATCTTTGTACTGACTAGAGAAAGGTCATTGATAGACCCAGCCTTAAATCGTTCCAGATGACTATAAATGAGCTAAAGGACTTGTTGGGAAGAAAAGAAGACAATAATATAAATGATACCTATCAAGAGCTAATTTTGACAGTGTTGATGAACTAGACCTGAATCTTGAACGTGGCTGACTATGCTAAGTGAAATTCTGACACATGCAGCTATTTCTCCTACACATAGAGTGACTGCTCATGACTACAAACAGCACATTAGTGTGATTCCTCCAACCTACCTCTAAAAGCGCTGGTGCTATAGTCCATTAACAGTTTCTACAAGAACATAAGGGATTGTGCTAAGTTTTTATTCTCTGTAGCTAGAACTGGCAGTGCATAACTGCTTAGATGTGGCTTCTACAGAAGAGCATAACTGGTTCTTATTTTTAAGGGCCATCTTCCTAGAATTTGGAGACCTAAAGTGTTAGTTATCCTACTCATATACTATGTAGCCTATAGTATTCTCTTAAATAATAATAATGGTTAAAAACTGGTTTTGAAATGGAGCTAGTATGCTGCTCTAAATCAAAGGATTTCTCAAAGGGATTGCCTTGGAGTTGAAAAATAGAAAGGGAATCATGTCTTAACAGAGGACGATAAATTTCATGATTCTTGTGAACAATATAAAAAAAGGTGTCAGGTGGAGCTGTGTAGGCAGACATAACTGTACCATGAGTCAAATACAAAGCGTGTATGAGCCTGTCTACTGCTTTTGTACTGTGGGTATATTTCATGTGCTTCAGATCAGTCCTGGAAAAATATTAATATCACCAGAGTATCTTTCAACAAGTTGCCAGTGAAGAAACCTACAAAAGTGCAACAGGAGTATGGGAGAACAGTGTGTCTGTGGTACCTTAACTGAAAAGGCTGAATTTTGCAGAATAGATCAACATATTCATTTTAGGTTCCCCTTCCCTTTTTACTTAGCTCAGCTGGGTAAAAATAGCAGATAGAGCAGCACAGGCTATTAAGATTAATAGGGACACGTCAGTTGTTAGCCTACACTGAAAGTCTGTACTTCTGCTTCTTTTTTAGACTAAAGGACTTGGCTTATCTCTAGACTGTATTCCCAAGCTGCTAAAAGTTCTTAGACTGTATCTACCTCCTGGTTAGCTGAACCTGTTCAATGCTCTTTCGCTCTTCTCTGGTTCTAATGAAAACCAGTGTATCAAAACTGTATGCAATTTTTTAACAAAGGTAGTGACAGGGATGTCATCAGTAGGAAGTGTGCATGGGCATCATGCTACCTGCCTTTTAGTAGACCATGACCTGAGCTGGCAGAATAGGGAAAAGTGGAAATTGGTAGATTTTAAGCAGAAATCATTATGATACTATGAACTAACTACAGGACAAGGCAAGGTGGAGTAATCTAACAGTCCTCAGAGAGCTGAGTCCCTCGCGAACTTCCTTTGCAAGCACTGCCCAGCATGGTGATGAACCCGCTCTCCCTTCCACAGTGCGTGGCCACAGAACGCTGAAGGACTGTAGGTGTCGGTCCAGGTTTCTCCTGGACATCAGGCACCGAATACTTGGAGCTGACCGAGGACATCGGGGTGTCCGTGCCTCCAGGCGGTGCTTCCCGAGGCCGCTCCGGCATGAGCGCAGCCCTTCCCTGGGGCATCGGGCCGGGCGGGGCTGATGGACGGCGCCGGCACGAGGCACGGTCCGGTAGGGCCGGGGGCACACCGCGGGACCGGCAGGGGCACGGAGGCTTGCGGCACCTCGGCCAGTGCAGGTCTCCGTGGCAGGCGGCCGCGGCACGAGCTTGGGACGACGCTCCACTTGCCCCGACCCGAGCGGCCGTCCCCTCCGACCGCGCCCGGGCTCCGCGCACACCGCGACCCCCGCGCTGCCCTGCCCGGCCGGCGCGGCGGGGCCGTCGCG
>VXAU01001979.1:68017-78973 GCA_013399695.1 Formicarius rufipectus | reverse complement strand
CGCCGCCGGGAGTTGGGGAAAGTTGTCCTGGCAGCGGGCAGCGCTTTCCCACATCCCGCGACTACAGCCTTTGCTTTTTTTTTAATTATTTTTTTTTAAATTTTTTTTTAATTTCCTCTCTTTTTTAAGGGGGAAGAAAAAAAATCTTGAAGCGCAGCTCATGCGGTGCTCCGTGCGATCGTGCCTCGCCAGCGCTCCTGTGCGCGTCCCTCTCGGAGGGCGGGCGGGGCACTGCGGGGCAGGTGTTCTTCAGCGGAGACCACCTGGGCTCTGTGGGGCAGTGAGGGCGTCACTGTTGGCATGGTCTGAGAGGGGCCCGTGTGCATGGGGTCTCCGAGCAGTTTCTGTGTCTAGGGAAGGGTAGTTGATGTAAAATGTGTTCATAGTTTTGCTGTTGGTCCTCAAACAGCCCAAACGCGAATCCCTAAAAATGATCACTTGAAGATTTTGTGTCTTCACAGTCTAGCAAACCCTAGTAAGTAGCAGGATTCCTTGGTGACACCTTTTGGAAAGTGGAAACTGTAGGAGATTGTCCTGGATGAGCTTTTCAGAAGGGTACTGCCAAACTGAGGCAGTTTTAACTGGAGGATGCATTTAAACACAACAAATCACGGTCCTGGGGTGCGCCCACAGAACCATGTGGTAATATTACCTTGATTTGTGACTGCGCAGTCTAGAATGAATGATTTTAGTGTTGTGTGCATCCAGCAGCTTCTTCAGAAAGATTTGTTGGGCATGGCTCTCCCCAAATTCTGCTGAAGACAGTTTATGAATCGTATGAGTGCTTAATAACGCATCTTCAGTGCTGCATTTCTGAGGAGAGACAGTGTTTCATGCAACAGGACAACTAGCAAATATCTATGTAGGACTGGGTATGCCATGTAGTTCAGTGGAACTAGGTTGTTCTTGTTCGTGGTTAGAAGGTGGGGATATATATTAGCCTGTATTTCAGAGCACACTGTAAAAGTTTTACTTCCTAAGGTTGTATGTGGCAGCATAACGTGAAAATGATGTGAAATGCTTGAATCTCCTTGTATACTAGAGGGAAGCACTGCAAAATCCATGGAGTCAAGATTTGTTTCCAATATAAAGAGTAGTAGGGAGGAAAAAGTTATTAATAAACTCTTGCTGCTTTCATTAAGCAAGTAGTCGGAATTCACAATTACTAAAAGAAATATTCAGCAAGTTTTTTGTAGCCCAGCTATGCTTTGTGAACAGTAGGGAAGAATATACTTCATGGAGTTTGATGTTAAGTGTCAATGCTTTGTTAGAGGAAAAGCAGCTGCCATGGAAAAGAATGGAAAGGTAGACATAAACACATATGAAAGAGATTTATTTGAGCAATACTCTGCAAAAAGTGTAAATCTTTATCCAGATGAGCTTGAAGGACTGCATGCTCTTTGCAGAGACTTGTGCTTGATTCTCTGGAGTCCAAAAGAGACCTGTATTGACAATGGAGAAAGTACTTCCATTTTTCTTTTCAGGTTCAGGAGAGCAGGGCAATCAGTGTCTTGATCTTGGGGAAAGTCACTGCTTTGGTAACAGAAGCTACCTAGACCACTGTAGACTGCCTTAGCCTGCAGGTTCACTATAGTGTCTTTACTAATAAGCTCAATGTGATTTCAGCACTTCATGCAATTGATAATTGTTATTAAGTGTCTTAGCTTTTTTTTAATATATGCAGTGGTCATGATGCTGAGAAACAGAAGCAGGAGAACATTACTGTTAGCTTTGTTTTTAAGCGTGCATCCAAATAATGTTTACATGGAACATGGCAGAGATGGGAGCTCTGCTTCCTGATTTAAGTGTACATGCTTAGTACTTTGTGAATATAGCTTGTAGCATAGAATTTTGCTTTGCAGGGTCTTATGAATACTTCTTCACCGCTGGAACTTTGAAGAAGGGTATGTTAAGCTTAACCTTGAAGTTGTTTCCTACTTAACAGGAAATAGACCAGAAAGAACTTTGCTTCTAAAGTCCAAGGATAAGATACCAGGTAGCTGCACTCTGTTCTAGTCAGTCCTTGAATAAAATTTGTGGTTTTCCTTATGCTTCTTGCAGCTAAAAGAAGTGCCAGATACCATGTTTATCTGTATTTAATTTTTTTGCTGATTTATGTGTCATAGTCCTGCAGCTGTGGCTTTCTGGTGGGCATGGTGAGAAAATGATAAGAAGTGTAAATAAATATTTGGATTTTTTCAAACCCAACTAATGCAAGTGTAGTAGTCTGTTGTTTTTTATTTAAAGGAAAAGAAGCCCACCATGAGGATCTGGAGACCTAAGACTGTGAGACAGTGTTAATGAGATAGGGCTAACTCAAATAACAAGTTTTTTAAACTTGAGATTTTGCTGTTTGATACTTCTTTCCTAGTGTTGGAGTGTGTGTGGTCGTTCTCTACTAGGAAACAGTTTCCTGGTTGCTGCGTGGTCAAAGTGTCCACCTGAGGTGTGTCCAGTTGTGAACTCAGAACGTGATATGGTATGGATACATAAATGACTATGTGACACTGAATTCACACCATATAATAACTCATACTGGTATTCTTTTGGAATGGATTGTAAATCTAGGATGGATAGACATAAGGGCAAAGAAGCATTCCTAGCCACTGCAGTGTCTTCAAGCAAAACTTTGTCTTCTTCCCATCCATCCCTGCCCCCCACTCCTCCCCCACTGTCTAAAGATTACTTAAAATAGCGGGCCAGATCTGCTTCCCATTAAGTTCACTCTTTGCTGTCCTGGTTTTTCAAAGTCTTAAAGCCAGCTTAATTGGTTACTTGGGGTTTCCCTATCAATTAAGAAGAATCTAAACAACAAACCCAACCTGGGCCTTTGTGCATGTGAGCATTTTGGTCAGACAGAAAGGTTTATGATCAAGAAGCACCTAGATGCAAAAAAAAAAAATTCCTTGTTTGGCCTAGGGGAGCCAGACTAAAGATTACGCAGAGATTTGAAGGTGATCTGGTACCCTTGTTATGTTTAACTCTTAAGGGTTTGTTGTGACCTTGGCTGTGATAGAGTTAATTTTCTTCACAGCAGTGCTGTGGTTTGGATTCAGTATGAGAATGTTTGGAATAACACATTGATTTCTAAGTAGTGCTAAGTAGTGCTTGTCCTGAATGAAGGACTTTGTCAGTAAGACAGGTGCGTAAGAACCTGGAGGGGACACGGCCAGGACACGTGTCACAAACTGGCCAAAGGGATATTCCATACTCTACAATGTCATGTCCAGTATATAAACTGGGGGAAGTTGGCCTGGAGAGGCTTATTGCTGCTCAGGGAGAGTCTTGTATCAGTCAGTGGGTGGTGAGCAGTTGTGTTGTGCTTCACTTGTTTTTTGTGGATTTTATTCCTCTCTCTTTCCCCTTTTCTATACTATTACTATTATTTGTTTTAGCTCAACCCATAGGTTTTACCTTTTTCCAGATCTTTTTCCCAACCCACTGGGGGCAGGGGAGAGTGAATGAGTGGGTTTGTGATGCTTAGTCGTTGACTGGTGTTAAGCCACAACAGTCTTTTTGATGCCCAATATGTGGTATGATGAGTTGAGGTCATCACAAATCTGATTAGAGCATGTTAGAACAATTTGTTAAAAACATTTCCTTTATTAGTGATATGGGAGGAATACAGAGTTGCTGCTCCCCACTGTAGGGAGAAAATTTGTGTGATCAAAGCTAAACTAGAGTTGAAGCTGGCCAGAAATGTGGGGGAACAATAAAAAGAGGTCTTTTTGATATGTTGATAGCAAAAGGCAGTGCAGAAAATACATCATCCCATTACAGGATGAGGATGGTCACCTCAAAGACAAGGCAGAGATGTTCACTGCTTTCTTTGCCTCTATCTTCAACACTGAGATTGGGCTAAGGGTGCCTCAGTGTCCTGAGCTGGAGGACCATGGCTGTAAGAATGATAAACTCTCAGCTGGATCACTGTAGTCTATGGCCCCTAGTGAGTTTCGTTCAAGACCTCTCCAAGGAGCTGGCTGATATAATTGTGAGGCCTCTCTCAGTGATTTTTGAATGATCTTGGCAATCTACAGAGGTCCCAGTTACCTGGAATCTGGCTAATGTCCCAATTTTCAAGAAGGGCCACAAAGGGCCTGGAAACTACAGGCCTGTCAGTTTCACTTCAGTGACTGGTAAAAGTATGGAGAAGATTATTCTGGGAGTTATTGAAAAACACCTGAATGACAATGCAGGCATTGGTCAGAGCCAAGATGGCTTAGTGAGGGCAAAGTCTTACTCAGTATCCTCAATGGGAAAAGAAGGTTTCTGGATCTGAGAAAAGGTGACAAGCAGTGTAGGGACTCCAGCCCCAGTGGTAGACGCTACAGCTGAACCAACCTGTACTGTTATCAGTCACACCTATATACAAGAAAAAATGGACACAGAAGTTAGCTCATAGTAAAGGAAGATGAAGCAGGACTATCCCAAGAGCAGGAGGAAGAGGCAGAATAAAAGATAAGAATTTGATCCCTATCCCTGAGTGAGTTGGGTTGATAAGGCAGCAGAATGTAGGCCACAGTTCCCTTTCACTTGAAGAGGTGTCAGGTACACCTGGAACAGACTGTTCCAGGGTGGAAATACAGCCATGCTGGGGTGGCAGGGGTGACGGGTGTGAGGTGTGGTGGAGTGAACGAGCATCTGTGTGGAACTTAGTTTCCAGCTTAGCTGTAGGTACAAGCCATGACAGGCTTGTGTTAAGGACAGCTTGCTCAATTCAGTTAATCTGTGCCTCATCTCTAAACTAAGCCATTAAGGAAAATTTAGGTAATGAAGGTCTTATGATGTGTGTTGTACTCTCTTGAACTGCCCAAGCAGGGATAAACACTCTGTAGGCTGGCTTTATCAGCTGGACAGTTTATCTTCAGAGCTAATTTCAAATGAAACCAGCATCTCCTTTAACTCAAAAGCGGGTTAATACTTTGTTTAAGTACTCAAGAGTTTCATCCATTGCCGTAGCAGCTGCTGCATTTTTAATCGATTAAAGAACTTGTTGGTGGGTGTGCTTCTTTTCATCAGAAACTTAATGTAATAATGCACTTTAGAATAAATTATGCAGCACTGGCTGTTCTCTCTCACATGCTTATGCTGAGGACTCTTCACAAGTTTTGTTTGGTAATTTCAGCCTGAAAGAAGAGTCTCGGTGGTGAGAAACAGTGGTAGCTGCGCTCCCACAGATGCTTTAAGAAGCTGGAAAAAAGATTCTGTTGTACCTTTTTTACCTTAAAAAATGAAGAATGTGCTGGAAATACAGAGTTGGGAGGGGATAGTTGGGAGTGCTTCCTCTTCAGAAGGATGATTTCTTTTTCTTTTAAGCATCCTAGTCTGACTTGTATGGTTTTGTTTCTTTGAGAAGTGACCTTGATCAACTGAAGAATGTAAAAGTTGTACTCCTTTGGTCAGCTTTTTCCGAAATTTTGTGCTTTAGCACATGGCTCATATGTTTTTCCTCATTCCATGTTGGTCTTGCCTACTGTCAGAGCACATCTGTCTCTAAGATGAGGGATAACCTATTTCAGCAGCACAAATGATACCATGGAAAAACTAAACATGAATTTCATATTTATTAAATAGAATTAGGTTGCTCTCTCTCCTTCCGATGTTCTGAGATTCTTAAATTTAAATAAACTTTGTTTTATTATGGATATATATGCTGAGAGGTACTATTTTCCCTTATGACTATCTATTGAAAGTAAGGACTTGTATTTCTATTTTATTTTACCTATGTTATTTTTATTGTTCATGTTTTTCCATTTCTTATTTGGCTGTCTAGAGTCATGCATTTGAGCCCCTTGATTGACTGTGACCAAATTTAAAAGCTGGGTAGATAAAAAACCAAGTCTGTATTTATTTCCTGGAGGGGAAAAGAAAGACTATGTAGTGTTCCAATTAAATTTTCTTATTTAATATTGACTTTGGTTAACCTGTGGTCTGTTTCTCCTCAGAGTAAAAGATAAAAGGTACTGGAGAAGTAAAAGATAAAAGATGGGGTTACTGTGAAAAGCACCAGGTGCCTGTTAGAGGCAGAGCTGATACAAACTGGAAGAGCTAAGTACCTATGAAATGTTTGAGAATTTGACTACGTTTAGAGGAAATTAGGAAATTTGTTGGACTAGAAACCAAAGAAGGAGGCAAGCCTTCTTTAATTTCAAAAACAAAATTTAATTAAGGTATGATAAATGAAAAAGGATAACAGTTCTTAACTACAATATAAATATATATATGTATATGTATTCAAGAGAAAACAAAGCAACCAGAACTAAATGACCAATTTGTGGGACAATCCCTCTTAGAACCCCTCTCAATCTCTGCCCCCGTTGGGCGCAGCAGTATTTACGGACAGCAGATGGTGATGTTGCTCCTCAGCTGGTGCTGAGCTGTCCCCGGGGCTGGGTGGAAAAGGCTTTGGTGTGTTCCTCTGAGGCTGTGGAGTCCCTCTGTGGAGTCTGTGGGAAGAAGCCACACAGGGAGGGAAAGAGCTGGGATCCTTTTCCGTGGTCTGTGGCTGGAGGATGAATGCCACTCTGAGCTGGAGCCATCAATGCTGCAGGGGCTCCTCGCACCCAGGCCGGCAACTGCTGGCCCCCTCAGGAAGCCTGATGCTAAAGGCCCCAGCTAGTGAAGTCTCTTTCTCGAGCACCAGAAACTCCGAAAATCCAGGGACTGGGAAAAAAAGGGGAGGAAAAAAGGAAGGAGACCAAGCTCGTAGGCAGAGGTTCCCCGAGAAGCCTCTCTTCTCTCTCTCCAGCAGTCCTCCCCTTTTCCCCGCCAAGCCCAAAACCAAAAAGTGCCCCCTTTCCCTCACCACACCCCATTTAATTATGGTTGCTAAGTAACCCCATTTCAGTCCTAATCTACCCTTTGATATCTGCACTGGGAGAAGATTGTTTCATGGGTAGGGGAAAGGAAAATTCCTCCCGCTCCTAAGAAAACTATTACAGAAGTGAATTAAATTTGGTGGGGGTTTTTTTGGAGGGGAACATGTGTGAGTTGGTNCCCCCTTTCCCTCACCACACCCCATTTAATTATGGTTGCTAAGTAACCCCATTTCAGTCCTAATCTACCCTTTGATATCTGCACTGGGAGAAGATTGTTTCATGGGTAGGGGAAAGGAAAATTCCTCCCGCTCCTAAGAAAACTATTACAGAAGTGAATTAAATTTGGTGGGGGTTTTTTTGGAGGGGAACATGTGTGAGTTGGTGATATTTATTTGCATATGGATGGAAAATAGCAGAACCAAAGGGAAGAGTCAGCATTTTTTCTTAAGGTTTTGGGGTTTCTTTGTATATTGAACTTCTGCTATTCTCTTGTGGGATGTAACATCTAATATCTTCCAGCAATGGAAGTTATTGCCATTACAGGTACAGTTGTCTTGGTGGTTGTAGCTAAAAGCTTGCCCCTCACTGTAAAATCATAGAATCAGAGAATGGTAAGGGTATGGGAGGGACATCTAGTCTCAAGCTCCCTTGCCAAGGGTGGGACACCTACCACTAGATGAGGTTGCTCAAGGCCTTACCCAACCTGGCCTTGAATTCTGCCACGGTTGGGGCATCCACAACCCTCCAAAGACAGTTCTGTTTCCTTTGTGACTTATATGGAAATACAGTTCTGTATCATACATAAACTTAAAGGGGATGAATTGCTTATTGTAGGTACAGTTAATCTATGGGAGAATTACGACTTTGTGGAAGCATGTTTGGTTCTGCAAATGTTTGTTCTTCTTTTGCTGTTATCTTCATACCGGTATGCCAGGAAAATCCTCTAGGCCTGATGGGCTTGTTGGAACTGCTAGAAACTGATGTGATGGCTTCGATAAAGGTTCTTGTTGGGCCCCTCACTTGGCACAGATGTTGTGTATTGAAAGAGAAAAGGAACTCAATTGCTTCTTGGCAGACCACACATTGCTTAGCAGCATGGACCAGGATGACTCAGTACAGGAGTGGATGATAAGCATGTCTGTTCTTATGCCTCTTGTCTTGTTGAGTAAGTCTCCTGTAACTTACCTAAGCATAAGGACTTATTGAAACTCCTTGCTGTTACAAGTAGTATGCCTTTCTCTTCCTGTGTGATACCAGCACAGAAGGTGGAGATAAGATGACAGTTGCTGGTGACAGGCTGGCAGGAATACAGCCTGGCACACCATGTCTACGTGGTGGGCAGTGTTTTTAACACATGCTGTTTCTGCTGAATTAATAGAAACAGTATTATAGGGAGCAGAAATGGTGGATCATTGCACTGATTTTGAAAAGGGAGCAAAATTGTGCAACGAAAGACCCAAGAATCATCTTTCAGATATGGATCTATGCTGCTGTTGATGTGTGTTCTGTTTAGAGCCTGGACATGGCCAAGACCCTTGTGCTGTAGTTGATCAGGTGTCTTCTTAAATAGTCAGAAATGTGAGAATTTATGTGTGAGTGCTAAAACTTTCTGCTGCTTTTCTAAGCCTTCTGAGGTTCATAAATATCACAGACCTGTGAACTCACTCCCAAACACAAGATACTGTAAGTAAAGTTTTCTTATCAAGTGGGTAAAGACTTGCCTGTCATCTTATTCTTGAGTGAGGAAGTAATGTTGCTACCATAAAGTGCACAGCGCTACTTTGATTTCTTCTTGTTCCCTGAAGTCAGTATCACACATACTCTTGCTCTCGAGAAATCCTCTTATTGGAGGGTGTATGAGAACAGTCTGTCATCCAACAGAGAGGAGGTTTGCAGAAAACCTGTTTCAAAAGATAGTAATTTATGTGTCTGGCACCTGTTGGCAGTACTGATTGTTCTAAAAAGTATAGTGTCTGGCAGATGAATAGGAATACTTAACTGTAACTAGTAGTAAGTGGGCAGAGGAAAGAACAAATATTCCTATTAGTTTTAGTTGAGGGAAGTGTAATTATAGTGATTCTAGAGGTAGAATACATCACACTGGCTTTTATTTTCAGCAAGAAATAAGGGACTAGGAAGAAGTTTTGTATGGGTTCATTTCCTTAGGACTCTGGTTATCAAATCTGATGGAGCAGCTAGCTGAAGGTCCTGTCTGTGTCATGTTGTGTGTGGGTTTTTTTGTTGTTGTTGTTGTTTTGTTTTGGGTTTTTGTTTGTTTTGTTTTGTTTTTTGTTTGTTTGTTTGTTTTTGTTTTTTTTTTTCCTCCTGTATTATGCAAGCTTAAGAAGTTTCCAGGGATGGAGAAAAATTTTTTGGTAGTATGAATAATAATTCACTGTTAAATGGCTGCTCTGAGGTCCTGTGGCAAAACCGGAGTTTGCCACTGGAAATACTGTGGAGATACAGAATTAACAGCTGTGGATTTGGTAAAGTCTTTTTAGGTGAGTGTTGTGGTTTAACCCCAGCCAGCAACCAAGCACTGTGCAGCTGCTCACTCACTACACCAGTATCAGAATTGGAAGGGTAAAAGGCAGAGAAGTGGTGAGTTGAGATAAAGGCAGTTTAGTAGGGAAAACAAGAGCCATGCACAGAAGGGAGTCAAAACAAGGAATGAATTCACAGCTTCCCGTGGACAGGCAGGTGTTCAGCCATCCCCAGGAAAGCAGAGCCCCATCAAACATAGTGGTGACTTGAGAAGACAAACAGCATTACTCTAAGTGTCCCCCCCTTCCTCCCACTTTTTATACTGAGCACAATGTCATATAGTATGGAATATTCCTTTGGTCAGTTGGGGTCACCTGTCCCAGCTGCATCTCCTCCCAGCCTCCCATGCACTTCCAACCCCCTTGCCAGCATTGCAATATGGGAAGAGAAAAGGCCTTGACTCTGTGCAAGCCCTGTTCAGCAATAACAAAACCATCTCTACATTGTCAACCCTGTGCTCAGCACAAATCCAAAACACAGTCTGATACCAGCTACCATAAAGAAAATTATCTCTGCGAAAACCGGCACAGTGAGGCATCTTACACAGATCTTTAGGGTTTTTCGAGCTCACCTAGCCAGAAGATGCTGAAGAAACTGAAGTGTAGTCCACATTCCCTACAAAACCTTCCCATTTTAATTTGGGGAGACAGTCATTTGTCACAAAAGCATTTAGAAATAATGACTTAGAATATGGGATGTGAAGCTTGAGTGCTTTTTGACTTCTTATGTAAACTGTAGCATAACTGAATACTTGATGAAGTACAGTCTTTTTAGACTTTTGTCATCTAGAAAAATATTTTGAAATGTAATTCTTTTAACTGCACAGGGGCAGAATGGGAGTGTTTGAGCCATTTTAATCAAAATTTTCTACTATAATTAATAGATTACGAAGTTGTAATATTAATTATTGTGTTCTTTGGCAAGGGAAGAGTGAAAAGCTTAGGAACAAAACTTTGGAGACTAAGCATACCTAACTGTAAGTGTGTGATTTGAACCAGGGGGAAGAACTTCAAGCTAAGACTTTGTGGCTTAAATGTAATACTAAGGAATATTTAAATCTGTGCTGTGTCTAGATGGAGAATCTTAGCAGGAAAAACATGTGCAACTCTGGAAAATCCAGTTAAATATATCTACCCATGTACTGCTACTTGACACCACTGTAGTAACTGGCTCTGTTAAAGGTGTGTGTTGTAACTAAGCTTAAGCAAAGTCTCCTTAAAACCTTGGGAAAGAGACATTGAGCAGCAGCTAGGTATCTGTGTCTTTTAATGCAATTTGGATTAAAGAGCTATATACGGTTATAGCTCTGGAAAATACAGGGAAGCTTGTGGGCATTCCATTCTAGAAGATGGCATGCTTGGTTTGATGCTTTGCCCAAATGCTATGTCTTCTACTAAATGTGAACTATAAAATTTCAGGTCATGCTGAGTTGAAGACATGGCCAAAGTTGTGTAGTTAAGCTACAGAGTGAACATATTTCTCAGCAAGTGATATCAAGCAAGTCTTAAAGTCCAATAAAAAAAAATATATATGGTAGGCTGTTTGGAAGTCCATTTTGCTTATTTGAGCAGTGGGATTTTTAGTTACTGTTTTA
>VXAU01001979.1:40122-61952 GCA_013399695.1 Formicarius rufipectus | reverse complement strand
TTTTTTTTTTTTTTTGACAGTAAGCATTAAGATGTAGTTTAATTGTCAAGTTACATTTCTGTTGGTTTGTAAAGTAGACTGCTCTCTCCTCTAAGAAATTACTATTCCAAGTCTAGTGAAGTGGTAGCTAAAAACTTGGGAATTTTAAACTTTTTATAATGCAAAGAATTCTCAGTTCTGCATCAATATTAGAAAGTGAAAAGCATTTCTATTTTTGAAATGAAATTTAAATGTTATTTGTGTCATCAAAATACTAATTCTTTAAATCAATACTTCATGAATTAGCTCAAGATATGTGACACATTAGCTTCTGGGTCCTGCTGTAATGCTAGGAATTGCTTTCTCTCTTAACATCTGGAGAGCTCTGCAGTCCTAGGTAGTGTTTTCTTGTGCCACTGCCCATTTAAGGAACTGTTGAATTTTGTCCTTATGTGACACAGTCATCTGATTGTTAGCACACAGGAAAGGTGTCCATAACAGATTATGTTTCATAAGTCAAGTTTTCAGAATTACTTTTCCCTTTTGAGTTTGTGCAGGTACTGTTTGAAGTTCGTAGGTGAGTGTAGGTGTGTTACTGTGCTTCTGTTCCTGCAGATGAAAAAAATTTCTTAGCTGAATATATTTACTTTGAACTGCACAGTCTTAAAAACTAAACTTTCACAACTTTAGACCAATGAGCTCACACTGTGTTCTTCTCCATCATTCTCTTCTGTGAAGCAGTAATTTCTGATGTTTGATGCTTCAGAGTGTTGTCCACAAAAATCAGATTCATTACCAAATGTGCAACAAGCCAAAAACTACAGTCAAGGGAAACACTGATTACTTATTTATTTCAGAGTTGTACTAGCCTGGGTGCTTGGTGACATTTCACAAATCAAACACACTCCTCTGGGTGTGGACTTTCCACACCACTATTTATACTCAGAAGTTCAGTATTAGTAACCTCCCAAGTACAATCCCTCTGTTATGATTTAGTAATTTCCATACAATCTACATAATCCCAGCTAACCTCTACACATGCTCAGGGGAAGGGTCTTCACCTGGGCAGGGCGTCTGTTTTATCTATAGGCATCATTTTTAGTATTATAATGAAGGTGGGTCAGTTATAGGATACATGGACCTTGAATCTTTTCCCAAATAGGCAACATGTGCATAGCCATGCATTACATCGTTAAAGCTTTTTAGTTCCAGGTTGTCCCTGAGTAAGGGATGCTAACCACCACCTGTTCTACTGACATACAACAGTATCTTGATTTACTTCATCCTCACAACTTAGTAGCTCCAGTATATTCTTGACTAAGGGATGCTAGCTGCTATCTGTTGTCTTTCCTGCTGATTAGTCTTGAAAATATACAGTGACTAAATATCAAAGACCATCCTAACTTAAGATAATCTTGGTATATTACACATTTTGCAACAAGTGGGCTGTTGGAGAGTGAGTGAGAGCTCTTAACAATGTCCTGTGTCATAACTCTTGCATGGTTTTCATGGGATTTTTTCTGTTTTCTTACATATTTATCAACATTCAAGAAAACTGAACTCAGAATTTTACAGTTTTCATCATCTTGGTGTTGGATATTAAAAATAAATTGCAAAAAGTAAAAAATAGCAAGTTAAGGATTGCCTTAACAGCATGAATTTGGATTGAATTTCTTATGAAAATGATCTTTCAATTTTAGTATTGTTGCATTCCATACAACCTTGACCTGTGTGTATGATTTTTTTTTGAGTTTACATGTGTGTTGTCCTCATTTGATATTGATTTACTCTATGATCCCGTTCACTTCAAAGGAGTGTATTCTGATTTGTATTTCACAGATTCGTTTTGGCTGAACATCTTGTTAGCACTGTATGTATTTTGAGAATATAGACTAAAAATTGTGTTGAAAGGAACAAAAAAGGAAAGATATTGGAGAAATTCTGTTAGAAACAGTTTAAATATGAACTTGGACTGACAACTGCGTTTCCTCTTGTTTACTCAGCTACTTTTTAGCATAGTGTATGTTTTATCAGGTACCTCTCAATAATTAAATGGGTGTAGCAAGTTAAAATGGCTTGTCAAGTCTGAAGTATTAGTCTTTACACTGCCTTCAACCCAGAGAGGTTTTCAGTATTTTCAGATCACCTTTTTTTTTTTTTTTTAGGTGTCAACTGTACTCTCATTCTTAATTAAATTTACATAGGTTTGTTTTGTTTGGTGATAGGTTTTTGTTTTTGTTACTGTTTGGTTTTACCTGAGACTGGTGCCACATTAAGCAGTTTAAGGTAACTGTTTCCTGTTATTTGCTGTGACAGTAGCTCTGAGCTGTTCTAGCAATTCCTTGGTTAAAGTTTCAGTGTCAACTTGATTGGGAGAATCTCAGCATTTTTATAATGCAAATGCAAAGTGCTTGAATAGAGAACTGACAATGGATTGTGTCAGCTTCACTCCATGTAGCTGCATATTTAAGAGTTTTGCTAATTTTGTTGCTGTTTTTTCATATTTTCCAGCCTGTGGTAGCAGTTCTCAGTTCAGTAAACTCAAGTAAGGGGAGAGAGAGCATGTTTTGTACCTTTGAATAATATTCTTAGAAGCTTTCATATTGCTATAATATCTCGAAAGTTTTAAATGCACAGTGATTTTAAACTGTCACTCCTGTGGGTCTGGAATTTAAAATTCTTAGCCACCATTTTCTTTGAATAATTTTTGACATAGTCCTGGCTAAGGCTCAGGAGAAGTGCATAGTCACATAATTGCATAACTGAAAAGAAAAAAATAAGTTTGCAGACGACACAAAACTGGGAGGACCTGTTGACTACCCGGAAGGCAGGGAGGCCCTGCAGAGAGACCTGGACAGATCAGAGGACAGGACAATCACCAACCATGTGAGGGTCAACAAGGGAAAGTGATGGATTCTACACCTGGGATGGGGGCAACCCTGCGTATTTGTACAGACTGAGGAATGAGGTGCTGGAAAGCAGTGCCATGGAAAGGGCCCTGGGGGTCCTGGTCGATGGCCAGTTGAATGTGAGTCAGCAGTGCCCTGGCAGCCAGGAGGACCAACCCTGTCCTGGGGGGCATCAGGCTCAGCATCACCAGCCAGGCGAGGGAGGGGATTGTCCCGCTCTGCTCTGCACTGGGGCGGCCTCACCTGGAATATTGTGGGCAGTTTTGAGCACTGCAAAAGAGGGAAGATATTAAGCTCTTAGTGAGTGTCCAAAGGAGGGCAACTGAGATGGTGAAGGGCCTTGAGAGGAAGCCACATGAGGAAAGGCTGAGGGCACTTGGTGTGTTTGGGCTGGAGGAGACTGAGGGGAGACCTCATTGCAGTTACCCTTGTGAAGAGAATAGGAGGGGCAGGCACTGATCTCTTCTCTGTGGTGAGCAGGGACAGGACATGAGGAAATGGCCTGAAGTTCTTCACCCAGAGAGTGGTTGGGCACTGACACAGGCTCCCCAGGAAAATGGTCACAGCACCAAACCTGACTGACTTCAAGAAGCACTTGGATGGCGTTCTAAGGCACTTGGGGATGGTCCTGGACTGAGGGTTAGACTTGATGATCCTTGTGGGTCCTTTCCAACTCAGCAGATTCTGTGATTCTGTTGTTCAGTATGGACTCAAAATTGGGGCTGGTATTTCTAGATACGGCTGGACTTAATTTTCTGAAGTTGTGTTGTTATCAGCGGCGGGAATCTAGATGATTACTAGGTGATACTTACTTGGTAGTCATATCTTGTCATAAAACGGGATTTTAAAGGAATAGTTTAGACTGATGAAGTTTGCCTCCTTTACTTGGAAAAGAGCAGTGTTTAAACTCTTAGCTTGACAAAACTATCGGCAAACATAAGACAATTTAGGAGTCAGAGGATATAATCTGAAATATTTTCAGAGTTGAATGATTTCTTTTGTGTGGAGAAAGTAGAGTTCATATTTTATACTAGGATTTCTGTAATAATCAAGGTAAACTACAGTTTCTGCTTTCTACCAGTGCATTAAAACAGAAATGTAGACACTGATAAAGGCCCAGTGTTAGTTGAAGGATGTCCCTTATGTGTTGCTTTTGATGAGACTTGAGGGGTGAATTGTGTTCTGCTGCAAATGGTTTCTGCTCTCATTGCTAGAGTACAGACAGGAGCTCTTCAGGTTTTCTGCATTAGTACATGCTGTCCCTTTATGTGTCAGTCTGACTTTGACTTCCTTGGCTTTGCAAAACGTTAGTATCTCTAAACCCTGTAAACGTAATTGTTTTCAAGCCTGCTTGAATCTTGAAAAGGATGCATCATAAAGATGTGAAATAGTACAATTATCAAGCAGAAAAAAATAAAAGTATGTGATTCAAGAAACATAATTTTCAGACAGCTTTATTTTGCTAAATCTTGTGCCAGTGGTTTTCTGAAATCTGTGCAAAAGCTTGAGTCAATTTTTGTCATGCCATCTAGTGGCAGGTTTACTTACATATTCGTGTGTTTTAAATTGCTGGACTGACGTGTACTCTGGAGAAGGTGCAATAAAAATCTGTGGGTTCCAGCACTAGCCATCATTGTACTGAGGAGTATAGTTGTTTAGGTGTTAGACTTTTTTTCTTGGTATTGACCTAAATGTTGGTGGGGTTTTTTGTTTGTTTGGGGTTTTTTTATTTGTTTGTTTGTTTTTTTCCTGAATAGAATGTCTGAAAAAAGACTTTGTTGTCCTTTTTATGCATTTAAGTGCAGTTTGTATTTCCTGAAGATTTCTGCTGTATGTGTATGGCATGGACATACTATAGCAGGACCTTTGGGACTTGCTGCAGGACAAACCAGGGTTACTCGAAGGAAATAAATGAAGAACAGTGGCAGTCACAGTCTCTCCTGTTATATAAACAATGGAAACAGTGTTACTGTGATAACTACTGATGTGTGGAGGTCAAATAGTGCTGATTTAGTTGCACATGATTTCGGTCTCGAAGGAACTTATGTGCAGCCCATCACTGACGATAAAAGTTTTGCTTGAATTAAGTAGTCTGCTTTGCTGTAGATTGAAATGAGCAAGCACCTCTGGAAATTGGTTGCGATATTTCAGTTGTGTCAGCTGGAAGTTGCGCTGTTGGAATGAGCACTTGAAAATGGGAACTTTGCTAGATTTAACCGAATATGAAAGAATGAGTCTCTCCATGTCTTTGGGCTGCTTCTGTACTCTGAGGAATGGATAAACTTTATCAATCACTTGATTTTATTTTTTATATTGATATGTGTGTGCCTATACATATTTGTATATGAAATACTGGTTGAGGTCTTTAAGGTGCTGTGTATTTTAACAGACTACTGTAGAAGTGAATATGTTCTGAGCACTTTTTAAACCTTTTGTATCTTGGTAGGAGTATCATGGATCCTAAAACTTAATTTGGGAGGAGCTGTTCCAGGTACCTCAGTTGCATCTTTTCATTACACTTTATAATGATGTACCTTTTTTACTGTAATGGGCATGGAATGGAGTAGAAGATGGCTATACTTCTCTTCCAATGCTTCCAGCTTTTCTCTCTTTATAAGAAATCTCGGAGTCTGTAGAGATGTTATAGCTTCAAAATCTTTCATGGAATTTTTGTTCTCTCCTTTATCAACTCAGAGGTTTGGGAGCTGAAAGCCTAGCCCCCACTACCTGCTTCTAGAACCAGCTGACAAAAGGGTGGCTGATAGCGTTGCAATCCAATATAGTGTCTGGAGTGGACTGGGGGAGGTGGGATGGGGAGGGAAAGAGGTTTTTTTATGGTTTTTTTGCCACACTTCTCTGCTCCAGCTGTTGTGTGGGTGGCAGCCACTGTTTGCTGGGCTGGTGGAAGCACTTGGAGAGAGCTGCCCTGGCTCGGCCCCCCCAGCTCCTCCCGCTCTGTGCTGTTCTTTGGAGAGACAGAGAGCAGTCCCTGATACCTGGATTCGCTACAGACTCCTTGAGGGCCGATACCATCTGCAGAGGAGCGGCTAACCCTCCGCCTCATCTGTCCCCAGTGCTTTCAGACACAGGACGAGGAGAGAGTCTTTACACTGCCTGTGTGAACGGGTTCAGCCTCCCACTTTGTGACTGCTATTCCCACTAGAGTTTTTTGGAATTAGCCTCTCTCTCTGGTCCCATCTTTGTGTTGCTGGAGTCGGTGAGTGACATTTGTGGCCGCTGCCTCCCGAGGAGTGGCATCACCTCCCGCTGTCTGTGAATAGAACTGCACTGAAGGGACAGAGGTAGGCCTTGATTGGGTTGAGAGTTTTGGCTATGATGTTACTGTTCTGGTTTTTTTGGCTCTCTATAGATTTGTAGTAAAGAACTGTTACCCTTTTCTGTACATTTTCTGATTAAAGTCTCTTAATTTCAAAGGTTGTGGTGGTTTTTGGAAGAAGCCCCCTTACTGTTTCAGACAGACATCTTATTTTTCTTTTAAACTAAGAGCTAACTGCAGACTTGTCTGAGTCCGTAGAAGTAGGACCAAGATATCGATTTGAATGCTTTCTGATACTGATGTTACGTGCAGTGAGAATGGGAAAGCATGGGAAACTGCAGAAAAACCCCTATGGATTGGTTTATTTATTTATTTATTTGGGGGGGGGGTGTGGTTTTTTGTTTAGTGATTTTGTTTGTTTGTTTATTTTTTAGTATAGAAGTCACTTTCATTGATGATGTTTTTAGCTCCCTTGAGGTATCTTGTGAGAGGCCGTGACTATTCCCTATGCCTTGGTACATGGAGAAAAATACCAAGACTGTACTTTGTTCTTCTAAATGTTTATGCATGCATTTGACCAGTGTGAATAACAGGGGTTAAAAATTCATAGAAATCCGGGCAGAGGAGGCACTTATTCAGACAGAATGTGAATTCTCTCTCCATTTCTTCTTATATGTAGGTGCTGCTTTTGTACAAAGTTTGGAAAAAACCTGCAAGAGGTTCAAGTTAGAGATGTTTTTCATCTTTCTGTGAACTTCTGCTCATTATTTTTCTTTATTGAGTACCTGACAGTTAAAACTACCTTGACTTTTGCTTGTCAAGTTTGTTCTCTTAGAAGAAGTGTGCTCAAAAAGCTGTGTGTTTTTGCTAAATTCCTCCCCTTGTCCCTAGAGGTGGCTCAGGGAGGCAAACAGTCTTCAGAGAACGACTTTATTAGAAGTGACTTCTACCAGTATCTAGGGTGAGACATAGATAAAAGCGTTTCTTTTCAGGATGTTCCTGTTGGGTTTTGTTCAGCTGTTTGAAACTCAGTTCAGTTCTTCTCAGATTGAGGGTCTGGAGGAGGAACCAAGAGAGCTGGCATTGGTTAGCCTGGAGTAAAGTAGGCTCAGGAGAGACGTTCTGGCTCTCTACAGCTAACTGAAAAGAGGGTGTAGTGAATTGGAGGTCAGTCTCCTCCAGGTAACTTCCTGAGATATGTTAAAAATCCATTCCATCACGCTTCCAGTGTTTCTCATGTAACAAGCAGAAAGCACAGTTATAAGTAGGAAATAGTTTCTGTTTGAAGAGTGGTTAAGCAAGGTATAAGTCTTTAGCACTGCCCCAGCTTGTGTTGCAGGCGTGGCTGCAGTGCCGCGTTTGTGTCATTTGGTGGCAGAGAGGATAAGGAGAGGTCTTCCCCTGGTGCTCTGACTCATGTGGGCACCCAGGATTGCTCAACAACCTGACATTATTGCTTTTCTGTTTGTTGTTTTTGACTTAATGTTAATCTGAGATTAACAGATTAACATTTGAGATTAACTTGAGAGGCGGCGGGCGTTGGCCGAGTGGCGTAGGCCCCCGTCTGTGGAGCCGGCTCCTCCTCTGAGGATGCCGGTTCGAATCCTGGAGGAACTCGCTGTCACTGTCCGAGCATGCTCGGCCGTGGCAAGATGAGCCCCAGGAGTAAAGGGGGTGGGGCTAGTTCCACACACACTGTGCCTCACCTAAAAAATCCATTGCGCAGGCTTATCCCAGGATCTTCGTTCGCGAAGTCCAGCCAACAAGTCTTTAGCTTAGAAAAGAGATGAGTTGAATGATATAACAAAGGCTTTCAAAATCATGAGTGTCAAGGAAAGAGCAAGTACAAATTGATTCCTTACTGCTTTTTAATATACAATGCTAGGGAATTTTATGCAAAGGCAGTAAGAATCAGGTTCAAGTAGAAAGAGTTTTGTGCAATTATTTTGCACAAAATAGATGGCAGACTTCTGAAATTTCTTACTAATGTTATGAACTCATGAATTAAACAAAGTCTACATGGGATTGAGGCAACACAGATCCACTGAAAGCCACCAAATGGCCAAACTGTATCTCTCGAATTCACAGAGTTGCCAAAGGCTGAAAAGTGTGGTGTGGAGAGGGATGTGTGAAGAAGGGCTGTTTGCCCGTTGCTCTTTGCTGCACACTTCTACAGACCAGTTTTGGAACTTGAATACAGAAATAAATTACCTTTGAGCTGAGCCATTTGGCTCATTTTTATATTTGTGTGTTTTCTTTTAATTTGAACTTATGTTGAAAGGGCTTTTAATCTAGCTGAAAAGAAACATGTTCTAGCTGTCTGGACCAAGCTGTTGACACATCTGCCATTCATGTGTGAGCTAACTGTATATGTGTGCTGTTTGTAATGCATCATGGAGTTAGTATATATATTCTGGCCTACCTGCATGTCAGGTATATGCATAGAATACCTTCTCTTTCATGTGTAGGTATGCTGTTCAACTAGTGCATCCTGAATATAACAGATGAGCTGCACAAACTCCTGCGGCATAAATTTGTATTACCTTCTGTGATGTATGTGGTGGAAGTTTTGGAGTCTGAAAAGAAAAAAGTCTTTGGTTTAATGTAACTGATAGTAGTCTGTGGTAGTAAGCCCATGGGAAATATATCTGCGTAATGATTTGCATTGAAATATATCTGTGTAACGGTTTGCACTGAAAGCTTAACAAAGAGTCAATAGATTGTGAATATTCTGAGTATTACTGTATGATGCAGAATTAAATGCTGTCTGGTAATGTTAACTTTCTACTGTGTTACAAAACACCTGGACATTAGATTGAAACATATTTTTTTCTTCTGCAGGAGAACTTTGAAGATGCCTTTGAAAACATCCCTGTGTAAGTAGAATTCTTGTAAATCTGTATGTGTTTATTAAAATTATTTGTACTTATGGAATACTGCATGCACACTGTTCCAGGGAAATACCAGTTTATATGCACTGACTACATTCACATTCTTCAGAACAGTTAAGGTCCCCAAGAGTTGGTAAATGGAAGGTTAATTAGGTTGATATGTGGGATGAAGTATTTGTCAACAAATGTGAAAGTTATGAAGAATTAAAAATAGAAAATTTAGTCAGTTACATATTGGCACCCCTAGACATTTTTGCATATTGAAGAAATAGTTGCTTAACATGGAAGGAAAAACTTTGGATCACACATTATGCAAGATTATCTAAGGAAAATTTTCAAATGGTGTGGTGATTTTCACTCAGTGTCCACCCAAACCTCCAGGCCCTGCCTTTCCCAGAGGGAAAGGGAAAAGGAGAAGAGGTAAAAAACTGCTGAGAGATAATGGTAAAACAAACTCAGAGTAGCTAAATACTTAAATTTATTACTAACAAGATAAGAACTAAAACTAAAAGTAATAAAACTAAAAAGTAAGAAATAAATCAGTCTTAAGAACACCCCTCTCCTCCCACTCCTCCCTCTTTCCAGCAGTTCAAGGGAGCAGGGAATGGGAGTTTTGCAGGCGGTTGTTGTTGCTGCCATTGCTCTTGTCCTGTGGGTCACTCCATGGGGTGCAGTCGGGTCTCTGCACCCCAATGGTCCTCTGTGGACTGCAGGGGGACAACCTGCTCCACCACGGTCTTCACCACAGTCTGCAGGGTTGGCCGCAGCTCTGAGTCATTCCCCTGATCCCGTGGGGTCTCTCCCACAGGAGGCAGTCTTTAATAGACCTCTCCAACATGAGTCCACCCCCCCTGGGGCAACGCTTCTACTGGGGGAAAAAACCTGCTCCAGGTAGATCTCCTTGGCCACAAGTCTCTTCCAGGATGTTGCTCCATCCTGGGCCTCCCACAGGGCAACAGCTCCTTCGGGCATCCACCTGCTCCTCCAGGGGCTGCAGGGGGGGTCTCTGCACCCCGAAAGATGTCCATGGGCTTCAGGGAGAGGGTGGGAATAGCTTTCAGTCCTTCCCCCTGCCCCTGCTCCAGCGTGGGGTCCCTCCTTCTCCTCCTCCTGCTCCAACCTTGGTCTCTGTGTTGTTATCTCATGGCTGGAATTTCAGCTGCGCAACACTCCTGAATTCTTAAATATGTTATCACAGAGGTGTGACTACGATTCTTAATTGGCTCAACCCTGTCCACCAGCAGAAAGTCTCTCGTGGACCAGGTTGTCATTGGCTGCACAGGACAGGAGAAGCTTCTAGCAGCTTCTAACAGAAGCCATCCTGGAAGCCCCCCTTCTACTAATATTCAGCTACAGAAACCTATGACAAATGGAAATTGCTATACCTCATAATGTACTGCAGCACAGATGTTTTTCCCTAATAAAGTGAGAGTCACTTCTCTGCCATTAAATTTAATGATGAAGCAACACATTACTTACACTGCAGTGAAAACACATGATGCTGTTCGAAAATGGTTTTAGTCTTTCTCTGTGATTTTATTGCATTTTTGTGCCATGAAGCACATGAGAAGGGGACTTTTAGTGATATCCTTAGATTTCTAAAACAGTTCTAGACCCAGCAGTAGTTTTGGACTGAACTCAACTGCTGAAACTTCCATGGTCTTAGCAGATTATATTTTACAGATTTGCCAGACCCTCTGATTGTCTCTTACCTAGAGCAGTAAGGTCTGCTCTCTATGTAAAACAGAAAAAATCAGATAGTTTCCTGACACTCAAAAAGAAATAAGAATGTGATATGTTCATATTGAGAACTTTTCATGTTAGTGATTGCTCTTTGTTCCTCTGACTGCCTAACGGTATGTTCAGGTAACTTCTCTCTCTGGCCCTTGTTTTCCTGGGGAGAGGGAAGAGAGTGACTTTGAAATGCTTACTTTATGAATATCCACCACTCATTTCTTCTATGAGAAAGTTATGTTTTTTTAATGGATGTCTGAGCTGGTCATATTGTTTATGATTGGTATGCAGAGCTTTTCTTCTTCCTGGATATCTCTCCCATGTTCATAGCTGTCATACAGAGACACTTTTTATACTGGTGTGTAGAAGTTAGGCCGATGTTAGTTTATTCTGGCTAATATGGCTTCCATCTGTAATTACCATTATGTAGAGGAGTCTGTGCATGATTATGGAGAGAAACTGAATGGGACAGAAATTGTGTTGTTACTTAATGTCACTAGTTGAACCTAGTGAATGAGTGTATTTTGTGTCTGGGCAGGATTCTTCACTGGATTAGACTCATATTTATTTGAAGGTACAGCTGTTTAAAAAATATGCCTAAAGAACTGAAAAAACCCTTGGGAAATCTTCAGTCTTATCTTCCTTGAAACACTTCAGTTGTGGTTTTCAAATGATGCTGGTGTACATATATATGCCTGAAGGGAAGCATCTCCTGAATCTAGTGCCATACTGGTTATTGCTGACCACTTTCTAACTAGAACTAATGAATTAAGAATACAGCAGTAAAAATTTGGGAACATGACTACTTTGGAACAATGGCCAGAGGTTTAACCTTCTGAGAATCTAACTAATTTTTTGATTTTGCTGTTGATAACATTCACTTCAGCGTTTTTCTGTGTGTCGATGTTTTCAGTTTTTGGATAGAAAAGGGCATTGTTACAGCTCTATGAGGATATGCCTGGCATTGGTTTGAGTGGTTTATTGTAGTTTGGTATACCTAGTTGAAGTTAACCAGAATGGGCCTTTTTTATAGGGAGTTGTTTACACAACCGTATGTTTATTTGTGAGATCAGTTCTGGTTCAAATTCTGTCAGATCATCTTGCTGGTTTAGAGAATTGGGGAAGAATGTGTGAGTACTAGGTCTTCACAGATCTGTATTTCATATACCATTCTGCCATTGTTCATGTAAAGTATGTAGAGTAACACTGCTCTGTATTTTGCATCAGCAGATGCTAGCAAGTGGTTTTGCTAATCTAATTTGTCTCTCACTACCTTTATTCATTAAATATTGCTTACCTATAGATACTAGGTTGTGTAAGTTAGATGTTAAAAGGGCAATGAGTTATCTTAATAGGGTAAAGTGATTCCCTAAATCTCTAGTGTTGACTGTTATATCTGAGGGCAAGCCCAGGAGGAAATCAGTCTTTGCTCCAGTGGTCAAAATGTATTAGATTTTCTGTCTGAACTCTTTTGTGATCTTCATCTTGTGGTAGCAGCTACTGTAGATACACACAGCAAAGCAGTCTTTGTAATGAGCCCAAAATACTTGTTTTGTAAAAGTGTGAAGGAACCATTAAAGAGAGTTCTTTACTGTAAATGTGTTTTTTTGTTCCTGGTGCTAAAACTGAAGAAAGACTATTACGGTAGGTCAATCTGCCATTTTACTTCAAGCACGAGCATTTAGTCTCATATCTACTCTGCAAAGAAGAGGAAGTTTTCTATGTATTGACTCAATAATAACCCTTGATACAGCATCTTCAGCCTTCCAAAGACAAGGATATATGTGAAAGTAAATTTACCATTACCTGGTTGTGTTAACTCAGAACTATTTTCAGATTGGCATATTCTTTTGTAGAAGGGCGCAAATAACTAGAGTTGAACTGTTCTTTCTGTTCTGGAAATTCAAGCCTCTGCCAAGAAGTTGGTAAGCTGCTTTTTACCAGGTATTTCCCCATGTTTTCACTGCAGTGTCTGCTTAGTTTAAGTTTGGGGCAAATGTGTTTCACAAAGTTAGATCAAGCCTGTCAAGCATCTACAGGTTCAAAAACATACATGGATGGAACAGATTTATGTGTGGTTTATTCTTTTATTTAATTCTTGCTAAGAATGTCTCCTCAGTACCTGAATATATGAACTGTAATTTCAGTCTTACTGAACACAATAATCCTCAACTTCTAGTTTTTCCAATATGTTTCAGCTACCTTAATTTTTCCTGAATTTATTCAGAAAGTCTCTTTTCAGGATGCAGATAATCATGTTTTCTGTTGCCAGAGTATAGTGTTGTAAATTTTCTTTTCTTTGGTTTTACAAGTAGATTAAGAGTTGTTTTTGAAAAAGCAGTTTTTAACTATCACTGTATTATGTTTAGTATATACTGACCTTGTTACTGATGTTTTGATTTCTGTATGTATTTTATACTCTGAAATTCTTAATTTGTTTAGAACTTGCATGAATTATTAATTCAGATGGGATTTCTTCCCATTTCATTTTGCTTACTGTTCCTTAAATTGTCATCACTGTGTGATGGGAATAAGTCACCATCAAGTTGTGCTTTTGTATGCAGTTTTCCTTAGATTGCCATGCAGTCTTTCTCTTTGAGGTAAAGGCAAAATGGTGCTTTTATTTACCACCCCAATATCAGAATCTTATGCAAATGAATAGCTGCATTTAGAGTAACTCTATTATGGTAGTTGTGTGGGTATATTTATAGAAGATGATTTGTAGTTGTCTTTGGGAAGAAACACAGTTGTCTGCCTGACTGCTGGAAGCAGTTCATATGCAAAGAAAGTCTTCATGTTGTGCTATTTATATAGAAATTTCTGACACCAGACCCTCAGTTACAGCATCAGTGGAAGGATAGTGAGATGTCATTTAAACACATTTCTAACATGAAATATTGAGAAAAGTGGAATCTAGTATTCTCTAGAAAAGCAAACAGATGATTTTTTATCAATAATTATCCTTGTGATTTTCTATCTTTAACAATTTTAGCAAGAAGAGGAATGCTTAATTGATTCTCTTGCACATTTTCTTTGCATACCCAAAGCTGGATACTGTTAATTCTTGATCCTACCAAAGCAGCTCTGTGTGGTATTACTGGGGTGACAGATTAAGGGCCAGAAGTGTTTAAGGAAGTTAGAACAGGTTATCCTCATAATCTCAGAAGTGTAGTTAAGATTCCAGTTATACCTGCACATGTGAGTGTTTTGTTAGTGAATGAAATTGAACAGCTTTGGAAAGGGCTCTAAAGTCAAATTTACACAGAATCTGCTGAGTTGGAAGGGACCCACAGGAATCATCAAGTCCAACCCTTAGTCCTGCACAGGACCATCCCCAAGTGTCACAACATGTGCCTGAGAGTATCATCCAAACGCTTCTTGAACTCAGTCAGGTTTGTTGGGGAGCCTGTGCCAGTGCCCAGCCACCCTCTGGATGAAGAACCCTTTTCTAATATCCAGCCTAAACTCCCCCTGACACAACTTTAGGCCATTCCCTCAGGTCCTGTCACTGGTAACCACAGAGAAGAGATCAGTACCTGCCCCTCCTCTTCCCCTGGTGAGGAAGTTGTAACTGCAATGAGGTTTCCCCTCAGGCTCCTCTTCTCCAGGATGAACACACCAAGTGCCCTCAGCTGCTCCTCATATGGCTTCCCCTCAAAGCCCTTCACCATCTTTGTTGCCATGATTTGCATGTTTTCTAATATCTTAATATCTTTCTTATACTCTAGCACCCAAAACTGCCCACAATATTCCAGGTGAGGCTGCCATAGAGCAGAGCAGGAAAATCCCCTCCCTCGCCCGGCTGGCGATGCTGTGCCTGATGCCCCCCAGGACACATGTAAGACCCCAGATTCAAGCTACAGTTCATCAAAGGGGTTTTACTTCAAAAAATATACCAGGCTCCAGAAATGTGACTGTCAGATTTCTGATAAGGACCTTCAGTTCTTTAATATTTCAAGAGAGTGTACAGAAGAAGGTGCTGCAGATGTTTCTTAGGACATCAAATAACACACTTTCACTGGCAAACTTTAGAAAATGAGGGGACTTGGTAGAAGCTTAAAGGGCAACATTCAAGCGAAATAAAGCACTTCACAATGTCCCCAGAGGTCAGTGTTGGACCCAGTCCTGTTTAGTATTTTAATTGATGATCTGGATAAGGGAATCGAGTCCCCCATTAGCAAATATGCAGATGGCACCTAGTTGGAGGGGCAGGGAGTATCAACTGAGTAGATGGACTGACTCCAATGGGATGATGTTTTCAAGACTAAGTACTGGGTCCTGCACTTTGGCCACAACAACCCCATACATCTGGAGAGCGGCCAGGCAGAAAGCGACCTGGGGGCTCTGACTGACAGCAACTGAACATGAGCCAGGGTGTGCCTAGATGGCCAAGACCAATGGCATCCTGGCCTGTATCAGGAATAGTGTGGCCAGCAGGACCAGGGAAGTGATTCTTCCCCTGTACTTGGCACTGATGAGGCCACATCTTGAGTCCTGTGTCCAGTTCTGGGCCACTCAGGTTAGAAGACACATCAAAGTGCTTGAGTGAGTCCAGAGAACGGTAATAAGGCTGGTGAAGGGTCTGGAGCACAAGTCCTCTGAGGAGGGGCTGAGGGAGTTTGGGTTGTTTAGCCTGGAGAAGAGGAGGCTCAGTGGTGACGTTATTGCTCTCTACAACTACTTGAAAGGAAGGTGTAGCCACGTGGGGGATTGGTTTCTTCTGCTAGGCAACCAGTAATAGGACAGGAGGGCACAGTCTTAAGCTGCACCAGTGGAGGTTTAGGTTAGTCATTAAGAAGAAGTTGTACACAGAAACAATAACTGGGGATTGGAATGGGCTGCCCAGGGAGGTGGTGAATTCATAATCCCTGGAGGTGTTTAAGAATTAAAGACTGGATGTGGCACTTAGTGCCATGGTCTAGCTGCCAAGGTGGTGCTTGGTCACAGATTGGGCTCGCTGATCTCAGAGGTCTTTTCCAACCTTATTGATTCTATGATTCTGTGACAAAGCACTGACTACTTAGCTCATACTAACCCATGCAGCTGAGCAAAATCCAACCCATCCGGCTTTAAGTTACCCAAATATCAAGAAAGGAGACTAGGAGAAGAATAAAAAGTAAAGAAAGAGAGAGAAAAAGAGAATTTTAGCTGCCACCTAGAGTTCTGTGCAATTCCAGTTTCTGTGTATCCCAGTCGTGACTATGCCATAGCTGCGTGGTGCTGATTTTAACTGCTCTGGCCCACTGTGACTACCCTCACCACATGGGACATCTGGTTTACCAGTCATTCTGGGTTTACATTAAGGGCTTCAGGGGCTGTGGTGTGGGGCAAGTCATTTATGAAGATGAACCAATTGCTCAACACCACATGATGTGTTTATCCACAGTGTGCTGGACATCCTGTCCAGAAGGATCCTGTCAGAAACAGTATCAAAAGCTTTGTAGAAATCCAAGAATTACATCAACTATATTCCCTTGATCCTCTAGGTGGGTTACTTTGTCATAAAAGAAAATCAGGTTTGATAAGCAGGAATTCCCTCTCCTGAAGCCATTCTGGCTGTGACCAATGGCTGTGTTGTCTTTTGTGTACTTTTCAGTACTTCCCAGAATAATCTCCATAACTTCATCAGGAATTGAAGCGAGACTGAGAGATCTGTAGTTTCCAGGGTCCTCCTTCTTGCCCTTCTTGAAAATCAGGACAACATTCATCAGCTTCCAGTCAGCTAGTACCTCTCTGGATTCCCAAGACCACTCAAAAATCATTGAGAGAGATTTTGCAATGACATCAGGTAGCTTTTTGAGGATTCTGGAATGCATGCCATCAGGCCCCATGGATTTGTAGGGATCCAGCTGGAGCAGCAGATCCTGTACAATTTCAGGGCCGACTGGAAGTTGGTCATTCTCGCAGTTGTGATCCTCCAGCTCAGGGCACTGAGACCCCCTTGATCTGTCATCTGTGTTGAAAATAGGAGCAAAGAATTCATTAAACACCTCTGCCTTGTCTCTGTGCCTGTTCGTGAGGTGATCATCCTCATCCTGTAATTGGCATTGCATTTTGCCACTATTATATTTGAAAAAAATCTCTTTACTGTCCCCCACATTTCTGGCCAGCTGGAACTCCAATTCAGGGAGTCAAAAACTCGTAGGAACAGTTCTTCTTAAAATTTAAACTCAAATTCTGACATTGTCATAAGATGGTGAGAAGCAGCTGTGACAATTTAAATGATCAAAATCTTATTTTCTCATGTTTGACCTTTAAGGTCAGTGGGAAAAAATATCCAATAAAGGTAATTTTTGTATCTAGCAGACAATATTTTCATAGTTATATAAATTAAAAAATATGACACAGCTACTTAATATCAATCTGTATCAAGATTCAGAACAACAGTAGGGTTGCAGTATCCTTATGCCTCTAATATTTTCCTATTACAAGCAGTTCTAGGATTATAAACTTTTTAAGTTTGAATGATTTTTGATTGGGTGGTAATTATGTCATTCCTAACACTTCCATATTTATTATAACTACACCTTTTGCCTGTGGTGTTTTGTTTGTGTTTGTATTTGAGTAGAAGACTTCATAGGACATTGTGTCAATTTTTAGATGTTGTGTTGACTCTGAAACATGCAATTCCATCTGTGTCCACAGCTTCTTAGAAAGCAAGGAGGGGAAAAAACAGAAGAGAAGGTAGAGAGAAAATGAAAGCCAAACAAATGATATTGGGGACATTTAATACAGAACTGCCTGAAACTCTCCATCTCTTCCACACTCTGCTACTCTTTTGAGACTTTGCTGAAAGGCTGATGCAAAGAAATATATCACAGTCTGTTTTTCTGTAATCCCATGTTCACTGAAAGAAGTGTGTCTTAATTGAACCTAGATATTTGTTTTGCTGCCCTGAGGCTTGATCTTTCATTACAAATANATAATATATAGTTTATATATAATATAATATATATAATACAAATATAGCATAAAATACAGTTCTTATTTTTGGTGTGGGGATTTCTGGAGACTTCTGTAGTCTGTTTATTATGCTGGAATGCATGATCACATCTATGTTTTCTTTCTTTAAATATCTTTCAGAAAAGTAATGTTTATCCTATGCTTTAAGAAAGACTGCGTAACGCTGTTTGTAGTCATGCAGCTCAAGAATTGCCTTCTCTGAATAAATTCTGAGACTGTGAAAGTGATGCAGACTCTCAGTATTTTGTATTGGTGGTGAATCACTAAGTCATTTATGATTTAGATAAGAAAATGGAAAGATGATCTTTAATTCATTGATGAAGAAAAAGAATAAATTGCTGCCTGTGACTTGCTCAGATGTTGAGAAGTAGGATTTTTAGGGAAAAAGGATTGAAAGCCAAATTTGCCTTGTTTTTTATTTTAAACTATGAAGCTCTCAAAACTTCTCTGGTCTTTAATAGTGTCATGGTGTTTTGTCGGTTTGGTTGTGTCATGTTGTCCCCATTTCCCTTCCCCCCGTCATAGTGGTTAAAAGCTGGCTGAGAGCATTTTGAGAAACAATATGAGTGGAAGGTGTCTTGAGTGTGAACTGGTCTACTTTTCTTTAGGGCAGTCCAGGGAAAGTCTTTTGAGCGTGAGGTGGTATTTACAGACAGAAAACTTGCTTTTGTCAGTTTTGTGGAAATGTGCTCCTGACTCACTCGGCTTTTTCTGGAATATACTTTCTGAGCTCTCAAGTGTGGACTGTCTGCAACTTACGTTGTGTTAAAAACAGAACACTGTGTTTTGTGGGGGAATTTGACTGACTTTTATGTGACTGGTCAACCTTGATTTAAACTAATCTGCCTTTCACCTACAATCAAGATGATAGAAATCCTGGTACTTTCATGTTCCCTTCCCCTAATATTGTTAATATATAAACTGATAATACACATTGGAAGCACTGCTTCCAAATCACATGGCAGAGAACTTGGATATCTCTGAACTCCTTGGTCCTCAGCACTACTGGGCACAGTTTTATAGAGAAGGTAGAAATGTCCTGATTTTAAAGGTGCTGTTGTCCATAAATTTCAGCTGTCCGTCTCATCTCTTTGAAATGTTTGCAAGGTTTACAAAACGTTTTTTACCTCTTCATAGCCCTTGGTTTCCTCAGATGTTTTAGGAAATACTGTGCAACCCTTTCCCAGTATGTTACAAATAAGAAGGGGTTTTCAAAATTAAGTTGTTTAAATAGATTGAAATATTACTACTGCTACTACTTAGCACACATCAGAAATGAGTAAATAAGTTTCCTGCATTGTGCTTTAAAGGATTTGAGACATTTTTGTGAGTAAATCTCCCTTCGTAACAATAAGCATAGAAATAGGTATTGTTAATCCAGGTACAGCTTTAAAGGATACTTTTTGAAGGTAATGGTGGAGAGCAGTTAACTTCCTGCTGCTTAGCTGCAGTGTGCTGAGCTTTCATTGTATCTTGTCTAGAGAGATTATACTGAGGAGATGAAACTCCCTCTGTTGTAGCTCTTTTGCATCTGACTACTGCTTCAAGAAGAGAACTGTTTTTTAGCTGCTTCTCTGCTAGTGATTTGTTTTGGTCATGGAACTCTAGCTGAAAACTCCGTTTCTCAGGAAAAATTATCAAAGGGTTAATTGAAAAAAAAGTTGATATGTTTAAGTACTTTAAAATATATTTGAGTGTCAAGTAATGAAAATCAAACATGAGCTACTTACTTTTCTCCTGTGCTGTTTGTTATCAACTCTCATATATTTGGTCTAGTTTTACTGCAGTAGCATTAGTATAGTTTTCCTTTTCTGTCTGACCTCAATTCTGGCTTTTTTTTTTTTAATATTCAGAAATGACTAAGGTAGCTCCCTTTTTGTCTTTAAATCACTTTGCATTCCTCATGTCTCCATTTTCTTCTTGCAGTTAGGAGTGATGGATTAGAATTAGGCTGCAGCACAGATTGGGAGAATCTCCCAGCATCCTCTTCCCGCAGAGGCATCAGCTTCCAGCATTGACTGTAGCTGCTGCCACTCACTGACATTTCTTTTGAATTCGTCTGTGGAGAGCGCCTGGATTGCCAGCTGCTGGCGTGTGAACTTTTCTTGTTTTTGCTTGATAACTCGTTAACGAAACCTCATGGATACTGAGAAATAAAACAATCAGTTTTTTCTTTATTGCTTTTCTTCCTGTTTTTTGTTGTGCCTTTTTTCCCCCCCTCGTGTGTGTGCGCACAGTGGAAAGAGACAGTGAAAGAAGCATCACTTATTTTTGCACAAGGACTGTATTTATATACCTGAAGTTAACTGAATTAATCCTGTAAGTATATTGTATCTGCCTTGTAGTTGCTGAAATCATGAATATGCTAGTAAGATTTATGGGGTTTTATCTGTGAAAATTTACTTTGGCAGGTATGTCAAACTACATTTTTTTTTATGGATTTCCTTGAAGATAAAGGAAAACTGATATATTCACAATGGGATTATGAAATAATTGTTTCTCTCTGCACTTTGCAGTGATGAACAATGCGTTTAGAGAGCAGAAGCTTCTTGCTGATGTCAGTGCTTAATCAGCTCTGATGCTGTAGGTTGTAGAACACTACAAGGTGTGTGTTTTGGAATGCTGTTCTTAAATATATGGTAATTTAAAGACACTATCGGACTTATAGTTATTTTCTCCATTTATACACTGTATTCTGCTCTTGGTAGCTGTGCTGATTTAACCATTTGAGGTTATATAATTTTTTTACTTAAACATGAATAATTTATTTCATGGGATGCAGTGCTGTGCTTGCTAACTACTAAATGTTAGGAATAATGCAGTGTGTTTTTAGAGACTTTGGCAGTTTCAGAATGTCTCCAGCATGGCCTGTAAGTTAGCTATGTAATAAATTCCAGGAAATTGGTTTGAAGTTTAGAAAAAGTACTAGGATGACACTGTCCTAATTGTCTCTTTGGATCTGAGCCAGTATTTGCGTGACGCAGTGTTAGTCCCATAAACATCTGGCCTGATCTGGTGTCCTACTTGCTGCATGATTTATTCTTTCTTTTCACGGCAGGATAAGTGAAATTTTTATTCATTTCATGTAAAACTGCCAGTAAGCTTTCATTATTATTTATATATGCTAACTCTTGGAGAAGGATCTTTCTCAACCTCTTTTGTTGTCAGCATGTCTTATTTAGACCTTCTCTCTATGGAAAATGTCGAACAGATCAAAATTACATATTTTTTTATAGTAAACAGCTATTTATCTGTATCTGCATGCTGTATATTAAGCTTTGACAGTATTGCTTTCTACCATATCAGGTGATCATTTTAGTACACAGTATTGCTTATGTTGACTTCAGCTGCATTATTTCATATAAACTGTTCGTCTGATAAGGAGTATTTAAACATAATAGATTTTCCATTTACCTGCAAAGATCTTGTGTTAAAACTTACATATGAGAATAGTCAAATCACTGAGTTCTCTGATTAAATCTGATAACCTTTTATCCTTTTGTGTATTTCCATTAGTGTCAAACAGAATAATATAAAGCAACACTGATACTTCTTTGATTCTTTTTCTTCCTCCTCTCTCAAATGGGTCAATTCCAATTACCAGTGATCTGATTGTTTTGCTGGCAGTTTTTAGGCTTTCATATATCTTTCAGTGTTTTATCAAATTCATGTTAGAGTAGCTTGATATGCCTGAATAGGATTATTTTATAATCACTTTAGTGATCAGATGAACTGTATGTATTCAGGTGGGTAGATAGTAACCCAGGTAGTTGTCATGTCTCACGATATGGCTGAGTGCTTACAGAAAATTAGCAGCTACCTTTCTGTTCATGTGCAGTGCAATTTGCTGTTGAACTTGATGTGAGATAAAGCTACTGCTATTTCTTTTCCTCTCAGATGATAAAAACACCCGACTTGAAGTAAATTGATTATTGGCTTACTAAATCTGGTTAATGATCAAAAAAATAAAAAAATTTTTTTCAATCAAAAAAATTGAAACATTTGGGAATACTCAAATTTATTTAAAATAAAAACAAGACAGTAAAGTGGCTAGAAATGTAGCCTGTCCTTTTTTTT
>VXAU01001979.1:0-40101 GCA_013399695.1 Formicarius rufipectus | reverse complement strand
TTTTTTTTTTTTCCCCTCTTCCAGAGCAGTCAGCTCTTGGCAGTGATGGCCAGTGAGATGAGCTGCAGCGTCTCAGGGTCAAGCAGATGGTCAACTTTGCCGAGGTTTTTTGCCTTTGTGCTTATTCAGTTGCTTTGTTGCATTTGTAGAGTAGTAATAATATGTGAGGATACAGCAGTCAGTATTTTCTTGTGGTGTTCAAATGCTGCATTGATAATGAATATGTAGATAAGCAAATTCCATGTTTTCAGTAAGACAGACTGCTAGGAAAGTTCCCTCATCTCATCACCTCTCCCCTCCCCCTCAGTCTTTGAAATGTTCGGAAGCTCTTGGTCCTTTTTTTTATTCCATTATTAGGTTCCCATGAAGCAGCACAGTTGGATGCTGGGCTGCTTTCTGAGTAGAAGAAAAAAAAAAAAAATTCCATTCATGCCCTAAATGTCTGACACCACAAGTAAGACTTAAATGCAGAATGTAAAGAAAAGAAACATTATTGGTCTCTTGACAGGTGGTGGTCTTGACTTTTAAACTTAAGATCAGATAAGACTTCTAAGAACAAATTTTTGTTTGTATATAAAGTTTTTGATATGTTTGAGGCTCTTTTAATGCATTTCTATGCATTCTATGCACTTCTAATGCATAAGACAGTATTACGAATGTTTTTACTGCTGTAAGCAGTAATAGTTTCTGAAATAAAACCATTGTTACCCCTAGGTAAATCTGTTTAGTTTAGAAGAGCTAAAAGTGGAACTTCCATCTCTAAAAAGGAAAGGCAGGCAAACACTTTTCCTAAAATACTAGCAGTTCCCCCACCCCCAGACTTCTGGTCTGTAAGTGACAGAGCTTTATCTGCCGTCCCTCTGCCTTGCCTTGTTATATTCCATGTAACATTATACTTGATAAGGTGCAATGATGGATCAATTAAAATGCTCTCTTTGTAAAATTCCAGTCATCTTATGGAAACCTGTCATCTTGACCTTTTTAACACCACTAGGGTAGAGTTAAAACTGTAAAAGTCATTCTCAGCTCCTTTTTGTGTGTATAGTTTTAATAATGGTTGATTTTTGACAGGGGCAACTGCCTCATTTTTTTGTCACGCAGTTACCTCTTCTCGCTGCCTCTGTTCTTCTGAGAGCTCCAACTTTGTGTCTACAGCTGTTCCTTTTGAAAAATAGCTTTCACCGCTTTATGTATACAAATGTATAGTATCAGCTAGCTGTTTCTCCTTTTTGCTCTGCATCATCTGCCACAGCTGTGAAATGAGGAAGAAGATATTATTAAATTAAAAAAATCCCAAACAACCAAACCAAAGCAAACAACAACAAAACCCTCAAAATAATGAAACAACCCCCCCAGCACTAATAAGTAAAAAGGAAAGTGCCCTAGAGGTGAGATGGCTTGATCATTCAAAGGATAGTATTAAACAGATCCCTTGGTATTGTGGCAACAGTCTGGGGCTTCAGTGATACAGATTTGCAAACAGGTGGCTAAACCCTGCTATCTCATAGCCACACTGAACTGAAGTGTAACGTGGTGTGTTTCCATCCTGTGCTGTTACTAGTCCTGTGGGTGGATAGGTGTCTCCAAAAATTGAAGTGAAAGCTAGTGCCCAGGAAGGGCTCAGGTGAGAAAAATGCTGTTTGCCTCTCTCTATTGTAGAATGGGATTTTAAATATAGTGTGAGAGGAAGTCCTGAGGGAGGAATAAGTGAAAATAAGTGTGTTACTTGTAATATTTTTGCCAGAATGCCAGGCTATGTAAGCTAATGTAATTTAAACTAAATGACCATAGTTAGGGTGTTTGTTTGTTGTGCATTTTCTTTTTGTACAGGAGTAGTTTTCAATATAATTATTGTTGTTGTTGTTTACTTGGCTTTTGTTTTGATTTTTTTTTTAACTCCCTTATGTTGAATGGATCCTAATATAGTAAACTTTTAAAGTAATTTCTGCCTGTTTGCAAATTTGGCTAGCACCAATGGATAGTTTTACTGCTAGTAGGGTTTCTGTAAATGAATGTTTAGCATACAGACTAAAGTATGCGTTGGTGAAGTTCTGAAACAGGGAAGACACTGAACCTTTAAACAAATAAAATCTATCTTGTATCAGCATGAATTTTTTTTCAGTGCTTACCATAAATGTTTTACTTACCTAAAATTCTTCCTTCTCATAAAAAGCAATGTGTGCATAATGAATGCAGAATTTACTGTGGAGGTATGAATAGCGGATTTACTACATGGGTAAAATAACTTATTTGCTATACTGACAAAGGGGCTGAAGTTTTTAGATTTTCTATATAATAGCCTAGGATAGGAAGTGATTAATATAAAATGAAAATAATTTCAAACACATAGCTTAAGATATTTCTGTTGTGTGATTAGAACAGGTATTGTAGACTGGGTTTTAGATTAAATGGTAAAAGAATTTGCAACAACTTCTCTGTTTGCATTAGAAAAAAATATTGATCAGGTGATTGTATATCTTTTCCTGAATATTTCCCTTATTGTTTTATGTTAATGAACTGGTTGTGATTTGCCATTTAAAAATACTGTGATTCTTTTAATGTCAAGGATTTAATACACTTTATTATATTAGCAACAAGAAGGGTCCAGATGTGAGAAAGGTTACTCAATTTGAGTCCTCATTTCTGATTTGTTCTCTGGTTGGGAGGTATGCAGACCACACACATAGGCAGAAGAATAAAATCCAGCCTTGAGGCTTTCCTGATATATTTTGCGTTTTCAGAGGCTAAGTCCTATACCTATCCATCATAATACAGAAAGATGTGCCAGCACTCGCATAGTGAGGCTTTGAGGGGGGTGTGTTAAGTTTCTTACATAGGTTGTGATACATGTTCTGCTTTCATGAAAATTCCTTCGTTTCAAACATGATAAAGGAATTGTTCTTGAGGATCATGCATCTCTGCTTGTAGTTTAAAACCAAACCACACAGAAGTCTCACTGCTGTGAGGTTTAAGAGTAGTCTCTTGTAATAAGAAAATCCAACACAACTAGAAAGCTACTTTCTTTGCTTTTTGAACATTTCCTGTTTGTTCATGTCCTGTGTGTGAATTGTACTACCTTCAGTCATCCTTCAGTAAACTATCTGGAGCATAAAATGTATACCTAACAATATCTCAGTAGAATTTGGCAATAAGCTCATTTTATTTTGGCCTTTACTTCCTGTCATAATGCTCTTGGTGGGCATTTGCCACGAAGAGTATTGCAACCTGCTGCTGTGTGGTAGGTAGGTAGTACTCTACAAAAGATCTGATCTTTTGTTTGATGACTTGTGTTGCAATTTGGTGTCTGTGTAAATTATTGATAAAAGAGATAGCATATAACATTGTCCCTTATGGTATGATCCAGACTAAATTTTGGCACAGCACTAGGCAGAAAAGTGAAGTATTACTGTTGGCTCATATATAGTGATGGATAAGAGGGATAAGATGCAAAAGCCATTTTTCTTCTCAAATGGCAAACTTAATGGTGAGGAGTCCAATGCTTTCAAAATATGAAGGAAGTTATTTAAATAAATATTTCCAGATAGCAGATCTAATAGCGAGTTTTCTCTGTTCTTGCTTAGATACAAGAATACAGATGCATGTATGTTATGATTAATGTGTAAGAAGTTCTGGTTGGAAATTTCTAATCTTTCAAGTTGCTAGCTGTGCATACAGAAAGGTCAAATGCAGTCTTATAATAGAATTTTCAAGGACAAAAAAATTCAACAATGCTAATGAGGAGATAAGCAATCCTTCAAACTTTTCACAGAGATAAGAGACCACCATCTGTTAGGAGGAACATTAAATAGGTACTAAGAATCGTATTTAACTCATGTTTCCTTAAACAAACAGGGTAGAGATGTTTCTTATGTTACCATTGACAGAGGCACTAGTTTGCATTTTCTGCTTAAAGCTTATTGAAAGAATCTGGCAGTGTAGAGAGACAAGATGTTGAACCACAAGAGCAGTTGTCATATGTTGGTGAAAGACAAAGTAGTTCAAGAAAATAAGAAATATGAAGTTTAAACTCTTATTTTTTTAGAGCTAGGCAAAAGAAAAGGTCTTTATCATAGTAAAGGACCACTCTTCCTACTTCAGTGAGATCAAAGAGACAGAAGTAGTAGCAAACTACTACAGGATTCCACTGTTTGAATGTTTGATGGCTGTCAAGGATCAACAATAAAGAACCTGTTCATTAACAATTTCCCTGTTCTGAAAGCATGACTTTTAAATATGGCAGAATTAAGTATAATAGTGTGCTTGTTCTAGCGACACACTTCTAATTTGAGGCATAGTTTAAAATTAAAACACAGCAAAAAGAAGGGTGCCAGGGACAAAGGCCTTTGCTGTAGTAACAAATATTTGAGTTTAACAACTCATTGCTGTTGTTGTGGTGTCAATTCTTGAAATGTTTCAGCTTTTGCTATATAGTAAAGCCAGTCAAGAGGACATCAAGTGCATTTTGGCATGTACAACCATGAAAGACATGAACATGAAGTGATGATTTAGTGGTATCTCTGTAAGCTGTAAACTGTGATCTTTGATACTGTAGTTTTAGTTTGGCTGGGAGAGTGTCTTCCAGGAAGACAGTGAGTTCCAGCTCTCACAGGCTTCTGTTGAAGGCTGAAGTTTATTTTATGTGGAGTGTGCAAGGTGGTATACATCAGCACAGAGCTCAGTGCCACAGTGTGTCTGTATGGTAGTCCCCTTGATAATGGAAGAGTTGATAAATGATTGCACCTATGGTGATTGCTAAAAGCTGAATAAATCTTCTGCAGATACACACTATATGTATATGTGTGTGTGTGTTTATAAAACTGTAGCTATATCATGGCTTTCCAGGTATGCTCTTACACTGTGCACTGGTGCAGAGAGATAGGTGTTATTGTATAACTCATTAAATTTTAAATAACTTTTAAATGCTAGTGTGGTGACTTCATTTGATTTAGGCTAGTAGTTATGCTCCCTTTTCAATTAATTTGTGGTGGGAGGAAAAGTGGCTTAAGCTATAATCTGCATTAACATTTTAAGTTACTAATATTTTTACTCTGTCAGGATTGTCATCCTGATAGTAAGTATTCCAATACATATCAGGGTTTTCAAGTCAGCATTCTTATGCTGTATTTCTGCTGAAGCTCCGAGCAGTTGATTAGAAGAACCTATTTAAACTTGCTAAGAGCTTGCTTCTGGACAGTGTATCCCAACTGTATTGGAACAGTTTCTTGAGTAGCTCAGTACCAAACATAAGATATCGGGTGTGAATGGAAAGCCCGATACGGGGAGGGTCAGCTGCCTCGAGGACAGCTGAGGAGTTCTTGAAATGAAGAGATGAAACGCTAGAGGAAAATGAGGGTGAGCTTTATTAAACCCTCAGAACTCCCTTTTATAGGGAGGCTGAGGAACAAACTAGCAAAAAGGGAGGAGTTTGACAAACAAGGACAAGGGTAGGCGGTGACTTACAAACTTGGATATGGAGGGGAGGTAACATAACCATGAAAGATAACAAGGGGTGGAACAAGCATGAACATGAATACCTAATCCTGCGACTAGAAATAACCAATGAAAATACAACTCTATTGAACAATATGGAACAGTGGAACAGACAATAGAAAAAAATTTAAAAACTGTAATAACTCATAATAATATATAACAGTCCATTATTTTATCCTCTGGCTCTTTATCTTCTTTCTCTCCTTGATGAAATTGGCTCTTCTCTCCGCTGGTAACAGTACAGTTCTCTCCGTCGTTCATATTCTTCTTCCATAATTTCCTGAGATGTAATCTCCTGCTCACTAGCCCCGACAATAAGATGCACAAACTACTGCTGCAATTCAAAATATAGACTCTTTTTTCCAAAAAGATATTTGAAATAGAAGTGAGAAGACAACTTAAAAAATGCTGTGTGTTGGGAAAAAGTGTCCTTTAAAGTACCAAGACGGTAACATTCTATGCAATGTGACATTATTATCTTTGTGTAACACCCAATATAGCACATTTTTCTGTTTTGGTTGGTTGTTTTTTGGTTTTGTTTGGTTGGTTGGTTTTTTGTTTTTGTTTTGTTTTCATTTAGAAGTGAACAGTTTTGTGCTGGTGGCTGGGATAGAGTCAGTTTTTTTCATGGTGGCTGGTATGGGTCTGTGGTTTGATTTGTGCTGAACACAGGGCTGATAGTGTAGAAATGTTTTTTATATTGCTGATCAGGGCTTGCAAAGAGCCAAGGCTTTTTCTGTTTCTTGTGCTGCCACACTGGCAAGGAAGGTGGAGGTGAATGGGAGGCTGGGAGGAGACACAGCCAGGGCATGTGACCCAAACTGACTGAAGGGATATTCCATACCATGTGACATCATGCTCAGTATATAAAGCTAGGAGGAAGAGGGGGATGTTTAGAGTGATGGTGTTTGTCTTCCCAAGCAGCTGTTTCATGTGATGAGGCTCTGCTTTCCTGGGGATTGCTGAACACGTGCCTGCCCGTGGGAAGCAGTGAATTAGTTCCTTGTCTTGATTTGCTTGTACATGTGGCTTTTGCCTTCTCTGTTAAACTGTCTTTATCTCAACCCATGAGTTTCCCAGCTTTCAACCTCCTCATTCTCTCCCCAGTCCTGCTGGTAGGGGAGTGAGAAAGTGGCTGTGTGGGGCTTGGTTGATGGCTGGCATTAGACCATGCCAGTAGCTGCAAAATTGATAGTAATATCACTGAAGTAGTGTTAATTTAATGCGCTGTGAAGTAAATGAAAAAAAAAAAAAAAGCTAATGTGGTGTGATAAAATTTGTAAAATTTCTGTCAGTTCTAGGATAACTGTATGTGTCATTAAAAAAAAATAATATTGCCAATGCAGTATTGGGTTAGAAGAAGAACAACATGAGTCAGAAAGAGAATGTGAGTTAGCATTACTTGCTGAATTGTTTGTCAGTCTGGTAATTTGTGGTAGAATCTGGTTTGTGATGTTTTGGAGTAGTTTCTGAGCCTCTGCGTGGAAATGCCACCAAAAATAGCCAAGTTGCTTCTCAATCAGTGTACTCCTTTCTTCTGACTGTTCTGGTATCAACTTATGACTCTTACATTGGAATGAATCCTTCTGGTTATGCTCCTCTGCAGCAGGGTGTAGGAATACAGTAGAAAATATTTGTGAAGAACAACAAAACAGATTGAGACACTCTAGTAGAGAACATGATCCTCTTACCATTTGAGAAAACAGTTCAAGAAAACTAACTTGCTGTGTTCCATATCTGAAGTGGCAGAATAACTTCATAAGCTTGCTTGATGTAAGGAACAGGACTTATATTGACATAAGGAATACTGTTTGCATTGTCTGCAGGCTTTGGACACATGAAGTCAGCATCAGGGGAACTAGTCTGTAATACAGGAAAAAAACATGACTGCCAAGTGCTGAAGAGATCAGCTGCTTACTCAACTAGGAAAACATAGTTTTGACACGGTGCCAGGTTGTTTAAGGAGCCTTGTTTATGGAATCATTTTATGAATTTTAGTATTTACAGTGGTGATGGTATGATGGCATTTGGGGACCTGACGGCCAGCAGTCCTCACTTACAGCTAAAAAGCCAGCATGTGCATGGCTGTGTTATAAAAAATAAAAATGAGATTTTTCCCTCCAGAGGAAGTTCCATCAGTTTCTGGTTGCATGGTAGGAAGGGTGCAGATTTACAGCATACAAATACAGAAAATGTATTTCTGTTCACTAAGATCAGACCTGGTCAAGCAGTTAGAAACAAGGCATTGCCCTTAGACCTTTATCCTTACATTCAGAAAAATGCTACATTGGTGGGGTAATGTAATATTTTGATTGTGTTATCTGCTGTTCCTTCTCAAATGAAGTAGTAAGAAATTTTCTTACTCTTTCTAAGCAAAACACAAATACTTTGTAATTAAGTGTGTAAAGCAGTCATCAGTTGTTAATTTACCCATGTTTATGAACAATTTACTTTCCACCACAGTGTGTTATGAACTCTGTGGCTATACATGTTTCACTTGCCATTCTCTTCCCTCTCTTACTTCAGATGACTGTTCTTAATTCTCCATACTCTGTGTAGCAGATCATTGCCTTGTATTGATCTTTTCTATTCCCATAGCTGACAAGAATTCTTGTCCCACTAGAGAGTCAGTAAGCATGCTCTGAAGGGGAGAGGACCAGAAGTTCTATCTGTCCTCCGTAATTTTAAAGATTCCACATACCTTAATATGGCCCCTGGCTTTTTTATGGGAAGACAGTTGAAACAGGATGCTGCCTTGATGCTAGGCACAAAATAGTTGCAGTGTGCAAGTATGAAAGAATAAGAGTTCATTATCAAGTAGATACCAACCTCCTTCCCTGCCCTTATTTTCTATTATTGAGAAATGAAACGCAATTAACCTGTTCTTCCTGGCAGGAAAGGTAGAGCAAATGGAACATGTAACAGGGACTGAGTGAAACAGTTCCCTATAAAGCAAATCTGAAAAGAGATTACAGAACTGTGGGAACACACAGTGGTAGTGATAATGTATTATAGAGGGACTAATTCAGATCCTTGCTTGTGTACTAGAAAAATAAAAAAGATACTTAAAATCTAGCTAAAATTACTTACTTGAAAATTATTTGTTAGCAGATGGTATTTATAGAATTAACTAATAAAATGGATTGTTTTTCTAAAACTTTCAGTTATTATAATTAGTCTTTTTTATTTCTTAACACTGTTCTTTGGAGGGTAAACCCCCACCCCGTCCAGTCTTATTATCATGTCCACTGTTTTCTTTGTTTTGTATATATGTGTGTGTGTTATTGTTAGATTTAGAGCAGCTACACTTCTCTGTTGTTCTCAAAATTCTCCTTGAGAGTTCTTCTCTTCTGGTCAGTTCTTAAATATATATCTCATTGACAAGATCTGTTGCTTACCACTGCTTAACCTTACTTGGATAAAGCCCATTATCCAGTTTAAACCTGTTTTAAAGCTGTAGAGTGATTATCTTTTCCAGATCCAGCTGTGTGTATTGGTAACTGTGTAGCTTCTAGCTGTTAGTCACTACTATGATTGCCCAGTGTGTGAGTAGTTCTACCTATTGAGCAATTTGTGACTATTCCTGAGTCCTTCAGGCAAAACTGACCAAAGAAATAGTTTTGTTAGATAACTTCCGCTTAAGCAAGTGCAAGTGATTTTACTTGAAGTGAACTGGGAGAAAGAAAGGCTTTTGAGCTACAGGCTTCTGACAGGACTATTTTTAGTCCTAATCAATAGGACTGTTTAGGGCTGTTCAATACCTTTTTGGATGAAAATACTATTTTTTCACCTCTCTTGAGGTTCAGATATGAATACAGAGTCTGAAACAGCATTTGCATTGATGGGAGATTGAGAGCTTGGACACAGTGATAAGTTTTGAGCAACTGGTCTGGTAAGAAAAGGAGAGCTAAGCTTTAAACACTACTTAAATAAGTGAAGAGGGAATACCTGTCTAGCATGGATAAAGTGTTAAGCATGTAACTTGCTTTTTAAAGCTAGATTCTGAAAATGAATAATAAAAGACCTTCAGTGTAATATAAGGAAAAGCTAAGTTTTCTTTTTATGTTTATATTTGCAGTTTGAGTAAACTAAGAATCTTTTTTAGGGCATCGAAGATGGATCTCAAATGTGCTCTGGAAGAATGTTCAATGGCACTGAACTTATTTCTAAACAATAAGTTCTCTGAAGCACTGGAACTACTTCGTCCATGGTAAGTTGCTGAAGTTGCTGTAAGCAGATAGTGTAAAGCATGCTATCTAGTACCTGAAGATTAATTTAAGGCCTCTGAAGGTAGTAGTTTTCTTTCCATTTGTCCAAAAGCATTTTTCCATATTTTGGGGCTTTAGGATTGCACTTGTGTCTCCCTAAGACTATCTCAAAACCTCTTCATGAAGCACTGAATTGTTCTGTTAGTTTATCATTCAAACTTTTTTTCCTCATAGAGAAGGAAAAGCAGGGGAGCAAGACCTTATCCCATGTAACTTTGATTAGAGAATTTGTACAATGGAAGTGCTTCTGACAAGACAGGGAAACTGTAACAAAACTTCAGCACACTCTTTGTTGTTTCTTATGTTGTGTTTCAGTCACTCTGGTGTTTACATTTTAAAGCCCATCTTTGGATCTTTTGACTGATTCTGCTTATTCCCCTCATGCCTTTGCTCCACTGAGGAGGAAAGCATGGTAGTGCAAATGTAGGGAGTTAGAGAGTACAAAGAGCTTCATAGGACAAATCTAGCTTATCTGTGACTTTGTGGGGAGGCAGCCTGGATGGCTTATCTGTATGACTGGGATCTGAATCCCATTCACTGTTTTTCTGTCTGTGTCTCAAACATGCATGTGATACTGTGGGGTTTTTGGCAAGAGGGATCTGTAGCTTGTGTTAGTAAAGTGAGGTAAAGTTCTTACTCTGCAGTTTAGTGCTAGTAAGAATGGATTAAGAGTGATGGGTTAGTATTGTATGGACAAGTTCAAGAACACCATTAAAAGAAACTTCAGAAGGATGACACAGCTATCAAGTGTTTGCATCTAGTAGTATAGAGAGCTCAAGTGTAGAGGAGATAGGCAGAAACAGCATATTTTAAAATTAGCTATATTTACTCTCAAAGTCTCTCCTCTGGGCGTTGTATAGTGTTATTTATAATAGAGCAGTGCTTTGAGAAGGCTCACCTGCATTTGTGTGTATGATAAGACTGTTTTTGGGTAGTATTGCAAAATAATAAATTCTATATGCAAGGATTGTGTGTGAGTGTATTACTAAATATACACACATATTGCCCAAACTTTTTTGTGTTTTAAATACATATTTCATTTTGCATTGTAAAACAAAAATAATTTTTATTTTGTAATACAGTGTTTTTATGTAAAGCAAATTATTTGGTCTTAATTGATGTTTGCTAATAAACTTTGAGCTTATTATATAGCATATTGCAAAGGTTGACCTATCCTAACAAAGAAACAAAAAGCAGCCCTTAAAGAAAAAAAAAATCCTGATTGTTTTGCTGAAAAATTGTTCAGGAAGCTGGAGATCATCCAGTAGAGAGCTACCAGCATATCTAGAAGACTAGAACATATGATTCATTGAGATGGGTGTATTTTAGTTTGACAGAAAGGAGACTTGGGCATTAATATATTAGTGGTCTGAATATGTCAAGGCAAGAATCTATCTTTTGCAAAGACAGGCACCTTTCTCCATAGTGGTAGATGGTAAAATAAGAGCCAGTCATCACAAGTTGAGTGTTAAGAGATTCAAACTAATCACTTGCTACTACAGTACCAGACAGACTGCCAAAGGAGTATGCATTTACTTGAGCTTCTTGAAACTTGGTTAGGTGAAACCTCAGTTTGCCTGACGCAATGTTAGCAATAGTGCTGTTTGTTGCAGTTAGTATGATTATGTGACCTCCATAGGCACTTTCCAACTTTTTTTTTTTTTGTGTAATGGTATCATTATGTTGTAAAAGCCAGACTAGTTCTGTGTAGTCTTTTATGTAGAACTGAGCCTGTGTGTACTGACATTTCTATGACACAAATGCAGATTTTTGCCTTTGTGTCATGTAGTAATGTTAGGAGATCCTTACTTCTGTTAAGTGAAAGCATGCAAATGTGTGTTTTTTGTTAAAGCTTATTTTACTAAATTAAAAAGATATGCTAGTGGCCTATAAGTTGCATCTAATTAAGTGCAAATGTTTGTGTAACCCACGTGAGGAATTTTCTGGAATTTGCTGCTACAGTCTGGTGGCAGCCTTGTAGTGCCCAATGGAAGACAGTACTTGCTAGTTAATGTTCTCATGTCCATTACTTTCCTACTTTGTTCTTCTGTCTTTTCACAAATTAATGCAAGTAATTTAATTTTGTAATGTGATGTGTTGCTTAAAGGCACAAGATTTATGTTTTCCTTAGGTCCAAAGACAGCATGTACCATGCACTTGGATACAGCACTATTTTAGTTATGCAAGCTGCCATGACCTTTGAACAGCAGGATATACAAATGGGAATTTCTACAATGAAAGAAGCTTTGCAAACCTGCCAAAGGTAAGCCCAAGCATTGAACATTTATGGGATACTTAATCCACTAAGTGTTCTTTGTAAGGTATCTCAGCTTTATATCCTTTTAAAGCAGATCTTTGTCAGTACAATGGTGGGATAAATTTATAAAGATGGAGTAAGTCCCACTACACGATTATTAGTAGTGAGAATATTTTCCACAGAGTATTGTGGAAAAAACAGACTTGTTGTGGTTGAGTATTTATAGCTGCTAAAGTTAAATGGTTGGTTGACTGTGGAGACCTACACATAAACAGGCATTACATGAGTGAACTGTCTGGGCTATTGCCAACTGTAACTTTTTGGTTTTGAACAGTTTAAAAACTCTATATTGAACTTTCATTTTCCGCATGAAAAGAGCATTTTTTAAAAAGTTGTTTGCAAAGGTGGAACCAATAATCTAATGTGATTAAGCTTGTACTAAGATTTTTTTTAAAACAAACAAAAAAAATTTATTATTGTTACAAATGTGTTTAGCTTACCTTAAAATTAAAGAGCTCTTATTCCCATCAGAAATGATCTGAACATTTTGCTTTTAGTCTTTGAACAATAATGAAATGGAGAAGAAAATAAAAGTTATTAGTGACATTTATTTTTTTAATTAAAAAAAACCCAAACAACAACCAACCCTGGAAAATGAGTTGTAAAAGCTAAAGTGCTTAACAAGGTTCTGACAAGAATAGAAATTAATTCTATTGTACTAATTCTTCATCATATTGGTTAGACCATAATTTATCACAAATGGTCTCCAAGGAAATGACTGCCAAATGCCAGTTTAGACATTTAACGTCATACTCTTAGCAATGACAAACCAAAGAAAAGGAAATGAGAAAAAAATGTCAGATGCTATCTGAAGAAAATAAAAGGTCATCAGTTGCAGCATCTTTTAAAGCTGTGCTATCAATTTGCAATTTTATTTGAACTGTTGTTTGGTGTGTCTGAAAGTTAGGTGCCCCTGTAGTTCAGACAGCTTCAATATAGGATTTCATCTGTTCAGGATATAAACTCTAGTGCATAAGTGCTCTGGTCTAGAGTGTCACAAAACTCTCAAAAATGCAAGACAAAGGCAATCAAACATTCAAATATGAAAAATTGCTACATGTTCCATAACTGACTTTCTTCTTATACGTATAGTGTTAATGTATAGTGTCACAATCTTTTTATCAAGATCTTTCACTTGTCAATCTGCAGGGTAGTGTAAGCAAATGATAATCTATTGCTTAGTGTTTATAATCAGACTAGACTCCATGACCTAAAAAGTGAATTCCTTTTCTGAATGTAGAATTGTTTCTTTGGCTTCTTCATAAAGGTGAGTTAAATAGTGAACAAATTAGTTTTTGGAATTATAACAAGTACAGTTGATATCTGTTGGAAGTAAATATATAATGGTGTTAGTATTTTATCTGACATACACCACCATAAAATACTGAAACATTTATGTTGAACACAGAGTGCCTTTTGATTTTTTCATTCTAACTCTGAGTGCAAATTTAAGGAACAGAAAAAAGCAATTAATGAAGTTATAAGTCCAGTTGAAGTGTCTTGCCCAGGATCAGAGAAACCTCTGCAGCTGGTGGGTGGAAGAGGGGTTGAAGCTATCATACACTAAAAGTAGATGAATTGATACCGCAAACATGCGTTTAAGATTGGTTAGGTTTATGAGTCTACAAACATACAGGTATTTAGACTACTCAAAGAATTGTAAATGTTAGCAAATTATCACTTCGCTAAGAATTTCTAGCAATTTTAATTGGAAATGCTTAAGAATTCTGAGAATGAAGTTCAGGTTTGTGTTTAATTGTGTGGATTTCTTTTCTTCCATGCACAACTGATGTAGATTCAGGAAAAGAAGCACAGTGGTGGAATCCTTGTCCAATCTAGTTTCTAAACAGTCAGTGGATCAGTTGAGTGAAGGTAAGTAGTTTATAATACAGTTAAAATTAAGACATGAAAAAATCTCAAAACTAACTTACCAGTGTGTACGAATATCCATAATTTGGTACTTTGACTTGTGTCTTACAATAACAAATAAATGTACAAACCATCTATGTGGTCTTTTTTTTAAATTTTTTTTAAGTTTGAATGTAAAGCTTCCCAAAATGGAGAATTCAGCCTATTTTTTTTCCTCTGAGCATGCATGAACTAAGAAAGGAATGACTATCAGAATGCATTATAGGACTGAAGAGAGATCTCTCTTTTTTTTTTTTTGGACTTAAAACAGCTCATAAAAGTTTAAGAATCATTGATGCGGTCCTTATCATTATTTACATTGGAATCTGAATATATTAACAAGTTTTGTGCTTGTCTGTTTTGCCTTAAGGTGTTTTAGGAAATGGTATCAGTACATTGTTCATGGCTCTGAAAATGCTGATCTCCTATTTCTGATTCAGGCAGAATCAAGTATGCATTTTTTTCTAACCTGGCACAAGAATCCTCTTTAATACTTGTACACATCAAACTCACCATGTATGCACTGTACAAACAGCAGCCTTGTGCATGTGGCTCGTCTTGCAGCATGGGTGCAGAACTCATATCATGTGTGTTAAATCAAATATACTTCAGTGCTGCATGAAGACAGAAAGTCTGCCTGGGGCTCTTGGTTTGTTGAGCATGACTTGGTGAAAAACTGTTCATAATGGCTTACTGGATGTAGGAGAATTCAGAACTTACGTGAGGGCTACCATTCATCTGTAGAAGTTTCTTCTAAGACATGGGAAGATGTCTGGAAGACTTAGTTGCTATTGGCTGTCCAGCTTAGGATCAATGAAAAGTACAGGAGACTATCCACCAGAATGACAACTAGCTTTTGCCATAGACCAAAGTAGCTCTGACAAGATCAAAGTTTTTGTCTGTGGAGAAGGGAAATGGAAGACTTCTTTTGGGATTTGTGTGTTACAGCTATTGTTCAGCAGTTATCGAAATGGCAACAGCAGAATCGTGCTTTTTTGTTTGTTTGTTTTTCCTTGTCTTGGCAGTATTTCATTTGTTCATTGACCCCAAGAAGAGAATATTGACAATGACTTTGCTGATACTAAATAACATTTCTTTCTTGTATAGAGGAAATGCATGCTGAAATCTGCTATGCTGAATGCTTACTACAGAAAGCTGCTCTCACTTTTGTACAGGTAAAGTCAATTTTTTATGTCTTTGTGTAGCAGTGTAATGGAGAGAGACTAGTACTTGTAAAACGTCATTGCAACAATAGATACGGTATTCAGAAAACAAACCTTTGCTAGTGAATGTTACTTCATGGCAGTGATTAAAGTATGGTAAATTCTGTGCTACTCAGTAGAATCCTCTCTTTGTTTATGTGAATAACCAAAGATGTTAATAATAACCACGTACCAAGGTAGCTCCTAGGTATATTGTAGATTTTACAGGTGTTAAGTTTAAATGGCTTGCATTGCATTGTAAAGGGTCCACCACTTGTATGAAAATATATTCAAGTATGAGGAAGTGCAAGTCTTTTTTTGCACAAAAGGATAGAATGTTTCCCAGCCAACAAAACTTCAGCTGATGCACACTTGTTTCCAGTTCAGTCTTGCTCTCTATGCACTTTTGACATGGTGTCAGGAATAATATAGTCATGAATGATTATAAAATGAGCACACCTTAGCATTGCTGGGTTAAGAATTCCACAACAATTTCCACAGAAAAATCTGATATTTAATACTGTCTGGAGCTACTGGTTTAGGTTTTGTTTCAGAGACTTCATACTGTAGTGTTTTCAAATTTCTTTTGAAATTTGATTCCTGCAAATAGGAGTTGTTAGTCATACTTTTTTAATGTATGTGTTTGTTTACCGAATATATTTTAGATAATCTCTTCTGATATAAATTATGGGAAAGAAGTGAGGTACATAGATACTAGAATCAGATAAGTTAATTTGGTAAATATTTATAAACCACTTATAAACACTACTTTGGTCAGAAGTGTCAGGACATATTAATGGAATGCTGATAACTAGCTTTCTCCTTTACTTAACCAAATGGAAGCAACTCTTTCTATTTTTGTTGGGTGGGTGGCATTTGTTTAAGCATGAAAGAATTTTCCATCAGTTGTTGAAATAGGTGAGTTTAGGAATGTATGAACTACATGGAAAACCCCTTAAATATTTATTTTCTCTGAAGTGTCACCTCTCTATTGTGCTGGATTCCATCCGTTCTGCAGATTGCTGTCCTACACCATCGTCCTTGGCTGACCTTGATTCATCTGAGAATGATGATGATTGTGAAACTGTGATCATGCAAAATGAGGGAACTAGAATGCTCATTCTAAAACATTTGCATTTGAGTGTTCAGACTTACAGGCAAAACAGATGAGGTCTTGTAAAAAGGTGACTCTTTTATGGAAGCCAGAATATTTTGGTTGATGATTCTAAGGCTTTTTTTCTTTTTTTGGTGCTTTTTCATTTTTTCACATCATATCTAGTGCCCCAGAGTATTTAAATGTGCATTTCTGAAATGCCTGCACATGTTCCCCTTTTATGTGAATTTGAAGAAGAAAAATTCTGTCTTGAACTGTTAGCTGTCTTGCTTTTCAGGAATTAGTTTTGATGGCTATTACATTGTGGCTATGTTTTGGTTTTCCTAGAGATCAGTACATAGTAGTACATGTGGTAAATAGTGCTACATAGAAATACTTGTGGTTGATTCTTCAGTTTGTCTTCTTCCAGGTTCTGTGTGAACTTGTGTGTGTGAGAATTGAAATTTCGAAATTTTCTGAAAAGTTCCTATAGCACCATCTGGTGGAGAACTTTCTTAGCTCATTTAGTCGCATTGGAAATTCTGTTAAAATTTTTTAATTGTTAAAAGTTACTGTTAAAAGTAACTCCTGACTCTCTTTTTCACCTCTCTCTTAAATTTTAAAAGTTGTGACATGCTCTAGAGAAATGTTTCCCCAACAACTTAAAGCAAGTATTAACTTTTCTCTGAGAAATGAGTCTGGTACCTAAGAAGCATTTTTAATGTTTCTAATTACTGTTAAGTTACATATAAAGGTAAATGATGCTGGAAGGTTATTATGTATGTGTGATAGCTGAGTACACTATTTTGTGCAATTAATTTTTTTTCTTCCAGGATGAAAATATGATCAACTTTATCAAAGGTGGTCTCAAAATTAGGACAAGTTACCAAATATACAAGTAAGCCATTAGAAAACACTTATTTTCAACATTGGTATAAGCAGTTGGAATGTCATTAATGCCCCACCCCACAAAAAAAAAATTACATAGGAATCATTGTGATTATACTTCACGTAATTTCTAAGCTGTGTTTCCCCTTCCCTCCTTTTTTTCCTGCATCTAAAGAGAATGCCATCAGGTGCTACAGATGACTCAGGGGAACAAATGCAAAACGGATACTTATTACCAGTTTGAAGGAGGAGTAAAACTTGGAATTGGAGCATTCAACTTGGTATGACTTTTTCACACTACAGAAACGCCATTGGGATAATTCTATAGGAGTGTCTTTCTTTGCCTATTTAGTACTTTAACTCTGTTTTAACATTTGTGTATGTGTAAAATGGAGATGCAGGCTTTGGAGGTTTTACGTGATAGAAAATCAGCAGTGGCTTTTGGCAGGCATGCTTTCTAGGATGTTTCTACTAGTTTGTTCTGAATTGTTTCATTCTCTTGGAGTAACTATCATGTATATTTCTAAAGTGGAAAACCAGCCATGTATAGCAGTAATTTTTAAGATGCGTATGTGGTTGCTTACAGGATACCTGGACTGACTGTTGAATTCTTAACACCCCCATCTATACCATTCTTTTGCTTCAGTGGTACTGTAGATTTGTATGCAGTTAGAAGAAAGAACAGTACTTTACTGAGTTTGTGCAAAAGGAGACTGTGTTTTCTTCACAATTTATTGTGTTTACATTTCTACATCCATCATGGTAATGGTGAGAGTTGATTTTTGCTGGTATGTTTCTCTCTGTGTCATTCTAGACTGGATCTGGCCAATTTTGAGTGTGGTCAGGAGAACTCAGGTCTATCTGCATCAGTCTTTAAAACTCAAGCAACTGGTAGATGTCTATGGTCATAAGTGTTTTGACCTTTCTGATTTTTCATTTAGTCTCCTCAGCAGGAAACCTAACAGAAGTCTCTGCTGGGCAAAATGTATTAAGGTGATTGGAGCTTTTAAAGTAGTACCTTCAAGTAGACCTTCTTGTAACGCTTGTTGAAAAGGTGGTTATATCCTTTATAAGTTTTCTGTTGTGTAGGATGTAGAGAATGCAAGGGAACAAAAATGCATATAATAGAGGTTTAAAAATGGTAACAATAGCTAGTACTTCTAAAACAATGATGCTTACTGGTCTGCCAATTCCACGCTCCCACAGTAGGAACAAGTAGAACTTTTGTGATGCCATTGTTGTTTTATTACAAGTAAAGGAAGATGACAATTGTAGGTTGTAAGTACTACCAAAATAGATAACAGTTTCATTCTGAATAACCCACAATTTCCAAACAGTTCTGATCAGCTGAAGACAGAAAAATCTATCATTAGCTGAACAGAAACAGCTGGACTCTGTCTTGCTTTTTATGTGCTAGATGTTCCTCAAAATTCTGAGCACACATGTCTACTTTCAAGGTCTTTTGTGTTTTACTTTCTTCTAATGTGTAATAGCATGAAGCATAGTAGCTGGCTTTTTTGGTTCAATTTTGTAAGAGTTTTACCTTTTTTTGAAATTTACTTGTTTTTATTTATTTTTTAAATGTATTTCAGATGCTGTCACTTTTACCAGGAAGGATCCTCCGGCTTTTAGAATTTATTGGATTTTCTGGCAATAGGGTATTTGATCTGATACTTGCTTTTTCAAATTGATCTTTTCTCAGATAAATCCATCCAGTCTTTGTCATATATTTCACAGTAAAAGTATAATGATCTCTAGTGTTTATCAGTGTTTTAATGTTGTTAAAAAGATAAATGGGCTAGATGATAACAAGCATAAAAGCACATATGGTAACACCTGGCTCTTAAAAAACTGTGAGAAATGACCAGTCTGCTTCAGAGGGGATTTTTCAAATTGCAGTTTTCTTTCCTTTTGCTGCACCTTAAGTAGAGGATATCAGCTTTTTTCTAGCTGATGCAGTCAGATATTAATGTTCCTCATACCAGTAACTGAGGGAAGAATCACAGTTTCACGTTTTTCCATCCAAAATCCCACCCCATTTCTTTGAAAGAAAGAATTTCTTAATATCATGGATCACCCTGAAATCTGGGTACATCTTTTTCTCATGGATGAGCAAAGTATTTTTAATCACAGCCTTGTTTCCTAAACTTAGCCTTGTTTTGTAAGTATCTTACAGCTCTTTAAAACAATTTTTGGCGATCACAAGAAAATACTAAAAATAACCACCCCTAAAACCCAAATCCAAACCAAAACCAACCAACCCAAAAAACTGACCAGCTAATGAAAGTAAAATAGCCCTAGCAAAGCAATGCACATAAATATACATAACTATACTTCAAGTTATTAATGCTACAGAGTCACTGTATGGTCTTACTGCTGTTAGCTTGTCCACAGTGTGGTTTTCTTTTTGTAAAGTCAGACTTTTGTAGAGACCTGTTCGTTCTGTTTCTTCCTCTGGTTCATGCTGAAGCTCATCCATAATACATATTTTTGCCCTAGCTGAAAAAGCTGAAAGGAAAATAACAAACAATTTTAGAATGTCATCATGTTTTTTTTTGTGTGATGCTTGAGTTCTCTTATAACTAATCAAGTTGCCATGCAATAAAACTGTGATGTTAATATTTGTTTTGAGGCAAAAATTACTAGTTTCTGCTATGTTCCTGAAGACTTGTCGCTCTTGAACAGGGGAACTCTGAACTTGTCTCTATGCTCCCCAAGCAATCAAGCCATTATGTAATGGGCCTATACTGGACAGCAGCAGAAGTCTCATGTGTTAATGCTGAATAAGTTTCCATGAATCTGGATCTGTGTTTAGACATTGAAGAGCAGAGCCAGTGTTTTGATCATAACCTCAAAACAGTGGCTGTCTTGATGGAACAAAATGGAGATAACTAGGGGTTTCGGTGGAGGAATCCTCACACCAAAAAGTAGCATTGGAACAGTTGGGAGAGTTCTCATCTGACACAGAGATGTTATTCTGACAGGATCATAGCCATAAAAAAATGGGGAAGGGATGTAGACCTGTGTGTCTGCATGGTTCATGTGGTCTCATTTCACCAGAGCATTAAAATGCATGGGTAATTTTATTCAGAGTTAGATTACTGTTTTTCTTCCTAAGTGCTGTTAGCTGTGACAGAACTGTTTTGGTAGTGGATTGCGTTGGATTTGTGATCATAATGTGCTGAATTATGAAATATTTATATGTGAAAGGAAAACTGGATTTTGGTTAGTCAGAAACAATTAACAGTAACTCTGTGTACTGATAGTTAATTCTGCATGTGTTTGTGATATTTCATAGGAGTTGGGCCTCTGCCAACTACGGGAAGGCGCATCTGGCAGCAGTTTGAGGGCCATTCTGTGTACTTTCACCCTGTTGGTTTATCATACTTACGTCTCCTTAATCCTTGGTGAGACCTACTGTGTAGCTTTTCAGTCATGCTACACCTTATGATAATGTGATTATTTTTATAACTGAATTTCAAAATTTTGGCCAAGTAGGAGATTACTGTATACTTAATTATGGTCTGAAATTAGTATCCGTGACAAAGCTATGACCACAGAAATAGTGCAGGTAGCATTATGCCAACATCTTGCTCCACTTGCAGGGCTCTTTGAACATGTGACAGCAAAATATTGTAAAGCAGTTTTAAGTTCAGAAAAGTTATTATCTATAAATTAACATGTGAAAACTAATTCTAGAAAAAAACCTTATAACCCCAAACAATTTGCTTGGAAGTTTATACATGTAGAATATTAATTGCTTTCACCACAGAACTAAAAGTCATAATTAATTCTGTATGCTTTTTTGCCATATATTTTCATGTTCTTTAAGTATTTTCATCAGGCTCATCAGGAAGTTAAGGAGAACTTCATTTCTTTCAGTATCACTTGTACTTCATTATTGATCTCAAAATAGGAAAAGAGGTAGTTGAGAAATGTTTTCCTAGTTTGGTAAAACATTTACAGGGATTTAAAAATATAACTAGAATCTGTAATGGAGCAGTTTAGAGAATATTCCTGTAAATCCAGTCTGTTTCTACTTACAGACATTTAGTATCTCAAAGCACTTAGTACCTTTGGGACAATAATTAATTTTTATAGAAACACAATATGATGAAATAATTCTGGTTTTTCATAAAAGCAGTCATCTATTGATCCATTAAGCCATAATATGATTTGGAAACAAAATCTTACTATATGAAACTTGGAGTTTTTTAAGTACATTGAGGTTGGTTTGTTATGTTTTCTAGGTACAGGGGAAACCAACCTTCAGGAAGCAGAAAGTCTCCTTGAACCCTACCTCCAGAAATTTCCAAATGTACGTATTTTCATTGAATTTTATAGTAGCAATGTAGTTTAAATTAAGCTAAAAATCCTAATTGGATATTTTTTTAATCTCCTTTCAAGGGTTCCATTATTCTGTTTTATGCTTCCAGAATAGATATACTGAAAGGAAATTTTGAAAAGGTAAATAAACTTTTTCTTTTTAAGATTTTAATTTGTTTAGTGTTCAGCCTGAGAGGGAAAATTAACTAACATTAAAGTAACTTATTCTGGTTGGACTGATAACTATGCTCATATCTCTGTAGGTGTTTGCTGTCAATGTTGATTCCAGTCCTCTCTCTGTAAGTGAGACTGAGAGAGAAGTTTATCTTATTTTACTAGTCAAGTGCTCTCCACTTGGGTGATAACTAAGATTTGTGCTGTGATTAGACATGGCTCTCACATGGAGCTGTAATTGAGCCAAGTTTTCATCATTCTTACTTAACTATATACTAGGCACAATTGAGGTTCCAAGACTGCATAGCAGCCCAGCAAGAATGGAAACAGATTCATCATCTCTGTTACTGGGAATTGATGTGGTGCTACACCTTCCAGCAGGACTGGCTTCAAGCATATCGGTATGCAGACCTGCTCAGCAGAGAGAGCAGGTGGTCTAAGGTAAATGGGCAGATGGATCGTGTTGTGCTATACCAGAGGATTCTCTACAGTTAAATTTACTTTTCAGTTTTCACAATAACTGTTATTTTTGCCTTCTTGAGAAGCTCATAAGTAAAGGCACAATGGCACGCAAATGGTAGATTTAACTGGGTGGTTAAGGAGGAATTTTTTTCACACATTGAAGCACCAGAGCCATAAACAGCAATGCTTTGGCCCCTCCTAAAATGGAGGTACTTACCAGAGTTGTGAAAAAGTAGTACAGGAAAATTTGAGTGTGTAGTCAAGTTCTAGCATTCACTAGTAAAACTTGACTTGAAGAAACTGTTGGTTAAATATAGACAGACAAGAGCATGCCTGCTCAGCAGATGCTTTGTGACATGAGAAGGCTGCTGGAGACAGCGTCTTAAAGCCTTTTACTTGTAAAAATGTTTTGCAAAGTATGAACCAAGTACAATGTGTCAATAATTCTTGATGCATTATTTTTGTCTGTTCCTATCTAGAACTACTGTTATATTAATGAGAAAGGATATGCATCCAATTCCTGACAAAAGAGGAAGAGAATAGTGTATTGAACATGATGTGCAAATGTCTTCAATAGAATTATGGATGTTTCTTTTTTTTTTCTCTGCAAAACCTAGTTATTAAACTTTCCTTGAATCAGTCCGGTGTTTTTTTTTCCCAAGCATGGCTTTATATGTTGTAATAGATCATCATTTAATAGCAGTAACGGATTTAAGAATAGTTATGTCATTTAACATCATCTCTTTAGCAGTGATTTGCTTAATAAATTCTCCTGTTCTTTGCAGGAGACACCTTTAAATTTCTGAGTAACTAACTTAACATGTTAATACATTGAAAATAAAATTACATCTTAAATCATGTGACAAAGAAAATGCTAGGCTTTTGTAGCTCCACCTGCCTGGGAATTACTGGAAACACTTCACTGCAGCAATTGGGGTGAGAAATTTGAGTCCTTAGTGTATTGACTAAACACGGTGTATTAGATGTGATAATATGTTGCTATTTCTCTTTGAAATAGGCAATATATGTATTCCAGAAGGCAGCAATTCTGTGTATGCTTCCTGAGGATGATTTGAAGAGGACTGGTGAGGATGTTGTGTCTTTATTCAGGTAAAAGTTTATAAAGCAACTAGATGTGCAGTCTTTCTCTCCTCATTGTCTTTGTATTTTGTGACTTATATCCTGCTTATAACCCTAAGCTTTTCAGTTTTTCTCTTCTCTTTTAGTATCAGATATTTAAAATGCTGGTTTTATCAAGCAAACATACATCCTACAGCTGGTACCACCTTTCGGGGCCTGCCCCAGCTCGTGTTACAGGCGTGTCTGCAGTGCCACGTTTGTGTCATTCGGTGGCAGAGAGGACAAGGAGAGGTCTTCCCCTGGTGCTCTGACCCACGTGGGCTCCCAGGATTTCTCAACAGCCTGACATTATTGCTTTTCTGTTTGTACGTTACACTTGAGAGGCGGCGGGCGTTGGCCGAGTGGCGTAGGCCCCCGCCTGTGGAGCCGGCTCCTCCTCTGAGGACGCCGGTTCGAATCCTGGAGGAACTCACTGTCGCCATCCGAGCTGCTCGGCCGTGGCAAGATGAGCCTCAGGAGTAAAGGGGGTGGGGCCAGTTCTGCGCACACTGTGCCTCACCTAAAAAATCCATTGCGCAGGCTTAGCCCAAGGTCTTCGTTCGCGAAGTCCAGCCAACAACAACAACATTCTACAGCTACAATCTGAGTGGTGTGAAACAATTCACATTCAGTACTTCAGAGGAAAACAATAAATCTTACTAAATGAAATGAGATTAAATAAAAACTACATTAAACAACTTTGATTTTTCATTTTCCTTTCTTGTAGACAAGTGGATGGTCTAAAACAGAGAATTGCAGGAAAATCTATCCCAACTGAGAAGTTTGCAGTGAGGAAAGCTCGACGCTATGCAAGTTCTCAACCAGTGAAGCTGATATTACCTGCCTTGGTATTTGTCCTTGCTTTCTTTTCATACTTTTCAAACAGAAAAGGAATCAGTATACTTCACTATGCAGGATATTATCTGCCTGCATTTTTGAATTATTTTTTAAAGAAATACTGCATTCATGGAACAGGACTTTTGTGAAATGTACTAGGGGCTGGATCATGCTACCAAGTAGTAGTAATTCAAAACGTGAGGCAGATTTTTCACGTGAAAGTGCAGTCATACAGAGAATTGATTGCTGTTGCCACATGAGGCTAAAAGTCACCCTTCTGCTAGAAATCCCTGGTGCTCTGACCCACGTGGGCTCCCAGGATTGCTCAACAACCTGACATTATTGCCTTTCTGTTTGCTGGTTTTTTCTTTAATGTTAATCTGAAATGGGTGGTGGGCGTTGGCCGAATGGTGTAAGCCCCCGTCTCTGGAGCCGGCTCCTCCTCTGAGGACGCTGGTTCGAATCCTGAGGAACTCGCTGTCACCGTCTGAGTGTGCTCGGCCGTGGCAAGATGAGCCTCAGGAGTAAAGGGGATGGGGCCAGTTCCGTGCACACTGTGCCTCACCTAAAAAATCCATTGCGCAGGCTTATCCCAAAATCTTCGTTCGCGAAGTCCAGCCAACAACAACAGTAACAACTCTGTAGTTAAATATTTATGCAATTCCATGAGTTTGTCTTAATGGTTGTTTATTTGTTTGTTTTGACCAGGAAATGATGTATGTCTGGAATGGATTTGCAATTGTAGGCAAAAGAGCAGACCTCACTGAAAACTTACTGGTAACCATTGAAAAAGAAGAAGCTGTGCTACAAAATGAAGCTAGTAAGTGATCAGTTAAGGTGGAATTAATGATCTGGTAAGAAATGCTGATATTTTTCCATGCTTCTGTCTACTAATATTCTGCAAGGTAAGTGTTGACTTGGGCAATGTGCTCTTGAGTCTGAGAATTGAAATTCTGGATTTGTGTGAAAGTTAGGAATGATTCTTTACCATATTCTTTTTCTGTCTTGATTGGTGCTTCAGAAGAACACAGAAACTCAGGGAGGTGAGGTTGTTAGAACATGGTAACAGAACGGAACATTGCTAAGTTGTTCCAGTCTCTGAATGTTCTTGGAGCGTAACTCACTAGTGTCTTAAATGTCTGAAAAATACTTTTTCTGAACCAATTTACATCACACAACTTTTTTATGGAGGACACATACTGAGGAGAATATGACAAAGTGTAGAAGATAAAGTGCTGTGCATGAATGGGTCTTTATGGCAAAATAAAACTTGTTTGCTAGTTTTAAAATAAAACGTACTTAAATAAACTTTGGCCACAGATTTTTGCATCTAGATATATTTGAAGCATAGTTCAGGTTAGTGTTCAGAGAATCAGCTGATAGCTTACTCCTGAAAGAATTTAAATTCCATTATTGCAACAGGATTACTGCACAAGTACCTGGTTTTATCAGGTGGTTGCTGTCATCTGTCATGTGAACTTTTTGGTAGAATTTTCTTTTGAGTTTTTCTAGAATGAATAAATATTATGTTTTTGCACATGAAACTTTTAAAATGATAACTCAATAATAATAATTTTTATTGAATCTAGATTTTAGTCATACTTACCAACAATTTAGCAAGTTAGTTTTACCATCTGGTTAAAACATCAATTATGAATTGTAAAATATGTCTATGATTTACAGTATAAATTGAGGCAATGCATAAGAAGGTGTAAAACCACATACAAGAATTACATAGTGGTAAAATCTGGTTGGTATAATAAACCAGAGGAGAGTAACTTGAAAGTTCATTATTGAATTGGGTCCCTCAACTTTTTTATAGTCTTCAATTCTCTGCAGAATCAGCAGTGTGACTCTTGAATCTCAAGTGTTTTCTCTTTTTATTCGTTCTCATATTGAGACAAAATTATTGTGATACACAAAATATTTGCAAAAAAGGGAATGTTCCCATGAGTTCTGTGTGGAGGCTTCTGACAGAACCTCTTGGGAATCTAGTGCTTTATCATGCAGGGGCTTGTGCTATAAATGCTAATTAGCTGTAACAGTGAAGTAAATGTCCTTTCAAATCCCTAAGTGGATATGTACAAGGTACCAAAATAAAACCAGTACTTTTCCGTTATGGAAATATGCTGTTTGCAAATAGGATGTAATATGGAAGGGTCTATGCTTTCTTTTTTTCACTAAATACTTCAGCCAAATATAGTTCTATTTTGCACTTTGCATATGTGACCCTGATTTGCTTTTAAAGATAGGAACTCAGACAAGATAAAGACTCTGCTTACCAAAATTGCTGATGAATTAAGACCCAAAGAAAGAGCGATTAAGGCTATTAGCAGAGTATGACAAGGTTACCATATTATTTTAAGAGACTGTTTTAAGTACTAGATGTGTTAAAGGATTGCTAAGGTGTTGTAAAAAATGTGTTAACCATAAACACAGGTCATTTAGGGATTGAGACTTCTTAGAGCTGTTTACGTGAACAGGCACAGCAAGGATTCTCGCAGGAACTGCAAGTGGTTTTATGTTGTATAGAGCTGAAAATAGAGTTCATGGAAGGAACAGATGAAAGACATTAGACACGTTGTTTTGGTTTTTTTTTTTTTTGTCCTCAAGATTGATACCAAAAAGCACGAAATAAACGAACTGCTTGGAGACAATTTGGTCTTTAAGCAGCAAAGGTATTTACTGCCGTTGTTTGGAAGTGAGGCAGTTTGCACTGCATAAACTCACTTCAAAGTTTCAGCGAGAAACCAGATAATTTATCAAGCTGACATTCAAGATTACAACGTTTTAACATACATACTCATGGCGTCGTGATATCTAATTATCATATTCATAGGAGGTGGAGTTTAGGCAGAGCTTGGGGCAAAGCCTTCCAGAATTTCCTCTGGGCAGTTTTCAGGTGGTCTTTCCAGCCTTCAGCCTCTCTTCGGGGATCTTTTTCTCCTTTCTCTCACTGTGACCTCTCCACGTTTCTTTGTTAGATGTCCTAGCTAGTCAAGTTTGCAAAGCTCCTTGGCTCAAGGCCTTCCTACATTATTCAAGTATCCTGTTACCCTGATTTATGTAGGTTTATTGTATAATCCTCCCAGTATTCTTCTAAGGTTTTGGTCCAGTAAATACAACAAGACAAGTTATCCATCAGGGATCAGGCAGAACAAGCATCTAGCAGTTTTCTAACAGAGCAAGGTACCTTTACTAATTCAGTTAACTCCTTTTGGCGTTGCTCTTGCTTCAAGATTTCTGGAAATCTGATTTTTCCACTTTTGAATTTCCAATATATAAAAAAAGGAATATGTAACTTCAAGAAAAATTAGTTTGTTTCATGCTTTATAATTTGGATAGTGGTACTTCCTCTGGTGTAAAGGACTGCAAGAAGGTGGTTCTCCTGCAGATTGCAGGGTGGTATTAAATTGGTCTCTGCATTTGTTGAAATTTACTGTTAGTGTTTTGCTGTGTAGCTTTTATTCTTTCAGAAAACACCAGGATGATACTAGTTGTAGTTGTGAAAGACTGACAAGCCTTGACTGACACTAATTTCAATTAATGAAATTAATGGCAGTAATTTCAATTAATGAGTCCTTCAGAAGAGAGTCACATGAATCAAGTACCTTAGCCTAGCAAAGCAAACTAGAGAGAATTCAAAGTACTCACCCACTGTGCTTCTACATGTCACTAAAAGCGCAGTCTGTCAGTTACTGTCTATTGAGATTTTCTGGGTTTAAACACAGACAGAAGTAAGCCTGAATATAGTGGCAAAGCAATTTGCTGAATCCTAGAATATGTTAGTCTTGCATGTTTCTGAACTGTTTACGTAGGATTTCTTTGGCAGACTATTAAGAAAAAAACTAACGTGACCTTAGAGAGCTGGTAATTAGATGTAAACAACGTCATCTGAAGGGAGAGTGTTTTGCTTCCTGAATTGTTAATGTATGTGCTGCCATCTGTCTATCCATATGTGTTTCCTTTCCTTTTTTTTTACTCCTTGCACCCAGCAAATGCAATAAACTAAGGGAACCAAAGAGGACCACACTTGTTATGTAATTTCAAATTGATTCAAAAACTTTCTTCCATCTAGTATTTTTAGTTCTATTGATCCTAAAACTTTATGGAATTTTTCAAAGGTTATACACTACTACTGAGGCTTCTTAATCATTAGAGATGATGGAATTACTAATAGAAGCAGTTTCTTGAATCTGTACTGCAAAATAATGCTTCTGAGAATTCTGTAGGACAGAGTCGTAGTGTGATTTTTGTGGTTTTTTTTCATGTTACTGGTTCTACTAGAGGTCTGCTAGTGCTCTGTAACAGGGAAAGCTATTAAGATAATGTGGTTGTTTCTATCTCACTGTAGGTCTAAATGTTACAAGTATGGAAATCTTTATTTAATCCCAGTCTGTGCTTGTTTGTTGGATGTTTCAGTTTCTTCTTTTTTTCAGTTTCTTCAATTTCTCGTATTCTTTACCTCTTTTTAAACAGAGAGATACACATGTTATGAACACATCTTTAGTAGACAGTATTTTATTTTGTGCATGAAGGTTATGTACGTTTTGGGATAGAAAAAATAAGAAACAATGTCCTGAGTCTGAATTCGTGTTCCCTACTGGAAATCTAATTTTCCTTTTCATGATGTCTTAAAATTTTTTGATATCTCTTGCTTATTCTGTTAGATCACAATGAGTACTACATGGATGATGTGTGCATGTTGCAGCTTCTGAAAGGCCTCTGCCTGAAACACTTGGGAAGACTTATGCAAGCTGAACTGTGTTTCAGTAAAGTAATTCAAAGGTAAGAAAGTGACAGAAATATATTTTAAACCCTATATCTTATAGCTTTTGGTGAGAATTCTGATTCTCTGTAGAAACTGTCATGTTAGAATTTTGAATAATTAAATTTCAGCATCCTTTTAAGGACCTGGAATTAAAATACCTCTGAAAGTAGTCATAGAACAACAAAACTTTGCTAGTATTTTTCTGTAGCAGTTTATCCTTTGTATGGCTTTATATATGTGGTGTTTTAGACCAGATAAATGGAACTGTTGGGTAACACATCCAAATGTATTTGGAATTGCTGAACTATCTGTAAGTAAAGATAATTCACCTAAATTTCATGTTTGGATTTTTTTTTTCCAGGATTTATTACTTCAGTCGTTAATGCTTCCCTGTGTAGATGATAAATTGTTGTTGCTATTTGGTTCCGCTGAAAACTTGATTTTTCTGTGTTACGGATTTATTAAATACTTTAGATGTCAGACCCATATCTCCTCTTTACTATAAAACATGAGTCATATGCTGGTTGTAGTTGTAAATTTTTACAAGTTTTAAAGTATTTGGGCTGAAGAAGCATTTTTACATGTGCAATTTTTCCAACAATTAATTTACAAAAATTAATTCTTAAAGAAAATTTGTTATATATAATTCTATTGTGTGTTTTCATGTTTTTGCAACCTTGTTTTTTCTTTCCATTTCTAAGATCCCATGTCAGTTTAATCAAATACTTTGCAAGTTACAGGGCAGTGGGTTTTTATTGGTTGCAATTTAAAGGAATGGTGTTTCTGGAAAATTTTGTTCCAAAGGACTTCAGAGCGCTGAGACATTAAAGAAAATCTAAAGATAACATTTATTCGTAAAGTGTATGTTTTGAATGGGGAGAAGGAGAAGGGTTCTGGTAAATTAAATGTGTTTTGTTCAGCTTTACTTTCAACATGTCTAGGGCTGCTACAATGCCTTAAGAGACATAAGCAGTCTCCCTGCTCACTGTTCTTCATGGTTTGTCTTCATGGATTTGATACCTCTGTAGAAGTGCTACTTAAAATGTTGAGAGCTTTTCCAGTACTTGTTCTGCAATGTTGGTTGATGTTATTCTGTTCAGATAAGAATCAAAGTTGAATGAAAAGGCACAGGAAAGGCCAAAATACATGATAATCTTCACCTCGTTCTTGAGTGGCCAGATCAGGTATTCCAGATCACAGAAACTTGTGGGAAAGTCTGGAACAAGGAAGAATTGCCCTTGATGAAGGAGGGTCAAGTTAGGAAAAGTATGAATAGACTGGGCATAGTCTTTGGCAACTGTGTGTATATAAGTACATAGGACCTCGGCATATATCCGTGAATGCTGAGGGAGCTGGACAGTGTCATTGTGACACTTCATTATCTTTGGAACTTCATGGCAGTTAGGGAAAACTCCTGAAGACTAGAAGGAAACAAATGTCATCCCTATCTTCTAGAAGGGTTAGAAGAAGGATCTGGGAAACTTCAGGCTGGGCAACTTCTCCAGTCCCTGGGTAGGTGGAGTAAAAATTCTGGAAACCATATCCAAAAGGATGAAGGTGATCAGGAGTAGTCAGCATGAATTTATGAAAGGAAAACAACACTTGGCCATCCTTACAGACTTCTACAATAAGATGCATGACTCAGTAGATGGTGGGTGCTCTTTATCTTGGGTTTAGAAAGGTGTTTAACAGTCTCACATGGTTCCACCACAAACAAACTGATGGATATTGCAGGTGGGTAAGTGGATAATGAGGTGGGTTGAAGTCTGACTGAACTGCTGGTTTCAAGGGCTGTGATCAGCAACATGAAGTCACCAGTGGAGCAATGCAGAGTTCAGTGCTGGGACCAGCAGTTTTTAACATCTTCATTTAGAACCCGGATGATGAAACAGAGTGCAAGCTCAGCAAATGTGCAGTTGATACAAAGTGGGTGGAGTGATTGCTAAGCCGGATGGGTGTGCTGCCATTCAGAGCAACCTGGACAGGTTGGAGGAGTGAGGTAACATCATGAAGTTCCATAATGGGAAGTGTCAGTTCCTACCCCAGGGGAGCAATAACCCCACGCACCAGCACAGACCGGGGGCTGACTAACTGGAGAGCAGCTAGTCAGAAAATAACTCGGGTATTTGGGATGTTGTATTCCCTCTGAAGCTGACTATGAGCCAGCAATCTGTCTTTTAACAAAGTGCCCTCAGTTGCAATAGGAAGACTGTCCTCAGGATATGGGAGTGGGGATCCTTCTCCCACCTAAGCAGTGGTAAGGCCTCATCTGGAGTACTGTCTCTAGTCTTGGACTTAGTTGTAAGAGGGGCATGTACACACTGAAGATGAGCCACAAAGATTGAAGCTGTGAGAGTAGGGAATGTTCAGCCTGGAGAAGAGAAGACCTGAAAGGGGTGTGCAAGACAGAGGAAGGGGGAAGGAGAGAGAGAGAACTCTCCTCAGTGCTGCCCAGTAACAGAACAAGAGATAATGGGCATGAACTGAAATGGAGGAAATACTGTCTAAACATAAGGAGGTGGGTTAAGTTTTAGGGTTTTTTAATTAATGTCAAGTTGGTTGAACTCTGGCACAGGTTGCTCGGAGGAACTAGGGAGTCTCCATCCTTGAATATATTTGAAAGTTAGGTGGCCACAGTTTGCTGCTGTTGGCCTTGCTTTGAGGAGGATATTCAGTTGGATGATCTTCAGAGATGCCTTCCAGTCACAGGAATTCTGAAAATGTCTAGTATTGAGTAGAAGTTGAATTTTCTTACTTATCTGTAGTCTGTTCAGGCATGCTGCAGTAAAGCACTCTTAATTCTGTGTGTGGAAACAAAATATTTGTATTATAGTGCATAACCTAATGATAATTTTTATCTCCATTTAGGGGTTTGGATGGTCAGGTGGTTTTTTTTGAACTGGAAGTCACACAATAGGATCCCAGCCTTGTGCTTGTTATAGCTTAGGTAACATAAGACAATACAAATGTGAGACGGGAAAGATAAATTTTTACTCCTAGAAGATTATGTTCGCTGTATTTTACATCAACTCCTTATAGGTGCCATTGATGTGTACAGAGTTAACCAGTAAAAACGGTTCCAAAGGGTTTTCTCTGTCTACGTGCTCTTACAGTCTTGCATTTAGAAGTTAGCTGGTTGCTTGAGACTGGGTTGTAACTAACTGTATTTTTCTGGTTTTCTAGTGAGAAGCAGATAAAATATGATAGTTATTTGGTGCCATTCACCCTGTATGAATTGGGTCTTCTATACAAACACCAGGATGAGAGAGAAAAAGCAATAAGATACATAGAAACTGCAAAGTAAGTGGATTTTTTTAATCACCCTGTTAATTAAGAATAGCTGAGTATTGCTTGTAGCAACAAGGGCATATGTTTTTTTCTTTCTAGTGGCTTCTTTTCAAAATGCAAATAATTATAAATCTGTGTTCTTGATTTGGAGAACTTGTCCAATATAGTGAATTTTGCATTTTCATGTAACTCCTTCCTTCAGACACAGTGGCATAGGACACAGTATGAAGGGAAAATGTTTCTTTTTCACTTGGACTTCAGAAATGCTGAAGCTGCTACATGCATGGAGTGGAGCTAGAGTGACCAGAGAAAGGATCTGTACCACTATCCCAGAGAGCAGCCGAATGGCTTAAGTCTGCTGCACTAAAGCTGTTAGTAGTAGGTTAAACGCCAGTACAAATCTGACCACACCCCTTTTCCCTTTCACATCCTGTTGCAGAAGACCAGCTAAGAGCTAAATTTAATGTGAAGCAGCATATTTGCATCATGTGTAAATTGTAGTATGGGACAGAATGTCCCTTGTGTGTACAGAGATGTGCACCAATGATGCAATAGTGTTGTAAATGTGAGTTAGAAACAGTCTCCTGAAAACATTTTAGAAATACAGTTTTTTTAATCCCCCCAGTTTTCTGGGTTTTTTTGTTTGTTTGGGTGGTTGGTTGGTTTTTTGTTTGTTTGTATTTTTTGTGGGGGTTTTTTGTTTGTTCTTTTTCTTGCTTGGTTGTTTTTTTTTGGTTGGGGGGTGTTTTTTGGTTTTGGAGGAGGACTTGGGAGGGAGATTTACATAATGTGATTTCTCTCTGTTTTATAAACTGAGTTGTGTTTTGAGGCAGAACAAACTCAGCTAACAACCTTCTTTTCTGTAGTATTTTGCCCAGTCTTTTCATAGCAAACTAGTAATTGGGAGGACTGTTCAAAAGATCAAAATAAGTGAAAGAGATGCTAATACATGGGTTCAGTTAATCTGGGCCTTTTATTTTTTGTACTGGTTTAAGTGTTCTCTGCTTGGTTTATGGATGTAGCTTTAGACATCTCAAAACTCATCTGTGTGTTAACCTCTGTTTTCTCTTCAAAGAGTAAAGGCTGTTAACTTTGGTACTTCCCTGCATGTATGAAGAAGTTACAATCTAGTCTAAAATCTTTTTCTTAAAAGAACTTGTATGTTTTGCAGAAATAACTACAAAGAATACTCTATGGAGTCCAGGTTGCACTTCAGAATTCATGCAGCACTTGACAGCTTGAAGGTGTCATCTGCTTCAACACCTTGAATGAGGAGGGATGCTGCTCATGCATACAATAAACAACCTACACAATCTTTTTGCAATCTTTTTTTAATCGTAGAACGTAATGATTGTTTTCTGTCATTTCTGATTTTCTGTATGTCATTCCTTTAGACTGTTTTATTTTTTCTATATAGCACCTATTCTGTATCTCCTAGCTGTTTTAAAGAAGACCTTATATTTTATTTGATAAAAATAATTTAATATTTGACTTGAATGGGGGATATTTTTTAAAAAAATGTTGATGGTGCAATAAAGTTTAATGAAAATAGTTTATTTTTTTTAATATGAGAACAGATGCTGGTTATGCAGTGGAACTGGTGATAATTTCTGCATTTTTTGAAAGTTTGGTTTTCTGAAGTACACTTGAGACCTTTTTGCCTCTGGAACAGAAATGCAATGTCTGCAGATAACCCTACCCACGTTTGGCATATGCTATTCTGAAGTTTGTGTTCCAGAGGAAAAGCTTTGTTAACTTTGACTTAATTTCATTTTGGGAACAAAATGAACCTGTCTAAAGTGCAATATTTTTACATTTTCAGAAGAAACTAAGCAGGGCTACAGTTATAATGTCTTTGTAGATCTGATTCACTCAAAATAAGTGCTTACAGGGGATATCTTCCAGTCATAGAAAAGCATGGCTACAAGGGACATTAAGAGTTCATTCTGTGTCCTTGTTCCAAAGCAGAATCAGCAGTCCTAAGTCGTTCCGGACAGACTTGTTTAACAATTTAGAAAAAAAATAAAAATAAAAAATGAAAAAAAGGCACTTGCACCAAGAGCATTCCTTCTGCGACTTACATAGGGTGTCTTTCCCAGTGGGAAAAGACTGGGAAGGTTTTCTTGATGTCTACCCCAAATAATTCTTGGCAGAATGGAAACTAATTTCTTTTCATCTTCCCTGTCATGGATCTGGAAAAAGTAGTGTTCTTTTTAAGCAATCTTTTAATAAATGAAGTTTAGCACCCTTTTTGATGTTCTCTGCTCTTGAATACCAACAAAAATAAAAATTGCAGAATTTATCTATTTTCCTAATAATGGGAATAACTCATGATCAGCTCAAGTTGATTGTGCATCGAAAAGGGAATCCACTTTTGAAATTGCAGTTCAGAAAATGCACATATTCTAATCAGCTTTCTACCAAAAATGTGCCGTAAAATTGAGATGTAAGTGTATGCATTTTTCTTTTAATGTTATTATGCAAACAGCAGTATCAATTTGAATTTCTCATTTCTTTAGATATGCCAATTCTAGCTGTCTGTTCTTAAAAATAGTGAGTTTGATTTTTTTAAAAGTACACACCAAATAATTTTTTTTTCCAATAGTTACTGCAAAACCTGCCTGATTCCATATTTTATCAAAGCCAGTATATTTACTTCTGCATGTTAATTCATAGTAACTCTACTCATGTAAGTGATTTGCTGCCCTTAACTCCCACCTCACCAAAAACAGGACAAAAGAAATTGGTGAAAAATATATCTTCAGAGAACACGACTGAAATTCCCAATTAAACAGTCAATATAATGTAAATGCCATTGTTAGTCTTCTCAGGAGGCTGAACCAGTTTTCTTTTATGACTTTGTAATTAACTGAATCCTTTAATTGATTATAATTCTATAATACAGTGACATACTTACAGGTCAAGTGAGGGTTTAAAATATTAGGTAAATAAACATTATGGATCTTTTAAAGTGGAAACCTGATCCAAAGTATTTTCTTCACTGGTTTGGATTTGTGCCTGTTGTAAATGCATAACCAAGTTATTGTGTAGAATTGTACACACATAGGTTTGGAGCTTAGATACCCAAGACTCTCAATCACTGATTAAAAAAAAGCATGCATATTTTAAAATATATTCTGCTGACTGTAGCTAATGTACAAAACAAAAATTAGCATATGCTACCAACTGACTTCTCCAATTATTTTCCCATGTATACATGCCTGATTATAAGCTGTAGTCAGCATAAACAGACAATACTTTCAATACAACTATGGACACTTATATGTGCAGTTTAGGATTACTTTGGCTTGATCTGATTATTTGATAATGGCAATCAAATGAGACTGGTTCATTTTGATGTGGAAGGTAGTGGAAACAGTTGCCTGTAAAACTTCTGTAATTTGTGTTTCAGATAGTACTTCACTCTACAGAAGAGTTAGGGTGGAAGTAGTCTCTGATTTTTTGGTTTTGTGTGGAGTGTCGTGCAGTTAGTATTTTATGGGTGATTTGGAATAGAAATCAAAATTAACAAAAAGTAAACTATGGCCTTCCTTAGAAGCTGAGTTTTTTAAAGTTTAATACACAAAGCATCGTGTCACAGTGTACTTTCTCCTATGGATAATGTCAGTGACTGAAGAGAGACTAAAAAGGAACTTTGTTTTCGTCAGCTTTCCAAAGTCAATATTAATGCCCCGTGTATGTTACAATGAGTTTGTTAAGTGCTATTTAGAGCTTGTCTCCTTTTCTGTGATGTGGCTCCAAACTTCATTAGAAAAACTGATTGATCAGGTCTCTTAACTTTAAGCTTTATTCTGGGCATTTTTTTTTCTTTTTTTCAACTTACTAACATTGTAAGTGTAAATGAGTGAGAATGATTTTTAACCCTTCACTTAAGGTAGGTCTCCACAGAGCTGTAAGAGATGCTTGGTTTTCCAAACACTGCAGAAGAAGCCTGTGTGTCCCTGACACAATGTGTCATTGGTGCAGTATTATGTAGGACATTATCGCTGAGTTAAGTGATCTGTGGTTAACAGTTCAGATAAGAGGTCTGTGGGTTTTTTTTTGTTTGTTCGTTGGTTGGTTTGGTTTTGTTTTTTAAATCTGCTGAGTACTGTACTGGGCCTTAAATACAGCTCTGAATTAGTCTTAGCTGCTCTTTATAATCTTCACCTTACTTGCTCTTCTGTGGGAATTTTGAATATTGTGTTGAGACTTTGAAACCGAGCAAAGCATTTGCCTATGATGCTATGGCCTCATTAATACTAGGAATTATATACAAGAGCAAATGTAATCTCTTAGTTTAAGCAAACAAGGGTAAACTTACATAGTTAGGTTATGACAAAAGGTTATTTAGATTTTTCTGATAATAGATGTATTTTTTTCAAGGTAGGCAATAGTAAATTACCGTGGTTTTAGGACAAAGCTTCTCTGATTAAGAATTGTCTACTTAGAGACGATTACAAAATGCTTCTTGTGCATATCATTCAAATGGTTAGTCTGTTGATGAAAGATCATTGTACAGTGGTTTTTATGTCCTCGCTCATCAGTTTTTAACAAAAATTGAAAGAAAATACATGTCAAAAGAAAGCTGATGCAAGATTGTTAAATATGCATTCTAATACACATGGGTAGCACCTGTATGTAGCACCTTATGACTAGAAAAATGTACAATAATCAGATACTGTTATGCTTCTAAAACACTTTGCAAAGTAATGTATAAAAGTAATTTCTTGTAACAAATTCAATGTAGACTTTGCAGTTATTTTATTACTAATCTTAATGTTTCATGTAGTTTTGTTTTCTGTATATTCTTCAACTGCATAGTTAAACAAAGAATGTTTATATTTGCTCTGGTGCTGCAGTTTTTTTGCTTCTGATCTACTGGGGTTTGCACGTGTTCATATCTGGTACTTGAGTAAATAATGAGGTTTATTAGTTCGTTTGAATACGTGCCTGGAATAAAGATGAGTACAACAGTCATTCAAACACTACAAAAAGTCTTTTATTGCAGTGAGAATAAAAAAACTAGCAAAGAGAATAAAAAGCTAGAAAGGATACAAACCACTACTTTATCAGTTGGCATTCATGCAATACTATGAACAGCTTTTATTACAGTATTAGCTAGTAGAAAGGGAATTAAAGGGATACAAAAAAGATATAAAATGTTTGCTTCCTTGGTTGCTTCCTATCAATAAACTGTGCTTACCTACAGACAGCAGAAGGCTACCAGGATCTGCAGCAGCTGGTGAGTACCTATGCTTAGCAGGCATCCCTGTGGAGCAGCACAGTCTTGATAGAAGGATGAGTATTGCTCAAATCAGGAGTCCTGAGACCCCATTTTATCAGCTCTACATTACACTGTGTAGGGCCATTACTGAGTATAAGGTGATGCTTCAGTGGCAGCCAAACACTACCTAGTCATTACCTAATGGCAACAGTCTGCACATGCCCTACTGTAGGACAAGGAGGCAAATGATCCCTGCCCAAATAATCTTCCTCTCACCATCATCTTTCTCACCTCTGTGTACGACCTCTACCATTGTGTTTAAGGGTATTTGTATTTCTGTCTTGCAGTAAGCCAAGGAGGAACTCAGTTATGATAACAGGGAACATGTAGTTAACTTGCTAAAGACACAGTGGACCTTACAGTTAACTTGTGCAATGAACTTACATTGTGCAATACTCTGGCTGGTTTCACATCCTAATATAATTACTTTCTCACCCCTCTATGCTCCGTTGAGCATCTAAATCAGAAGTACCGCTCTTACATGAGGTCAGAATAACAGAAGATGAGGAATGAAGTATGTTCTGGATTAAAGAGCATGTAGAAAGGTTCACTGTGATGCATTGGCCTGGATTCTCACTTCGGAGGAATAAACCACATATTATGCTTGTGCAACTGAGTGCTGAATTAGGCACTGTATTCTAGTTGTACATAATGAACCTTCAGCTGAGATTTATCTCAGTATCAACAAAAAAGTCCTGATGTAAAGTTTAAACATGCTACCTTGGGCATAGACCTCTATTCAACCTGTCTAGGCTGAGAGGTTGTGCAAAGCTATCAAGGTCTATGAAGAAATAAAGGGTCTTTCAAAATGTAGATAGCAAATATAAAATGAGCTATTTTAATTTTTCATCAGTCATAATACCTTTAAATGATCTAAGATGCATGAGTGATTAATAATTCATTCTGTTATCAGTTATGTAATTAAATTCAGTGGGGACTATATAATATACACTGAGCCTTTTTTTTTAAATCCTAACCCAAAAAAAAAAATCTTTTTACATATGTGCAGGGCTTGACTCAACAATTAAAAGATGTAAATGTTCAAAGTTGTCTTTTATTATGGCATGGTTAAAGGTTTCCATAGTTGCACATAACTTTACTTGATGCTTTCCAGCAAATAGGTCAACTTAATTACTCTGGTTTGAATTTTAAGTGTGGTGGTTACGGTTATTACAAGAACAGCAGAGAGATAGTAAGTATCTTAGCTCACAGAAGAGCTAAAGGATGCTAATTTACTCTCAATTACTAGGCAAAGTATAGTCCAGAATAAAACCTTTGTAGCTAATTAGAGTGTGAGCATAGTATTGAATAAAGGAAGCACATTGAATAGAAAAAGAAGACACACTGAAGAAAGTTATAAACACAAAAATAAGAACTACATCTGCATTTGTGTAACTGCTTGGCAGAAGTTCTTACATATATAACTCTTAAGATACAGTCATCTGCTCAGCTCAACACTTGGACTTCCTATTTTCCAGCCATTGGAAAGGTATCGGTGTTGGGATCTTACCTTGGTTGGTTTGATGTGCAGTTTTTCCATTGTGTTGTGTTTTCTGTCACTTTTTTGTCTTTATTTTGGTTGGTTGGTTTTGTTTTGCCTTTGTTAGGGTGCTGCTGGTGTTCTGGGGTGGGATTTTTTTTTGGGTTTTGGGTGTGTTTTCCCCACCACCGCCTCAATCTTATAATTTACTCCGTTTTTAATAAGTCTGGTAGGACAGCTTCATAAAGAACTTTAAACAGAGTAGCTCTGAACTTTGCAGTTGGTAGAAGAGTAGCTGCTGGGAAAAAAAGTCTGAGTCTATGGTTAGCATAGCAGATTCAATGTTTAGTGAATGCAAAATTAATGATTCTCCTTTTTGTAGAAGTGTAACCATGCCCTTCCATTCTATGGAGAAGTACATCATATAATCATAGCTAGGAATACCTTCCTAGATTTAGTAATTCTTTTAATGAGAGGACTTCTTCAAACACATTACCAGTAGGAGATATCTGTTGTGTGTGTCAGGTCTTTTGTACCACGAAAATCGTTGGAGCAGCCAAGCTGAGTGTGCCAGATGCAATACCTACCTCACTGAGGCCATAGTAAGAATATTCATTGTTGATGTCATGTCGCTGTGTGGGAAAACTTAAGGTTTTACTAAAATCCTACTTGAGAGTTTAATGGTCTTACCTACTTGACCATGTAAATGTGGATCTCAAAACTCAATTTTCTTACTGCAAAATGGATATAAAACTATATAGGGTCAACTTCTTTGAGATGCTTAAATGACCTCTTCGGCATCTACAATCAGGGTGGAGAGATAGGTAAAATAAGGTTAATACACTTCTATAGCTTGTACCAAGCTTAACTTGTTTCTGATCATTAGGAGATTTTCAGAATTAAACTTGATTGTAGAAGAGAGGGCAGTATGAATTTAAATATTTTTTTTTTTTCAGTACAGTTTTGCTCAAGGTGATGGAATTTATGTCTAGACAAAACACAATGTCTAAATAGGTTGAGGTACAGATACAAAACTTTCATTTGTAACACCCAACCCACCTTAATTAAATTCTTTACTTCTCTTTTAAGGGAGGTTCTATATTGCATGCATTCATGAACTTACTTAAGAGGCATTCAACAAAGGAATCCAGCTGTAGTTTAAAATTCCATATGACTGTCTAAGTTTAGAGA
>VXAU01001978.1:55160-72214 GCA_013399695.1 Formicarius rufipectus | reverse complement strand
TAATATTAATAATAATAATAAAATCAGAACATAAAAGGAAGGGAAAAAATAAAGTGAGACAATCTTTTTCTGATAAGATGTTCTTTGTTAAATATTTTTGGCAATGATCACTTTAGTTTGAAGCTGGAGTGCCCTGCTTATGCAGTAAGATTCAAGGAAACTGTTGAGCAAAAAGGTCAGATGTGACAATTCATTATATTAAAATCAAACCCAATTATGAGAACACCATAATTTTAAGTTATTTTTTAAACAAGTTATATATATAGCTTCCTATCAGTCTAATGTACATTTGTGAAATTTTGTTAATTTCTGCAGAAACGCCCTATAAGATACTGCTTATAATATTCAAACTTATGTTATTATGTCCTTTCTGATTATATCAAGTCTTACATAAAGAGATATGTAGAATGAATGGCAGACAAAAATTAACTTATGCATATAATCTGAAGTTATACATTTTAACTGATTATGAAAATACTGATAGCTATCAGTTGTTTTCTTAAATATTCTTCTATGCAGTAGAATTCAATAGTATTAGGCATAGCTCTCTTATTACCTTCTCCAATTCTTCTTTAGCCCATAAGGTCCAGGGTAGATCAGATGATTAGGGTGTACCTTATTTCTGGGAATCTAGCAGAGGTGGGATTCTTCAGAGCAAGCATATGGGACTGCATTCAGTTACTAGCATATCTATTGGCTGGCACCTCATAAAGCACAGTTTACTTCAGGGAATACCATCTGCCAGACAGATTACTGATAGAATGGGTTGCCTAATAGTCCCGTGATACACAGAAATTTTGCTTTTGTCTTACCTTGGGAAATGAAATTAATAAAAAATAAAAAAAGGAATAAGTAAATAAGTATCACAGAAATGTGATGACTATGACTGGACTACTGCAATGGATGGCTATAAGCTATAAGGGACAGGTGAAGAAGGATGGGGGTGGAGTGGCTCTCTGCATCAGGGAGAATTTTATACTGTGTAGAGTTCAAGGCTATTGATAAAAAGGCTGAGTTCCTGTGGGTAGGAATCAGGGAGAAGGCTAACACAGCAGACATCCTAGAGTCTGTTACAGACCACCCACTCAGGATGAATAAGGAGATGAAGTGTCTCACTGTTGTTTCATGATCACTAACTTTTGTTCTTGTGGAAGACTGAAACTTGCCAGATGTCTGCTGGAAAGTCAATATAGCAGAAAGGAGACAGTCTAGGGTCTTCCTGTAGTGTGTGGAAGATAGCTTTGTGATACTGCTAGTAAGCAAGCCTACCAAGGGCTGTACCCCACTAGTCCTCTTGCTTATGAACAGAGGTGGTGGGAGATGTGGTGGTTGGAAGTTGTCATGGCCACAGCAACCACAGAATTACAGTTTTTGATTGTTCATGAAGTAAGGAAGGGGATCAACTAAAGCTCTGCCTTGGACTTCTGAAGGCCATATTTTGACCTGTTCAGGACACTAGTTCAGAAAGTCCCTTGGAATCTTTATCAAGGATCTGGATAAGGGGTTTTAGTGCATCATCAGTAAGTCCACAGGTGACACTAACTTGCGCTGGGACCACTGATCTGCTGGAGGTTTGGAAGGCTCTGCAGGGGGATCTGGATAGACTGTATCAATGTGGTTGAGGTCAGCTATATGATGCTTAACAAGGCAAAGTGACAGGTCCTGCACTTGGGTTGCAACAACCCCAAGTAGCACTACAGACTTGGGGAAGAGTGGCTAGAAACTGACCCAGAGAGAAAGGGCCTGGAGGTACTGTTTGAAAACCAGGTGAACATGAGTCAGCAGTGAGGCCAAGAAGGCCATGGGCATCCTGGATTGTCTCAAAAATTGTGTGGCTAGAAGCATCAGGGAAGTGATTGTCCCTCTGTACTCAACATCATTGAGGCCGCATGTCAAGTACTGTGTTCAGCTCTAGGCCTTGCACTTCAAGAAAGACATTGAGGTGTTGGAGTGTGTCCAAAGAAGAGAAGTAAAACTGGGAACGGGCCTAAAGGGTAAGTTCTTCCTATGAGGTTTGGTCTGAAGTAAAGGAGTCTCAAAGAGAGACTCTATTGCTTTCTAAAATTACCTGAAAGATTATAACAAAGGGGAGGTCTCAGCCTCTTTTCCCAGTCAACTAGTGACAGGGCAAGAGGCAAGAAATGCCTTTTATCTGTACCAGGGGAGATTCAGGTTGGACATCAAAAAATTTCTTCACCAGAAGGGTTTTCAGATATTGGAGTGGGCTGCCCAGGGAGATGGTGGAGTCACCAGTCTTGGAAATGCTCAAGAAATGACTGGATATGGCACTTAATGCTATTGTTTAGTTGACATGATAGTGTTCAGTCAAAGATTCAACTTGATGATCCTAACTTTATTGATGCTACAATTCTATGATTCCATGGTAGTAAGAACCTGTTGAAAAAAAGCAATCTAGTGAAAATTAGTAAAATCCTGACACTATGGAGGTTAACAGCAGGAATATAATTCTCGATAAAAATACCTGATGTTCATTTAACAATAGGAACAGTATTATTAATAATACTTTATATCAATGTCAGTGTCTCTCATGGGACAGATTTTTGACTCTTCAAACTTCATTAAGGAGAAAATTACTTAGATGCATAGCTGTTAAGCAGTTCAGGGACCTCAGTTCACCTGGAAAGAAAGAGGTGACTTTATGACACCAACTAGAGATGATGATATAATCAATTTTTACTATCCAAAAGACACCTAGAATCATAGAATGATTGAATGGTGTGGTCTGGAAAGAACCTTAAAAAGTATCTAATTCCAATTCACTAGCCTTAGGCAGAGATATTTTCCACTAGTCAAGGTTGCACAGACCATCATCCCACGTGGCCTTGAACACTTCCTGCAATGGGGCAGCCACAATCTCCTCGGTCAATCCATTCCAGTGTCTCACCACCCCCACAGTAAAGAATTTATTCCAAATATACCATATGTAACCATGTTGCAGTAGGTCACAAAATTTGTCAGGCAAAATTTGCCCTTCATGGAGTAATACTGGCTATCAAAAAATCCTCTTCTTATTTGTGTGTTAACACAGTTTCCAGAAGGATCTGCACCATGATCTTGGATGGCACCAAAGTGAGACTGACAGGCTTGTAATTCCCTGTCTTCTTTTTTCCCTTTTAAAAAAATTACATTTGTGGTTTTCCTTTTGCAGTCAGTGGGAACTTCTTGGACTGCCACCTAATCTCAAAATAGATTAACTCAAAAATATGTCAGAAAATTATTTCTCAAAACCAGTAGCACCAAATAAACACGCCTTTCTTCAGGAAATCAAAATTTCATTAGGAAATTTAGAAACTGTGTTAATACATTATTTTAATGTTAGTAAAGATACTAAAATCTGAGTAAATAAATATAGTGTGAATATAGTGAAACTTCTGAGATTTTGAGCTACACAGATAAATGATTGATAACCAAAAGGATTTTTAGGTTACTGATACCCATGAACACTGATTTGTAAGCTTTGATGTCCATGATAGTAGCTACACTTACTGTAATGACTGAAATGATTTTGTTTGTTAGTTGTGTGTCTAACATTAATTTAGTCATGGGACTAGATAAGTATGGTATATAGGAATACATACTTTATTTCAATTTGAATTTATTGTTATCCATAAGACAATATGCAAGTAATTAAACAATAGTATGTGTTTTCTTGGTTTGTTGGGTGGTTTTGTCAATGGAACTTTTTTTAATGATGTACATCTGAAATAAACTATATGAAAAGTAGCAGGAAAATTACTAAACCCTATCCGTCAGAATAGTTGATACTGTAAATCATAGCATAGTTTACTCTTGGTAGCAGCAGAAAGTCTTTTTTTCAGTTTGAAACATACATTTTTCTTCTTTTCTGCTGATGAACTGGAAATTAAGGGTATGATATAGTACTATATACTGCATGAGGTTTAACAAGGAAAAGTGTCAGGTCTGCCCTTGGGTCAAAACAATGCCATGCAGTGCCTCAGGAACGGGACAGAGTGGCTGGAAAGCAGCTTAGGAGAAAAGGACTTGGGACTGTTGGTCAACAACGAACCAAAGAAGAACCAGCAGTGGCCAATAAGACCAATAGCATCCTGGCAGGTTTGGATTACAAGAAGGACAATGAAGTACTCAAACATGTCCAAAGAAGGGCAGTGGAACCAGTGAAAGGTTTGTTGCACAAGTCTATTGGAGGTCACCCGAAGAAAGCTGGGGTTGTTTAGCCTGGAGATAAGGTGGTTCAGGGGAGACCTTGTCTCTCTCCACAATTACTTGAAGGAGTTTGCTGGCAGGTGGAAATCAGTCTTCTCTCCCAGATAACAAGTGACAGGCAATGGGAATTGGCCTCAAGTTACACCAGGAAAGATTTAGATTGGATTGGATATGAGGAAAAAGTAATCTCTGAAATGCTGGTTAGGCATTGGAACAGGGTGCCCAGGGAAATGAATGAGTCAGAATGCCTGGAGGAATTTAGAAGATGTGTAGGTGTGGCACTTAGGGAGATAGTTAAGTTGTGACCATGACAGAATAAAGTTTATCCTTGAGCTCTATTCAAAATTCTATAATTTTATGATTCTATAGAATGGGTGGTGTTTTGTTTGGGGGTTTTTGTTTGTTTGGTTTTTTGTTAGTTTGGGTTTCTTTTTATTTGTTTGTTTCATTACTGATTTTTGGTTCAATTTACAGATACTGACATATTGCGTAGCTTGCATTTTGTCTGGAGGCAATGTCCAACTGAGTAAACTATTGCACAATCTACTTATTCAGTGTGAAAAAAATGTTTCAGGAACTACTCTTTTGGTTGTTTCTAAAAGTAAATTTGAATTATGTTCTAGATTTTAGAAAGCAAAACCACGTCCATCAAATAACTTAACTATACCAGAGAGTCTTACTGAATGAGTTTTTACAGGAGTTCCATGTTCATCTGTGTATGAACGGTCTTCATCCCGGTTTGCTCATCTCATTTCTTGACCATGGTGATACATCACTCTTCAGCCGAGAGGAAGTGATTCTTGAATATGAAAGAGATCTCATATTGTGGTATGAAAAATTGGAGAATTATAAAATTTATTGATTTATCAATAGAATCTGGGTGATAACTCTATTGAGAACAACCCTGTTAGGAAAGATTTGGGCATACTAATGGAGGAAAAACTGAACATGAGACTGCAGTGTGCACTTGCAGCTCAGACAGCAAATGGTATCCTGAGATGTACCAAAAGAAGCGCGACCAGCAGCACACTGAGGACTGAGGTCATTGGCTCCTCTGCTCCATCCTGGTGAGACTGCACCTGAAGTTTCACATCTGGATCTGGGTTCCCCAGGACAAGAAAGACATAAATCTGTACAAGTGGATCCAGAGTAGGACCACAAAAATGATCACAGGTCTGTAATAGCTTTTCTGTGAAAACAAGGTGAGAGAATTGGGATTGTTCAGACTTGAAGTAGACTGAGGAGGAATTATTGAAGCCTTTAAATAGATAAAGTGGCTTAGAAAAAANTGGCTTAGAAAAAAAAAGAAAAAAAAAAAAAAAAAGACTTTTTTACCAGGACCTGTAGTGATAGGGCAAGGCATTTTGATTTAGGTTGTGCATAAGGAAGATGCTTTTTTTATTCTTAGAGTGGTGAAATGTTGGACCAGAGACATAGCAGATTTTCCATCACTGAAAGTGCTCAAAGTAGGGTCAGAAGGAGCTTGGAGCAAACACATCTGGTGGAAAATGCCCATCTCGGGAAAGCTGCAAGAATCCATGATGATCCTTTCCACCTCAACCTACTTATGATTCTAAGTCTTGAGTTCATTTTTAAAATACAGATATAGTAGTAAACCATGAATTAAACAGTGTTTGTAAGTTTAGTGTAAAAAAAAAAAAAAAAAGGCATCTGATTTACATTTCATTTATTTTTTAATGACTTTACCAAAACGTTACAGAAAGAATCAGATCTGTAGTGAAGAAATACAATGCTTTATCTTGTCTTGACTTTTGGAAAAGTGTCAGGAAATCAATATTTTTAAATCAAACTACTCACATCAAAAACGTTACAGGAAATGACACCAAACCCAAGATAATATTTTTTCTAATACTATTTTGGAATAACTGTATTAATCTTATTCTTGAAAAATACTGTGGAGGTGATTTCTGAAACCTTTTCCTCAGCTGCTATGTGTTTTGAAGAGGTGCACTTGTGAAGAATCTATATTTTTGTTTCTCTCGAGTGGGAAAGAGGTGGATATGAAAAAGAAAGTATATGGGAAAATGGTAAGGATTAGGGAGGCAGGGGAAGTCTTTTCCACAGCTCTGAACGAAATGTGGCAGGAAATTGTTATGGCAACAATTCAATAAATTTTCACCTGCAAGATGAGAAGCAGATCTTGCTTGGCAGTACAACCTTGGGTGATAGGAAATGGATATCATGCCTCAGCATCTTATCATGTAGACAATATGTTTTCCTAATATATGATTTGCATTGTAAATAAAGCCCAGAGGCTAGTGAATGTGATGTTTCTTCAAAAGGCTGCTTAGGCAGTATTTCCCCTTTAAATAGTATGTGCATCAGATCCCTGGTCCTTCCATGGGCATTTCATACACAGGAAGGTGAACATTAAAGAATGCACTGGAAGCAGGGTATTACACAATTAATGCTCTGTATTTTTCCTTTGGTCTTGCAGGAAAGGCTAGTGACATGAGTAAGTTTATTCAAAGAGCAGATTCATTCTTGAGTTCGTAGGTGACTTGGAATTTGAAAACTCATTTGCAAACGGTATAAAACTTCAGGAAGCAGGATGTAGTATGACTTCTAAAACACTTTCTAAGTAATTCAGTAAGCTGCAAGTGTGGAGAGAGAGAAAGAGAGTCTGGTAGACAGTGTTTGGTTTTTTCTTTCTGATCAAATGTTTCATGGTTGTTCTTTTTCAACTGTAATGTTCTCTCACCTACTAATTTATCAAATATGGATTTTCAATCTTTATTATTGTTTTCCTCTGTGATAACTTCTTGGTGGTCCTGTAATATCCTACAGAGGCTGACTATATTTTTTTTAATTATCAAACTTTATTTTTCTTATTTTATAATTCATGGAACCACACAAGGCATTGGTTTATTAACATTTAGACATAAGCTCCTATTTCCCTTCTGTGTATTCCTGGTGTATATTAAATGTGTATTTTAACAGTTGCTGATTCAGTACCATAGCAAAATTTCATAACTTTACTGGGTTTCATTTTATTAGTACTTCATAATAACTTGTGAATTGTGCTTTGCTTTTATGGTGTTGAACAAGTAAAGAATTTTAGAATTTTGCTCAGTACTATTTCTGCACAAATATTAAATTAAGATTCCTACAATTTATCATTTCAGAATCATGTTTTCTTCTGATACCACAATTCCATGTCTTGAAGACTGTCCACAGATTCATGTAAAAAAGATGACAAAAATCGAAAATACCCTGCTTATCAGGTGACAAGAAACCAGGTTGTGTATTGTAGCGAAAAGGTCACAAGGAAGGATGAGAAATGTAGTCTGCAGCAGGCCTCCAAAGAGAGTGCTTTAATAGGAAGCCTGCTGGACTGGCTCAAGAACAACCAGTGAGGAGTAGCACGAGGTCTATGGTTATGTAACCTCTAATGTAATTAAGACGTATAAAAATGAGACTTTGACAGTTAATAAAGGGATTTGTCAGCTTGCATTCTTGTGGGCCCATGCTGCAGCGTCACTGGGTTTGTTTTGCATTTTTTACAGTTAGATGATTTTCAGTAAAATTATAAGGATTATCAATATTGATTTTATTTCAAGGGAAATGCTGCATTCTTCTTTCCTCTTTTGCACAAGATGTATCCAAAAATCCTCTCAATAATTTCATGTTTAATTTTCATGAAGTTTCTTGTATTTTCCTCAATAATTTCTCAGTCACTCTGAATAGTTTTAGAAACAATACATTTCATTAAATACTGCTTATGACTAGGTTGAAGAGAAGGCATAGTGATGTGTTGTTTCAATATTTTCCATCTTTCATCTCTTGGGTTTAATGGCAACTGTAGAATTATCTATATGCTGAAAATTTACATCAGTGTAACAACTTTCTTTGTGCAAGTGTGATTACATTGAAATATTTGTTCAACTGCTGATCTTTTCTCCGAATAACACATAGCTCAGCTGTAAGTCTTCTTTTTAACTCTGCTGTGGAACTTTGTGTTGCTGTAAATAAACTGTTTTGGCCTTTTCTAACCAGTTTTAATCTAGGTCATGTCTTTCAGAGGTGCTATAATAATGGGTTTAATTATTATTCCAAATATGTCAACAGTACTGATGAGCTGATCTCTTTGGCAAATCCATCCTGTAAACATTGACTCATCTTTCAAGAAAGTTTTCTTATGACTGAGCAGAGAATGTAAAAGAGACTGGAGTGTTTTCAAAGGGAAAAAATTCTCCTAAACATGAGAGATTATTGCCGACTCACAGTCTAATGGTTATTAACAGTATTTCCTTTTGCATTTTGCAAGTACATAAAGTTCATTGTCTAGTAACAAAAGTACAAAATTACTGCAGTCACATTTTATGAGAAGTGAATTTTTGAGGAGAAATATAGCCACTGAATAGGCTTGAAATCACACAGCTATCTATTAAGTACAGATGATGTAATGTTCTATCATTTTTGGCTAAACTTTTCAAGAAAATTTCTGCCCTTATAAATGCGTCTTTATGCTAACTCTTTGATTTTACTTTGTAAAAAGTTTCTGGGAAAGATTCTCTATAAAGCATTAATGAAGATAAAGGTTGATTTTCTAAATTATATTCATATTAATTATTTCTAAAACATAAATTATTCATTAGTAATTAAAGTTTCAACTATCAGTTGAGTTAGCTTATAATTAATTTGAAAAAATAGAGTAGTGGAATGTAGTAATTAAACAAGAAAACCATCTTATTATAATTACTATAAAACTGTCATTTGATATTGCATAATATTGTCGATGAACATTAGACTTTAAAAGAGGATTTAGAAGAACATATTTGGACTGAGAATAAAAAAAAATAATTGAAAGTTATGACAAAATGCTTCATCTACATTCTAAAACTAATATATAACAGATAAATTAAAAATGTAGGTGAAGCATCTTGCCATGACTTTTAGCTTATGTGGCACATTGAATTAAAAATCATTTGTAATCCATGTTTGTTTGAATAGGAAAATTTGGTAAACTTCTGCATGATTCTGAAAGGAAAATGTTTCCAGTTATATGTGAAACATTTCTAGGGAACAACAAGATTTGTATTTTCAGTGACTACTTTAATTGGGCTACAGCTAAGTGGCTTTCTAAGTCTGACAGGAAACTGAGGATACTTAGCTACCATTCTTCCAGGTCTGGACACTCCAATATGCCAAAGACAGTTGTACCTCCTGACACATCCTATCTTTTCTATTTGTTTTCCCTTTATTTTGTTATAATAACATAGAAGTGCAAGAAACTAAGAAAACAGGTGTTTTCTTACTTGTTTTTTCACTGTAAGTCCTGATGACCTAAAGTAAAATATTTGGCTGAACTAATTTGTCCTCTTTCTGTGATAGAGTTAAATGTTGTTAATGTCTTAAACATCGCCAAAATCAGAGAAAGATTTTTTTACCAAACTGAGAGGAAGCAACTGCTCAACTTCAAAAACTAAATCACTCCCCTTCTCCCTCAGTATGCCTCCTGGAATTTGGACTGTGATGGGAACTTGAGATAAGACTGTTGTCCAGTTAGACCTTAGGTCTAAGGAGAAGTAAACAAGGCTCAGGGAAGAAGAACATATCCACAAATAAAGCCAAACTCAGCAGCTGTGTTAAGAATCAGCCCTAGCTGGACTCTGCGGGTGAAGGAGGAGGAAAATTTTGGGGGTGTGATGGAGAAATCATATGCAAAACTGAAGAAACAAATCCCCACATTCAGGGAGGCCACATACACACAGGACATTCACATGAGAGGCAGCTGAGCAACAGTCATAAACCACCAAAAACCTCTAAAGCATTGTCTGACTCATATCTGAGGCCTTCCACCACCAAAGGAGTGCACAGGATCCAAATGATGCAACAAATCCAGAGCCTTTTGCAAGAGACTGTAAAATTTTTTCCCTGAGAGAGGTGTCTGGCATCTCCTGAATGTATATTAATCCATTGGACTCTGTGTTTTGAGGGATCCTAGCCACCAAGAAAACCAGAAGAACCAGACCCATGGGACACCGCCTGTTCCACAAAATGGTTATATATGCTCTATTACATCTCTGTCACTCTCTTTCTTCCCTACTGCCTCTATTTTCCTATTTCTTTCTCTCTCGGTTTCTGCCTCACATTTACTGTTGAATAAAATCCATACTATTGACTTTGGCATATGGTTTCATTTGCAGATTAATTCAGGCAGACGCATCTCTCCAATAATTTTAATTACCAGATCATGACTCTTCCCATACTGATCTGTTTCAATATTAAAACTTTCTCACCTTGTCTGTAATGATAAAACTACTTTGAGAACAATCTACCCAGCCTGCAACGCAGCAGAAACAGCAGTAACAGCAGAGACTGAGGTAGGTCTAGTAGTGAGTGACAGACTGCCCTGTACAGAGGAGCTTCTGACCTCAGGAACACAGGAGCAGCAGTCTGAAGCCTTGTCTGGACCCATAAGCCCTTATGAGCCAACCAGATGGAGAAAGGGCAAGGCTAAGATCATCTGTGGGAAATTGAAATGACTTTAGGGAATGTGAGCAACCCAGAGAATGACAGAGTGGAGAAACAGGATATGGTGAATCAGAAAGACATGGTATGGCAGTTTGCTGGGCAGTTAGTGTAGGAGGGTGCAGCTACCCTCCCTACTCCTGAGACAAGTACACTTGGCAGTTTTTACCTGCCAGAGTAAAACAGAGTAATGATTTCCACAAAAGCCATTGCTAGTTGAAGCATGGCAACCCAGATGGAGCTCCCTAAAAAGCATGCAGATGTCCTGACCTTCAGCGGCAGAGTGTCTTTGAGCCTGATATTAATATCAGAGAACAGCAGAGATGACATCTGCGTGTAGTATGACCAAGTGGATGATCTGTTCAGACTGGTGACAGAGCTTAAAGAGGAAGTGGAGAGGCTGAGGAATAACTGGGAGTGTAAGAAAGAAATAGACTGGTGGAGACATGCTCTTCCATCTCTGAGAAAAGTGCAGTGAATAGAAGTTCTGAAGGAGCACTGGATGCGATTGGCTTTCTGGGCTGCCAGTGCACATTGCCATGTCATGTCCAGGCTCCTTCACCAGCACTCCCAAGTCTTTTTTGACAGGTCTGTTCTTGATCTTTTCAAACCCCAGCCTGTACTGATACCAGCAGTTGCCCTGCACTTGGCTGTTGACAGTTACCCCTCTTAACGTGACTATCCAACCACTTCCTTATCTATCTAATAGTCTGCCCATTTAATTCAACTTTCCCTTTAATTTAGAGAGAAGGATGTTTTTGGGACCATGCTACAGGCTTTACAGAAGTCCAAAAAAATGACTTCGATAACCCTTCTCTTCTCTGCTGATGTAGTTTCTCTATCATAGATAGCCACCAGGTCAGTCATATAAAACTTTCCTTTCATGAAGCTGTTGTGGCTGTCCTGCATCATCTCCCTGTTCCCTATATCCTTTAACATAGCTTCTCGTAGATTCACTCCATGATCTTCCCAGGCACAGATTGGTTGACAGGTTGGTAGTTTCCAGTGTCCTCCTTTCTATCCTTTCTAAAGTCAGGCAAAATGTTTTCCTTTTTCCAGTCATCTGAGGCAACATATCACTGCCATTATTTTTCATATATCATGGAAAGCAACTGCATCAGCCAAATCCCTCAGAACTCTAGGATACATCTCATTGAGTCCCATGGATTTCTGTACATTCAGATTCCTCAGGTGGCCATGTCCATCCACTCAAGAGATGTGGGAAGGGAGGTTTCCCTTGAAGACTGCGTCAAAAAAAGTTGTTGAGTACCTCAGCCTTCTCCATTTTCATTGTTATCAGTTTACCAGTGCTGTTTATCAGGGCAAGTACACCTTTTTTTTTTACTTTTATTTTCTGATAAGCCCCTCCTGTTATTCTTTGTGTCCCTTGCCAGGTTCATTTCCAACTTTGCCTTGACCTTCTTCACCCCATTCCTGCATAACCCAACTTCAATTCTTGCATTCCTCACCTGATTTCTTGCTCTTTATGATTGCTAGCTCTTGTGCTCTGTGGAACACTTCCTTAAAGATCTGCCAGCTCTGTTTTGCTCACTTGCCCCTGATAGCAGTCTGCCAGAGGATCCCACTGATATCTCCCTTGAAAACTGGAAGTCTGCTTCCCTAAAGCTCCAGGTCCTACAGTCTAAGTCCTTATCTGACTCCTACTATCTACTAGTAGATAGTGGGAGTATCTACTATCTACTCCTTATCCATATCCCTCATACTACAAACTCCATCAATGCACGATCACTGCAGTCCACACTGCATCCAGTCTTGACGTTCCCGATCAACTAATTTATGTTGGTGACTGTCAGAATCCAGTATCAAACAAAATCAGTAATGTACTTCTGTAAAGGCAGAGAGCTGCAGCTGGGCATATGAAAGTAGAAAAAGACTTGAAGAAGGTGGACATCAATCCCACTACCTCTAACACGCTGAGTGCTCTAGGCTTTGAGCTAATTCCCCTCACAGAAATCTTGTCTTATTGAGTATGGAAAATAGATGTAAATGTTTCAGGAGTCCTAATTTACACTAATTATTCAAAACAATAAATGTATTATTTATCTTATTCCCTATTACCTTTTTAGTCAGAATACTTACTACTTTAGATGTTGGAAAGTGGTTTTCATGTCCAGTATATGTATAGGCATATGTACCTCCAAAGTACCTGTACTTTTCCAATATTGAAGATTTACTAATTTTGTTTACAGAAATTCCTAAAAGAATGATGGCTACCTTTCTGATATAAATCAACAAACAGAAAGAAAATGTAATTTTGCATATCAGGAGATCCTGGGGAGACTAAATGGTTTTCAAGCTGTTGTTGTTGTTGGCTAGACTTTGCGAACGAAGATTTGGGATAAGTCTGCGCAATGGATTTTTTAGGTGAGGCACAGTGTGCGTGGAACTGGCCCCACCCCCTTTACTCCTGAGGTTCATTTGCCACGGCCGAGCACGCTCGGACGGTGACAGCGAGTTCCTCGGGATTCGAACCGGCGTCCTCAGAGGAGGAGTCGGCTCCAGAGGCGGCGACTTACACCATTCCGCCAACACCCGCCACTACTTATCTGTCAAGCTACTTATACTTGATTTGAATAACTGATTCATTGAAGTGGATGACTGTATGAGCAATTCTGTTGTCAATGTCAATAATGAAACAAGAAGACCAGGACCACACCTGTTTATATGTCTTCTATCAACTCAAAGTGATAGCACCTGAGGTTAGTGAAGTTCAAAAGTATTTTCTTCCCTCTTTGTTTCACATCTACTTATTTCAGAGTATGAAAGTCTCTGTGGTATCTGAATGCTCTCACACTGCCTCAGATTGCCTGACAGCACATTGATCTCATGGATAAAGTGGTAGGAAAGCCCAAATGTTCTGACTTAATCTTATAGCTGTTTAAGTTTGTGATTTGACCTTTGAGTCTTCTACCCCACACTGAAACACACTACCTACAACACTGCAAATATGAGGCAAAGAGGCATACCAGGATACAGAAATACTTTGCAATTCTTTCTTTATAGTGTGTCATTGTGAATGTCAGATAACAGTAGGTGTTCTTTGTTTGTCTGGGTTTTCTGATGCTCTGAATAATAATCTAAACCTAAAAATGAGTGTGAAAATTTGGGACTAGAAATTTTATGATTTACAAAGTCTGGGAAAAATCACTATGTGCACAGGTAAAAATGGACACTGTTAAAAGATGAGTTAATTGCACTTAATTTTGAAGAAGAAAGTTGCAGCTACTGCTTTGCATATAGGTAGACCTTGCAATTTGTATTTAATCTAGCTTTTGTAAAAGCACCTAGTTATTGTCTGAGCAGTTACTGAATTTCTTTAATCTAACATTTTTAGTGTTGTGCAACACTAACTTCTACAAATAGATGTGAAATTAACACTAGTTTGAGACAAATAAGTAAAAAATTAGATTGAAAAAACTAAAGAAAACCACAAAGTTTCAACCAGAATTAAAGTCTGTCTTTAATGTCCATAAAAAAATCCTCCTGAAAATAGTGAAGAGAAATTAAAAAATCTACACAGTATGTTAAAAAATACAGTAAAGGAAACTTGTGACATTTGTTAAAAATCTATTACAAAAGGTATTTGCAATATAAATGCAATTACTTTAAAATTAGAAGACTATGAAAATAAGTGCAAAATACAGTTCATACTAATAGGTAGTTATTTTTTTAAATTTTGTTTTACATCACTAAATAAAATTTGGAGAGTACTGTTGGAACCCATGAAGGTTTTCAGGCTAAGGAGTCAGAAGCAGCTTCCAAGACAGAGGCCTCAATGATAACAATGGAATCTGCTAGATGACCTTGGCTAACAGTAAACTGAGAGAAGCAGCCTGTTAATATTCTGTGGAATGATACAAGTGACGGGTTCTGTTAATGAAGTTAAAAATAAGATCGATAAGTGCTAAGTAGATTCATCAAAAATACAAAATATATCTTGGGTGATACTTAGTTTTAGCTGTGTGTTGTTAGATAGTTATGATGGAGTGTGATAGTTTGAAAAAATATGTATAAGTGTGTGCTAAGATATTTCTTTTCTTGTACCTTTGAAATCCCTATACAGGGGAACATAAAGATGCAAGAATGTAAACATTTAGGCCCTTCTCCTGCCTTCCCATCCTTCTGAGTAGAACTGTAATTTTAGATTAAGAGGAGTAAATCTCATTTTATTTGATGCAGTCAGGTTGTCTTAATTAATTAACAACTAAAGTGAACTAAAGTAAATAAATTTCCTTATAGGACACCAAAACTGTGTCTGTGCAAAATCTTCGGCTACAGAGTACTATCAGTTATTCTGCTAAATAAATCATTATTATACCAGTACTTTCCCTATAAAAACAGAAAAGGGCATTGCCTGACTGCAATTTGTGTTGAATTTCTTGAAGTCATGTGGACCCAAAACTTTTTAGCATACCTTTAATGGTACCAAGCCAATAGCAACACTGTACATTCCTTATTCTGTTGCTTTTCTAGTCTTTAAAAGATGTATAAACACTCTAACAGATAGTGACAGAAAAGGCCTTCAATTTGTTCTATTTAGTATTTTTTTCTCTAGGAAACTTTGCAGAAGCCATAGTTGGAATTCAAAACTGAATAGGGCAATCTGAAAAGGAATGAGATCTTACATTAAAAAATCACGCTATTTTATCATCTCAAATTATGGAGTTAAAATATAAGATTAATATAATTCATATTTCTGTCTGAGAAAACTGAAGAGTTGAAAGGAACTTGTAACAATCATTTAGTCCAATTGCTTGATCAGTTCTGGGCTGGCATAGTTACATTATAGCTTTCTTGATACCATTTAAAACCCAGATTTTTCAAGCTATCCCTAAGACCCCTAGGAAAAAGTAGAACTTCTCACATTGTTTAAGAATCACAGTTTCTGGAAGTGTCTAAGCTTTTCTGGCAATGTGTAGAAATAGTCATTACAACTGAAGATACTCAGGGAAATAATTCTTTCCCTTGTTTAGAAAATAGGAACACAGAACCAGAGGAGATTTAAAAGCCTTAAATAGTACCTTCTTTGGCGAGTTCATGCAGAAAAGTAATAGCAAGCCACCAAATTCAGAAACTTAGACGCAAAACGAAGTAAAGCAATCATACTTCAACAGAGAGGAAGTCTTGTGCCAAATCTTTCAGAATGGACCTATATGTTCCTAAACATTGAATAATCAAGGTTTACGAATGAAATAGTTCTTTTGGGGTTTGTTTTTTTTTTTTTTTTTGTACTGTTGCAAAATGTAATGTATCAAATATGTGAATAGGAGACAGAGGCACTGTATCAAAACAGTGTCTGAAAGTAGTTGCTTTTAACCTTTTGAAAGAGTATTGACACTGCAGTGAAATGAGAAATTAAAAAAAAAAAATAAAAAATTAAAAAGCTGCAAGTTTGCAATATGCCTAAAGACCTTTTCAAAAATTATTGTTTAGTTGGTCTTTTTTCTTAATATTAAGTAGTGATACACAAAATATTATTTCTCAAAAATATATTCATACTGGCTGAATCTGAATAGAACTACATAGATATTGGACTTCTTAATCATGCCTTTGGGAGGAAAAGAAAGGCTTCAAAGCTGAAAAGTATATAAATTCAGAAAACAGAAAGATGTTTAGGTCACCTCATAAAAATTACAAAAATGTGAAGTTTATAGAGATAGTTTATTGTTTCCATGATAAATGATGTGACTGTCTTGAGATACCTCTTTCCTGACACTAAAAGTCTTTTGCTAGGAGGAATCTGATATAAATCTAACAGGTTTGCCACATAACAGTAACTAATGATATATTAGCTCTCTTTTCGTTTTGTGGCCCTGATATTTACTTTATAAATATTTCTAGTTTTCTTCACCAGCTCTTCTTCAGATAAGCCAATATTCAAGTCCCTAAAGAGCAAACCTAATAAGTCAACAAAATTTTAATTCATATATGATTTTAAAATTGCACCATCATGGATGCAGAAATGTTTCTATGATTCCACAAGATGTATTTCATTAATCTTCCCTTTATACCCAAAGAGCATAAAGTCCAAATAGTCATGTTTTAGTGTCTTTAGTTCATGTTACCCTATAGCATTGACACAATGAACCATAAAGATGCTATTTCTGTCAGAAAATATTTTTCATGGACCAGCTTGCCTGATTAATAGTAAACACATATTTTTCTCCAAATGCAGCTTTTGTTTTGTAAAAAGGGTTGCTTCTGGTTCCTTACTGTCATATAAAGATTAATTTTCTAGGTTAGTCATGAAGATGTAGACTCCCAGTTGTCACCACAGAGCATGAAGTAATTCTTTCTCAAAACAGAGAAAGTAGGGAGGAAAAAATAAAAAA
>VXAU01001978.1:16472-51440 GCA_013399695.1 Formicarius rufipectus | reverse complement strand
AAGTTCTGATTTCCTTTGGACTGCTGTTAGAGAAATCAGATTCATTTTTTAGTCTAGAGAGCTAAGACATACACATCATAAATAGTCATGATATTGTTATTAAATGCATTTAGTCTATACTTTAACTCTTTTAAAAGTTGTCAAAATGTAGTTGTGACTCATACCACTGCACACATCAAATGAAAATTCTCCTTCAAGACAAAATATTCACCAGAATTTACATGAGGCATCATACTGCAGAGCCCTGAAGATTGGGGCATCATTTCATCTAAAAGAAGAGATACAGGACCTGATATATATTACCTGAAGCCTCTGATGCATCTCTCTGCCATCTTCTGTGCATATGTTTTATTATATATCCTTTATCAGATACTCTTATATATGAAAAACTTGCTGATTTCGGTAGAAAACAAGAAACGTTTTTTTCCGAGAAATTCATGACTTCATAGAAGTGCCCCAGTCATGTATTTTGGAAAACCTGTTAAAATTTCGCATGCAGTTCTCAACAAAGATGTCATGCATATTATGAGTCTGTATCTTTTCTCCACTGAAGGGAAAATGTATATAATATAATAGAAACCACAAGTTTTCAGACATGTGACATGTTTGTAACAATTTAAGACAAAGTTAAGACAAAGTAAACCATTCAAAAAATTTAAGACAAAAAAATTTATTGCTTCTCATGGGGAAAAAAAAAAAAAAATCCCAACCCAACTAAACCCACTAAGTTGAAGAAGAATATTTTAGGGGAAAGTTGAGGAAAAAAATGAAACTTTAGTAAAAAATTACCACAGTGGGGAAAAAAAAAAAAAAAAAAGACAACCAAGGATCCTTGAATTCTTCATATAAGATGAAACTATCTAGTGAAATTCATAGGTAATGTTGTAAGGCTTTCTTTAAATGACATTAATGCCTCAGCCTTTTCCCCGTAGACTGGGTGTAATCTAGAACACATTGCAACTGGAGGCCATTTAAACTGATCACTGTTCTGGAAGCTGGCAGACACCACCAACCAGTCATTTTGACTGCAATACAAATGAGTCCAAAGCTCATTCAAACAGTAGGTTCAGACCTTAGAAGTATTGAAAATTTTGAGTCTTCAAAACCTAAAACTGAGTTTTCAGTTTTAGCATGTGGAATTTTAGGCACAAGAATTAAGGTGGACAGCTTTAACTAGAGACTCTGCTTTTGTCAGAAAACATGAGTTATTGGAACAAATGAAAGCTGTAGAGTCCCCTTGCAATTTGGGGTCTTAGGTCTGAATTGGAAAAGAGATCATAAGAGATCACAGAAATCTCAGAAAAAGCTTCACTTTGAAATCTGATAGTAAGTTAGATTCCTTTGCCTCTTAATTTTCCACAAGGAAAATTATTGACTTATTGTAGCAATAATCCCTTAATAGGAGATTGAAACTATATGGGATACTCTGTCTTAAGATTCCAGGATATCAATTTTAAACAACTGAAAACCGCTATATCAAATTTAAGAGGCTTTGTTCTCCTGACAACAGAACAACTTGGTGAGATTAATTCATACTACTTGTTACTTGATTGATTTAATAAGTGGAGTTACAATTTGGATTTTAATTTGAAAATTGAATCACTCAGTTTATAGTTTTAACATTAATAGGGAGATTTTGCCTTTAAACTGAGAGCATAGGTTAGGGTGGTGATATGTCTACAGACAAACAACTACGTGCTTACATCTAAGTTAAATTTTACAACTCTGTAGAAGTTCAAAAGAGGACTTTTGATGTTTATTCACCTTTAGTTCAAATCAATAGTGTAAAAAAATAAATTACCCACAGATAACTTTTCATTTAATCTACAAATGGATTATCAAAGAGAAGGTGTATTTTGGCTATTCTACAATATTACTTGTCTTTGTTTAGGGGCAAACACTTGCTGATTTCTGAAAAATGTAGCCAGATGTTGGCTGGTGACAGGTAGCATGCTGTGTCTTCCGTATCTTCTAAATTCCTTTCCAACTGAGATTATGCCACATATTTTCCCACACTCTTTTGAAGTTTCAGATGTGCACAGAGTGAATAAATATTATTTACTGAGATTGTAAACTGTTCTTATTTTTTGTTTCAATGAGAGAAAAACAAATCGTTTATTTGAAAGAAACATCTCTTTGAAAAACATGAACAAGTTAGTATACTTCTTTGTGTTTCTTTGTAGTCCTACTTGCAAAGACTATGAAAAGGATGCCTCCAAGCACTAAGTGGCTTTTCCTTAACACTACTCTTAAGGCTTTTGCACATTGATAGGAGACTCATTCTAAAAATAACAGAAATGAATTTACATAAGCTTTTGTTCTCTCACTTAGGTCAATCATGAACAGATCCTTTCTTGCTGAGTTAGTTCGTATTTGGGGTTTTAAGCCTTTCCTTCAGTTAGATTCTGTGCTTTGAAAGCTTAACATCTTTTATTTGTGCAGCTATCAGAACCATCAAGAACCTCTTTAAGGCAGTCAGTTTACAAAGTAACACAGAGCAACTGGGCTTTACAAACACAGTCTTCTTCCCTTAGCTCATCAGTTTTGCAGCTGAATCTGATGAAATCTAAGCTGTTTTCATCAAATATTCAAGCATGGTTTATACCCCATACCTAGGAAATTTTGCTTAATTGCTCTTCAAGACTTTGCATAGTCACTTGAGCCCAAATGTTTATATATCAAGTTGCTATTTGTTAACTACCAGTTTCTGAAGTAATTTCTAAGCATTCGTAACTCTAAGCTACTTTCTAAAAAAGTTTCTTTACAAAGCATAAAACAAAAATGTAATACTTTGAAATATCTGCTGATGTATAGTTTTACAGGACATATATAAGTGTTTAAACTCAAGTTAAAGAATACCCACAGATTTCTTTGTTGACTTTTATCACAGTGTATTCCTATGCTAAAAATGTTTCAGATCTATTCCTTTCTCTTTCATCAGTTTTCTTCCTGATAAGGTTGTCTGGAAAACAAGGGCTCTGGTGTTTGTTTGTTTGGGGTTTTTTTGTTTGTTTGTTGTTTTTTTGTTTTGTTTTGGGTTTGGTTTTGGTTTGGTTTGGTTTGGTTTTTTATGTAAACTTGGAAGCTTTGAAAATTTTTGTTCTGTAATGAGATGACTGAGAGATTTATTTTCCTTGAAATAGTCTTCTTCAGAAAGAAGACTGTTGATAACAAAATGTTCTCACAAGTATTTCCTGAGGTATGGAGTTTTCATAACTTGTCTCTCTCTACCTCTCTATTACTTCAGTATTCCTCAGCACAAATTTTTAATTTTTCTGGCCAAGTCTATACTTTGGTTTTGAACAATAAGCCCATCTTGACTATGAGAGTTTCTCTTAAAAGTTATTTCAGGGGGAAAAGAAAATCACATTTTAGTGAAAAACAAAACAACATCAACAACAAAACAAGCACAGAAAGAATTCATCACTCACTCTTAAAAGTTCACTGTATAAAAGGCCCTACTTCATATTACTGGCATTCATTTAAAAATAAAATGAGGCTAAAACCTGAATTTCATTTATACTCTCAGAATAAATTGAGTGATATTAAAAAAAAAATACATCTATTTTTAGCTTGTCTTCAATAAGGTAAGTAAAAGTGGGTTTGTACTGCAAATTTTATCTACTGTCTTAAGTCTTAGAGAAATATAATTTACAAGTGTTCCAAAGTGTCAAGCTAGATACTTTAGGTTACGTTGTAATGTGTAATGTTTGGGGTATAGAGTTAAGAAATTTCTAAAGCTTGAAAGGCAGAATTCGAGTACATTTCTCTTAATTACAAGAAGACAACTTTTTAAGTGCTTATTAGCAACAGTACTGTTGCTAAGGAAAATATTATATCACTTTCAAAAGACTGCATCATTATCAAGTAAGAGACAACATATTTCATGCAATGATGAACAGCCCTTTATAAAGAACATTTCACTCAGCATGATTCCAAGGTAGACACAGATACTACATGGATACATACCCCCTTAACTTTATTGGGGTATACATCAAAGTGGAGAAAAAAAAGAGTTTAAAGAGTCCACTCATGTAGGACAACCCATTTTCTTCTCTCTCTCTTTACTTCTTTCTTTCTTCTCAAGTGGAGTGAAAAATTGCTGCTACTGTGTACACTGAGACTGAAGGTCTTATTTCAGCAGTACCCAATTCTAGGTGTCATGTCAGATGCTAGCTTGCAGGATTATCCCTTCTCTTGTAACTACATACAACTATAAAGTTGATATAGATGTGCTTTCATGCAATTAGAGGAGTCCTTAATTACCTTTTTTACTGACCCTATTTTATAGATGAGCAAGATCTCATGCACAATGAGTAAGCATAGTAGTCCATCCTTGTAGATACATAGCTGACCTTGAGCTCTCCACATGGAGAAGTAGACATTACTACAACAGACTTGATATTCTTTCCCAGAAATTGATCATGTGATACAGTTCAATCTTAATCACAGCAAAACTGTTGGATACTGATCTTGGGCTATACATTTTCCAGACTAAGTGTGAAAGTTCACTTTTCTGATACACATTTCTTCATTCAGCAAGGTAGGTGTGTTAGAAGCATTTTTAAAGTCTATTGGTAAATCAAATTTTGAAAAAACTTTGCAATTTAAGAAATGAGAGAGACTGATTTTTTAAAAAGAAAAAAAATAAAAAATCATCCAGTACCTCAGTTCTTTAATCTAAATTCTTTGTCTAGTAGTTTTGAAAACACTATTTTTGTGTCTTTTCTGCTATTGTCAGTTTATGTCCTTCCTAACAAGCTCAAAGACTGCTTGGGTCTCAATGGAAAAGTAAGATACTGGAGACTGTCATCAGCAGGGCATCTAGCCCTTGTGACCCCAATTTTCATTATCCAAGACTGCAGAATGACTCCTCTTTGAAACTACATTTTCCCCTTTTTTCTTTTTCACTGTCACACTATTCCAGTCCATGTAGTATCTGTGTCTACCTTGGAATCATGCTGAGTGAAATGTTCTTTATAAAGGGCTGTTCATCATTGCATGAAATATGTTGTCTCTTACTTGATAATGATGCAGTCTTTTGAAAGTGATATAATATTTTCCTTAGCAACAGTACTGTTGCTAATAAGCACTTAAAAAGTTGTCTTCTTGTAATTAAGAGAAATGTACTCGAATTCTGCCTTTCAAGCTTTAGAAACTTCTTATTGTGAAAAATTGTGCCAGGATCCATGAGCATCCTTCTTCCTCCTTCATCGTGCTTTCTAGATTGCTATGATATTTTTACATATTGTGTTAGTCAAATACATAAATGTCAACTGTATATTTTCCTGGAGGGAGACAGGACTCAAAGACCAGAGAATGTTTCTATAGTCTGTGTAATTCTGAATATGGATGTGGTTAAATTTTTTCTTAGCATCTTAGACAGTATTAATGCTTTACTGGTCCTGTTTCTTTTCTTACTATTAACATTTGAAGAGCTTTATTTGATTAAAATTTGGTATCTGAAAACCAAGAAATCTTATCAACCCAAGCATATTTACACACAGCTTGAAACATTATCGTCTCCGATAGTGTTTTCAAATCATAAAGGTTGGGATAATATTCACATTGGTTTTGAAAGGCTTTGTAAATGTTTGACCATGAAGCTTTCCAAGTGGGAAATGTAAACAATACAAAAAACATTCTGGGTAAGTATTTTGAATTGATATTTGTGTAGCATATTTGTGCAATGTATACAAAGTTCTTATTTTTGAGAGGGCATTGTAAGGATAGTTCAGATCACAGTTTTGGAAAATGCCAATTCTATGCGTTTTTCATTCTTCTCCCCCTGACATCAGATCTGAAATTTACAAGAATAACAAGATGAATCAGTGTAGTGGAAGCAGTAATTTCTCAAGATTTTAGTTGTTGAGTTGTTCAGTAACATAATTTTATCATTATCTCCTCACTGTGGAAACTTGTACCCTAACTGTCTTAAACATGAGAGTAAGTAATTACACTTACTAGCTGTGGTGGTTTTCACCTGGTGTCCGCCCAAACCTACAGGTCCCCCCTCTCCCAGAGGGAAAGAAAAAGGAGAAAAGGCAAAAAAACCAGCTGAGAGATAATAACAAAACTCAGAGGAGCTAAATACTTAAATTTATTACTAACAAGATAAGAACTAAAACTAAAAGTAATGAAACTAAAAAGTAAGAAATAAATTAGTCTTAAGAACACCCCTCTCCTCCCACTCTTCCCTCTTTCCAGCAGTTCAAGGGAGCAGGGAAATGGGAGTTTTGCTGGCGGTTGTTGCTGCCATTGCTCTTGTCCTGTGGGTCACTCCATGGGGTGCAGTTGGGTCTCTGCACCCCAATGGTCCTCTGTGAGCTGCAGGGGGACAACCTGCTCCACCACAGTCTTCACCACTGTCTGCAGGGGGGCTGCAGCCCTTAGTCCTTCCCCTGCTCCCATGGGGTCCCTCCCACGGGAGATAGTCCTCAATAAGTCTATTGGACTCTCCAACATGAGTCCATCCCCCGGGCAACACTTCTACTGGGGGAAAAACCTGCTTCCATCAAGGGTCTCCTTCTCCACCAGTCATGGCCGCAAGTCTCTTCCAGGCTCTCCCTGCATCCTGGGCCTCCCACATGAAGGGCAACAGCTCCTTCAGGCATCCACCTGCTGCTCCTGGGGCTGCAGGGGGATCTCCGCACTCCAATAGGATCATCATGGGCTGCAGGGAGGAGGGGGGAAAAATAGCTTTCAGTCCTTCCCCCCCACACCCCTTCTCCAGCATGGGGTGTCTCCTTCACCTCCTCCTGCTCTGACCTTGGTCTCTGCGTTGTCTCATAGTTGTAATTTTGAACTGCATCACACTCCTAAATTTTTAAATATGTTGTCGCAGGGGCATGACTATGATTCTTAATTGGCTCAACTCTGGCCACCAGCAGGAAGTCCCTCCTGGACCTGGCTGTCATTGGCTCCACAGGACAGGAGAAGCTTCTGGCAGCTTCTAACAGAAACCATCCTGGAAGCCCCTTCTTCTACTAAAATTCAGCTACAGAAACTTATGACACTGGGTCCTAAAATTTTCTTCCTTTCTTTTATGTGAATCTATGCACTTTTGTGTTCTGAGTGATATTTCTCTATTGCGTATACTGCTTTCTTCTCTTCTAACCAAGATAGAAGGTTCAGCCCTCTGGACTTTTACAGTAACCTGAATTTTGTGACTGGCCTTCTTTTTTGATGATTCTGGGTTGCTGCCTGACATTTGTGGTACAGTTGTAACCAATTTCCTTCAGTGCACAGCAGAATTTCTAAGTTTATGGTTAGAAGAAAATAAACTGTAGGTAAGCTGCTTACTATGCACTACTCCTTAGCAAAAGTGCAGCCTTTTTCCCATGAGTTTTGGTTTGTTTGTTTCTTTATTTCTTTTGGTTTGGTTGGTTGCAGTGGTTTTTTGTGTTGTGTTTTTTGTTTTTGTTTGTTTGTTTGTTTATGTTTGGTTTTTTTTGTTTGTTTGTTTTGTGTTTCTTTTTTTTGGTTTGTTTGTTTGGGGTTTTTTTTGGTGGTGGTGATGGTGTGGGTTTTTGTTTGTCGGGAATTTTTAAAATTGTTTTTTTGTTGTTTTTTTCCCCTTTCCTTGTTTGTCAGGTATACTGGTGCAAATTAGAAGGAAGTTTAATTTCCCTACAGAAGTATTTTTTAATAAAAGGTCTTATTTTAGTATGAGGGACAGATAGTTACTGTTAGTGCATTACAAATCAAGTTTTATCATTTATTGTAATTACATAGATGTTCAGTAACAATAAATGATGCATCAGGTAAGACACTAGTAAGAATTCAACATATGTGAATAATTCAATGATTCTGTTTAATTTATGAGAATGGATCAGGAAGCCTACCAGGCATCAAATGAATCTAAAAAATATAAACAATAAATTAATTTTAGGTCAGGGATATAAATTTGATGTATCAAAGCAATTAGAGTTTAGTTAAAAAAGATACTCATGAAAGGTAGTTCATATAAATTTCGTTGGGACATAGAAAGGAGCTTTCAATACTAGACTGAAATCCTTCTAACAATTTTCAAAATTAGCTGCATGGGGGTTCTTTGAAGAGTAGAAACAACATACAAGCTTTTGTCCAACTGACAAAGAGGAATGCAGTGTTTTCATTTGGTCTATATAAGTATTTTTATATTATTTAATATTGTCATTATAGTTATACTATCATTAAAGCAATATTAGTGCAATAACAAATTATAGAGTTTGTTCTTGTGAAGACTCATTCTTGACTGTTGTTCTTTAAATAAATTCCAGAAATTAAACTGAAATTAAAGACGACATACAACTTATGTGGCTATATACTTAGTGACTAATATATATTCTGTGTTATAATGCTATAACTTGTGTAGATGTGCATGCAGGCAGTGTAGTGCAACCTTGAGTAGCTATTAACCATGTTATTGTCCAGAGAAGTTCTCCGACATACAAGTTTCAAAGCTCTTTTAAAGCTATCTTTAATATTGGTTTATCTGTGGCCTTCTTGTCTCCTCTAGGCCTGAGAGTATGGATCCAATATTTATCTGTCATCAGGAAAAAAACTTCAAAATACTTTATATTTATACTTGGAAATTGCTGTCTTCTCAGGACATGATTAGCAACCTTTGATTTGTGCCATTATTAAATGGCTGCAAATTACAGAGTTGTACCAAGGAGTATATTAAATGCAATACCAGAGTAAACAATCTCTTTTTTCCTTATCACGTTACATCTAGTTAAATTGTAAATGCTTGTTTTGACCAGATCATAACACTTTACTATGTGACAGTAATCATAAATGCTACACTGTGATATATGGTATAGTGTTGTGGTATACTGTGATATATTGTATATTGTTTTGGTCTGTTTGACATATTTGCTGCATATCTCCAAAAAGCAATGTAGGCTTTTTAACAGTACCCACAGCCAGAAATTTTGTAAGCTTTCAGTGTTTAGTATATGAAACAATTAGTTGCCCTCTGCAATCTAATTGCTAAACAAGTTTCTTGAAGATCTTGAATGTTCAAAAGTGACCATTTGGCTGATTGTGTTTAACTGTGTGTACCTGTGGAGTACAGAGAAAATTACACTTTTAGACTGATAGCCACTTTTGAACTGCAGTTTTTTTATATTCATTTATCAGCATTGGTTTTAGTTGCATGATTGCTCTCTTGAAATCTTACATATATATATTTCAGTATCCTGCTGGTAGCTGCTCTCTTATTCTGGAAAAAAAAAGAAAGAAAATATTACTTTTAAAGTATCAGATAGTCTTTTAGCATCTGGCTAATAGCTTATTCTTTAATCTGAAATGGGCAGCGGGCATTGGCCCAATGGTGTAAGTCGCCCCCTCTGGAGCCGGCTCCTCCTCTGAGGACGCCGGTTCGAATCCTGGAGGAACTCGCTGTCACCGTCCGAGCGTGCTCGACCGTGGCAAAATGAACCTCAGGAGTAAAGGGGGTGGGGCCAGTTCCACGCACACTGTGCCTCACCTAAAAAATCCATTGCCCAGGCTTATCCCAAAATATTTGTTCGCAAAGTCTAGCCAACAACAATAGCTTATTCTGTATTTTTCACATTTTTGCTCTCTGTCTTGTTTTCATACAATTTTTTTAACTTTACTATTCCACTCCAATGTTTTATTTACATTCTTATATCTAGTATATATTCTATTTTCTTTAACCACTGTTACCACATTTAATTTTAAGAGACTGAAATGTTAAAGGTGAATGGTGCTCTACTGAGGCCAGTTTTGCACCCCTGCAACCAAAAGGGAGGAGAGTTTTTGCATACGGGTGAAACAACTCCAGTGCAGAGGTGGTGCTCACCCACCACTGGAAGATGACCACAACATGCCAAACTTTGTGTAGTAACAAGCTGGGGTTTGAGAGGGATAAGGGAAATGGCTGAAAAGAAACAGAGTTTTGAGGTGGGAAAATGCTTTTTATCATTGTCCTGGTTTTAGTATCCAGGATCAGTTTGTCACTGTGTGGGTGTGTACTCTAAACCCTCTGTCATTTTTCTCATGAACTGCTCACAATGGCCCATTTGCAGCAGCTGCATAAGGCACACCTAACCCCTCAGGCTACAAAATGGGTGTTTAGGAACTTCTGTGAGATAATGAAGTTTTCCTGCCTCCACACCCACCTGAGGGGTCATGTCTGCTAATGGGCCATTAGGGATGCCAAAAATATGCCATTGTTATATGCCTCACAGAGTAAATCACCCATTGTGAAAGTCTCCGCCCTGGTGAAGGGACTGGGCATTCCCGTTTGAGCCCAAGTGAATATAAGCTTGAGGTTTTGGGACTGGGGTCTCTCTTCAGATCCAGAGCCTCAAGCAGGTTGAGTCTGCCATCAGGCTGCAACCATCATTTTCACCAGCAGGTTTCTTGTTTTCTTTTTACTTTGAATTTGGGGGGACCACGTGGTGCTCAGCACAGGTGTTGGTGAGCTCCATTCTGCTTGTGCCCCACTGTGCTGGGCTGTACATCTGGTGTTTTTTGGTTTTGTTTTTTTTTTTTTTTGTGGCACAAACGAATTTACCTTTTGTATCAGTGTACTTTGTGATCTTTTATTAAATTGTTAATTCTGACTTGCAATCCCTTTATGAGTTGGATTCATTTCTCCTGTCGGTTTAACTCTAAACTGGCGCAATCATCCCAATGTCCTCCATTACAAGGCTGTCTCAGGTGTAAAACTCCTCTTCAGGCAGAGGTATCAGGACATTCACATGTAGGTCTGAATGTATTCATCCCTTCCAATAAGGGATAACTGTTTCAGCTACACCGGTGTGAGAAAGAGCTATCATGTCTTAGAAGGTGTCACAAACAATTAAAGACCTCCGAAGTGCCACCAGATGCATTCCTGGGGCCTTCAACCAGAGGACTGCAAATGATCCACAGTGTTGTAACAATGTAAAACTCCCTGCTCAGAGGAGATGCCTAGGCTTTCCAACCTGAACCTGAACATATATTAACTCATGGACTGTGGTGGTTTGACTTTGGGCCTGCCTGGGAGACAGGTCACATGGTGTGCTGTATCAAACTTTATGTTTTGGGGATTCTCCCAATTCCCAATGGATCATGTCTGTGGCCATCACTTCGACCAACTGACATCTCAATTGCAACAATAGTCCCTGGATCCATAGGTGGTGATATTTTTCCTCTCCACTATCTACTTGTGTTCTTTCTTTCTTTTTCTTTCTTTGCTTTGTATATTTTCTTAAGTGGTATCTTTATACTTTTGTTTAGACTTAGATAATAATCAAAGTGGCTACATACCTCCTTTCCATTGCAACCAAGGTTCAGGTGGAAATGCCCAGGTACCTCCTCTCAACAAGGGAAGTTTTACATTCTCAGTTACAACACTGTGGATCATACACAGTCATCTCACCAAAAGCCCTTGAAATTAGTCTGGGGACACTTTAGGGGTCTTTCATGGTTTATGACACCTTCTAAGACATGACAGTTGCCTCTCACCTCAGTGTGGTTGAGCCAGTTATGCCCCATCAAAAGGAATACCCTTAGACCTATATGTAAATGTGAATGTCCCAAGTGAATGTGACCTTCCTGAGGGTGCAGAAGGGGGATGGAAGGAGTGGGGATTTACAACGAAGTCAGCTGTGAAATGGAATAGAATTTTGTTCTAAAGTTTTCCTGAAGACTTTTGTTATTTTTCAAATCCTGATCAATTGCATAGTTTAGTATTTTAAAACACATCTTTATCTTTTTACTACAGCTTATTTAATCAGTGAATTTTATCATCTACCAGATTCTTAATATGCCCTAATGCTTCTCTATATTCATGCTTGATAATTCAGTGCTTGAGAAAAGTGTCTTGCTTTTCCAGCTGTATAAAATTTAGATATCTACAGTCCTCATGCCTTAAATACATTTCACTATAATCTGCCAAATTTTGTAGTGGTTTTGTTTGTAATTTGTATATAATCACTCAGTAGGTAATTTAGGACTAAAAGATTAGAAGTAATAGAACAGCAAAAACTAATCATTAGAGATGATGACCAAAGCATACATAGGACTTGTTACTAAAGATTCAGTCTCCTACTAGGATAGTTTTGCTCTGTTTTGCTCTTTCCCACAGTATTTTCTGCATAATGCTACCTTTTAAGAAGGGAAGGAGGCATATTGTTTTCAGTTAGAGAAGCCTGTGTCCTGATACTTGAGCCACTTTCTTGGGGAAGAGGATTGAACCTTCTTTCTCACCTTTTGGGATACCTTGCTATGAGGAAAAAAAAAAAAAAAAAAAGTGCAGTCCCTACCTTGGAGTAGGAATTGCATTTAGATCTGTGATTGAGTGCCATAGCCACTGAGGAGAATCACTATAGGTATATCAACCCACAGGAGACATTTCTATGCATTTTACTGGAAGGTCATCAGGAAAACCTTGGTTGAACTTTGCCCTCAAAGTTTCCTATTGGTCAGGTTTAATTACATATTCAACAGCTATACCATGCAACAGGCCTTCAGAAAATTAAAATCTTCAGACTCACTTAAACTTTTCTCTCTGTCTCCCAATTTACATTATTTAAATCAAAATATCATTGGTGTTTTTTTCTAACTATACAACACACTGAAATCCTTTATTGGTACTTTCCTCACAGCTGTATTATTCGTACATAAAAGGAAATAACATTAATAATAGTGAACAATACTTCTTGTTATCTTGATAGTAATGTTAAAAATAATACTTATTATTTTGTTGTTGGAGATGTTCATAATTATAATGGACTTTCCCAAGTCACAAATAACTCTGATGAAATGATAGGGTGAGAGGGATTGCCATTTTAAAGTTCTTACCTTATGCTAGTGGATTAAAATAGAGGAAAATTAAGTTCTAAAATTTAAAGCATCAATTGAAAATAAATATATATTAAAATATTTTTAAAAAATGTTTGTTTTAGAATTCAACATATAAAAGCCAATTGAGGAAAACTTTATGACCACCATACAATAAAAGTCATCATACTGTGAAACTGATTGTACAAAAAATACAAATATAAATAAATGTTGACTGTTCCACTGTCATTGTTAAGACTTCATATAGTACAAAATGAAAATTTTTGCATTTTAGAAACAAGATTTTCTAAAACTATGCTTTTCTAAACATTCTAAACACTGGCATTATTACCTATTCAGTCAGTAATGAAATTAAATGATCCACTCACAAAAAAGGCCTGTAATCATGTCCCAATATTGCATGTGCAGCTACCATGGTTGCAAATATGATATCTACAAAATCAATAATGAGAGGAAAAAACCCCACACCATAAACAATGCACAAGCTGCAGAACTCAGTTGATGCCCATGACCACTGACATATTCCTTAGTATTGTTCTAGTTCCTATTGAAATACTGTATTCCTATGTCTCCCATGCTAAACCTGAAGCTGGAAAATTATACAAGGCATAGTTTTCTGAAGGTTGCTTTAACAATTAATCACCAAGTTGCAGTAATTTGTGGTGAACAGATGAAATCTAAAGTTAACTATAAATATATGAAATAAAATTGACAAATTATGTTTAGCTATTAAAATTTTAGTTGCCACAAATTTGTATGTTCCAAGAAGTTTAGGTTCTTTCCTTTTTATTTTTTTTTTGACACGTTTAATTTCTTATTCTTAATGTCATTTTTTTTTTCTTTTCAGGAGTGGGGAGGAGGGAAAAGGGAGTTTCCTTTGTGAGAGAGGCTACTGTGTTCTTCCTCTATGCAGAAGAGTTACATATTCCACTTTTCACCCTACTTTTAATATTAAGAAACAAATAACGATTTCTGAAACAGTTTTGAAAATGAACACTTGAAAAGAAGTGTACTGAAGAAGATTTAATGATGAGGCTGACATTCACCATCACTCCCATTGTTAAGGAAGGAGAAAACTTGTTTATATTACATGTTCTTTATCGCCCTTCCAAGAAAGAAAACAATTCAACCATAAAATGAATGCACCACTGGGGAAATCCCAAAGCTTTCCAGCTATGTTATGAAGACTGATGAGTGGATTTGGGGAAGGAGCCAGCCAGCCAAGCAACTGCAGGGCCACAAGCCCATGACAAAGCATTAACTGGCCATTAAAAAGCAAACAACAAAATTTTTTTATCTTGAATATGAACAATAAGAGTTTAGGTCTCCTTTGCTGAACTGATTACAGACTGGAAAGGAGCAGAGAGCTAGTATAAATAAATTGCTGTGATGTCTTTGCCAAAATAGAGTAAATCCTGGGAAGAGACCAATTAATTAATGTCACTCTGAATAATGATTTGTGGTGGTGTCTGTAACAGAAGATCCCTCAGACACTTCAATCTGTTGCCTTACAAATTGGGCCTCCCTAATTAGCTAGATGGCACTTAGGGTGGATCCGTCAAGATGGTACACTGTCTGGTCTGACTAATATGTAAAACAAGCATCAACAGTGATGATGCTGGAAAACATAAATGGAAATGAGAGCCTCAAAAACAACAGGGCAGGAAATTAGTGTAGCAGGTCACTGGAGAAAAATTCCTGGAGATAAATTTGAATCAAATAATCTATTGAAACATATGGAAAATGGCATTTTAAACTGAAATTTGTTGCAAGGGTGATCAGTACATGTTTTTGAAGACTAAAGAAATGCAAGGATAAAATAAGTTGCAGATAGAAAATTAAGTATCAAAAACTCAGATACAGGGTAGAAAATTGTCAACTTTTAGGTGACAGTTTAATACATCATTTTCAAAACCAAGGACCATTACTTCATTTTCAGTAAGCAATGTTGGGATATATTGATTACTGAGATACAGTACAGATGAATATTTCTTATAATGGAACAAATATTATAGGTGCAAGTAATATGCAGGTAACAGAAATTACACACTATTAACTACAGTTATGAAAAACTGAGGAGGGACAAATGAGTGGCTTCAGTGACACAGATCATCTGTTTTGTGAAGACATTGGGGAAACAATGGTGAGGTATAAAGTGTATCCCAAAAGCACTCATGAATTTATTTAAAATCTGAATTTCACCTTATTCAGAAGTGTTAACTTAAGTAATATTCCAGAGGATATTAACAACTAATCTGATGAACAGTCTGAGAATCTTGGCTGTAATAATATTTGCTTACACTTGTGTATCAGTCCCATACTTTCCTGTGTAGAATGAATTGTTGTCAGATTCCTTTTCTTTCCTAGTTGACAGGGGGGATGTGAAGGTTTGTAATGGAAACAAAGGAACACACAACCCCTAAAGTAATGTTTGATGTATGTGTCTTTTGTCTCAATAACAAAGCTCAATATATTTCACCCAACTATTAAGCCAAGCTATTCAGAAGTTGCAGCAAACTACCTGTAGGGATATTATAATGTACCCTACTTCATCCATCAGCACCAGTTGCTAGAGATAATCTGTGCCCAATTATGTCTCTGGATTTTGTTTCTCACTGAATATACAACACATTGCTTTGTAGTCCAGAGATCTTTCAGTGTCTGTGTTTCTAGGTTTGTTTGGAAGTAAGGACTACCATTTATTGTAATGGCTTTTCCCTTATTTGCCTTTACCTAACTCATATTGAACACATACAACAGTTGTTCTGCTTCCTAGCTCAAAGGCATTCTTGAAATCCAGCTCCTTGAAAATTTTCCTTCACAGTCTTCCTTAAGTCATCATCTTTCTGCTTCTGCTTGAATGCTTAATTTGAGTTGTCCTTTGTTTCTTTCTCTTTTATCACTTATCCTTTAGCACAGATGTGAACATATCACTGCCATGCTCCAGCTAAGAGTTCACTACAGTGCTGAGGTAGTGAAAGTGGCTTTTAAGCTGTGGAGCCTCAGAAAAGATGGATGAAAAGATCAGTTTTCCTGAAATTTAGTCTGGCATCCTGTTTCCCTCATGGCAGCCTATACTCTGTATTCATCACTAGCTTTATATTCAAATTTTCCTTTGTACTAAATGTCTAAGATCTGAGCTATACAAACCAGATGACATTCATGCCATTTGTACTCACTTGTATGTTACGGTGCACACAGAGGTGCCTTGTTTGCTTTTCATCATATGTGATACCTTCAGTGGCAGGGGTAAACAGCTGGGAGTTGTGATTGTTAATCAGCTTGATGACTCCTGACTGCAGTTGAAGGGAAATACTTTCCCTGTGATACATCACATATTAATTTTTCTAAAGGTTTTTGGTTTTTGTTTGTTTTTGTTGTTTTGTTTTTTTTTCTCTGCAAATACAAAAATTGCACAATTACGTCACCAAAATACCAACCTGCATCCAAGCAAAGAAGGGATTAGTTTCTTATATCGCATATCCAGATTGCAGAGTGAAATATATTTTTTTCCAGAGATAAAATATCAAAATAGTCACTGTGAAATGCAAGGTAATTTTAGATGTTCCTTTCAAAGTTTCCTTTATAAAATATATGATACATTATTTAAAAAAAATTGGCTTTTGAAATCTGTTTTATTGAAATGTAAGCAACCTTAGGTTCTTTGATTCATCTACCAACTGAAACATTAGTTTTCATGTGTAATTAAACCTAAATGTTCTTTTTGATTGATCTTTGAAATAATAGAAAAGTGTATCAATAGTCCTGTTAAAAAGCAACAACTCAGTTCCAAATTTGCAATTTATTTGTAGGATAGGATTTTTACATAATCAACTATACTTTGAGGTTTTGATGAAGCGCAACAATACACATTTATTTAAGTGCATATAAAGAATGCATTAGACAAGAACTTCAGATATGCTAAATATGTTATTTGCAAAATTTTAGCTAAAGGATTGCATATTATTATCATACTGCTGGGAATGATGACCTGCAACACCTGTATATATGTATATATACAACTTGATTGTATATTCCTTCCCTTCCTAGAGTTCGGATTTTTTTCCTTTTTTTTTTTTAATTACAGTCTTTTATTTGGGATTTGGTTTTTTTTGTTTTGTTTTGGTTTTTTTTTTTCAGTAACAATATTTTGAATATTTTCATTTATTGATCACATGGAGATAAATTATTTTAATCCCTTTCAAGGAAAAATTTAAAAATTACATCTTAATATAAAAAAAGATGTTATTGACTGACAATAAAAAGGAAATGTTAATTTAAAAACTCAGAATGAGAACTTCACATAACAAAAAAATTGTTGTTATAGTTTCAGAATGTAATGGAATTTTTCTTTCCCCCACCACCAGAATGAGGTGCGAATGCGTCTATCTCTATTCATTGCCACTGACAAAGGAAGGCAGGGCGTTACCTGCACGGTGGGTTCGCTGGGTGTGGGGGAAGCGGCACTCGGTTTTGGGAGTCGGCAGCGGGGAGACGGCTGAAGGAGAAACCCCTGAGTTTGGTTTTCTTCCTTTGCTTTTCCTGCTGTTTCTTTTTCCCATACCTGGATTTTACAGAGCCTTTTGGATTGGTTTTTTTTTTACTTTGCCCGAGAGAGAGGAAGACATCACTAGCCGGGGGTGGGGGCCCCTTACATCGGGCCTTCTGTGAGGGAGCCAGCGGTGGCCAGCCCAGACATGAGAGAACTTTTACATCGGAAGCCCCAGCCTAACGGCCAGCAGACGACAAGCCGAGCTTTTCGGAGGGACACACCGGAGCCTTTCTTCCCATCCACCAACTCCCCTGGGGGCATCCCAGCATGGGTCACTCATCTCCTCGCTTGCTGCCCGTAAATACCACTGAGCCTGGCAGGGACAGACTCTGTGTGTGTGTGGGGGGTGGGGGTGGGGGGGTTTGATTCAGGAGTTTTTATTCGTTCAGTCTTGGTTGTTCTGCTTTTTCCCTTGAATATACATATATATATAATAGCTAGAAACTGTTATCCTTCCATTTATCATACCTTAATTAAATTTTGTTTTGAAATTAAAGGAGACTTGTCCCTCTACTTTAGTTATAAGTTTTCTAAGTTCTCTAAACTTAGACAATTGTATTGGCAAAACCATTCTTAATTTGTAAAGTCACTATGCTAAATATGTTTAAAAGGATTTCAACTTTAGAAATTTCAACTTCATAATATCCTGATAAAGATTACTACTTCTTTAGCAGCTGTCCTCTCAATGGTGTGACATTTTTTTCTCCTATGCTCTCCATAGCTGGTCACACGAGCTCTGTTATTGAACTCATCTCCAACTTCAGTCGCACAATGCAAATATTCTCCCACATTTGCATTTCTACAGGCACTTCCTGATTCTAATGTTTAGGAAATTATAAGAAATTATATTCTGTGCATTTTCTGATTAGTATTGCCTTTTATTGATTTATTTGTTTTATACCCTCTATAGCTTTGTTCTCATAAATTTTAAACTTAGTATTAGTAACTTGCACAATTACTAAAATGTCATCTCCGTGTTACTTATTTTTTTTAAAATGTAATGTCTCCATGTAAATTTACTTGTTTTTCTTAATACAACATGCTTCTGAATTAATTATGAAATTTGGAAAAGTCAGTCATTGAACTATTAAACTACTTAATGTCTGTCTTTCCGTCACTCTTTCTCTCCCGCACTCCTTCTCTCTCTCTCTCTTCCTATCTCTTTCTACCTCACACTTACAATTAAATAAAATCCATACTCCTGGCTTTAGCATATGGTCTCTTTTGCAGCTTAACTAGGGCAGTGGCATTTTTTAATAATCAGATCCTAACAGAGCTCACTTGGCATGTACTTGGGGGGGGTTACACTGGTCTTCTGGTGGCTTTAGCAGCACCGAATAAACACTTGATTTCTTTCCTCTGTGTTCATGCAGTAACACAGCTGGTTCAGAAGCCACAGCGTTGTTATTCCATGTCTGACAACAGTGTAGACATATGTAAAGTTGCTTTAAATATGTAATATGGAAGTAGGCTCAGAATAGAAGCACACAGAGAAGGCATGCCCTGCTTTCTTTAATATGAGTTAGTGATGCAGGTTATCTCAGCTGACTTTGAAGTAAACTGAGTCTTGTTTTCCCAGGAGCATTTTGAATCTACCAGTTACTCCTAAACCTGATTTTTCTTCTTCACTATTTACTATGGAATTTTGTTAAATGCAGTCTTAAATCACAATTTCATTTTTCTAATGCTTTGGCCGAATGTATATTTAATTTGTTTCCATACTTTTTTTTTTTTTGAATAAAAATTAGCATAAAAGAGCAGAAGTTCTGTTCACAGAGAGGAGCTGGTGGGAGATGTAATAGTCGGAGGCCATCTGAGGCACACTGACCATGAAATAATAGAATTTTCAACACTCAGGGATGCAATGATCAATAAAACCTCTATGCTGGACTTTTGGAGGGCAGATTTCAGCCTATTCAAAAGACTGGTTCAGAGCATACTATGGAAAACAACCCTTGAAAACAAAGAGGTCCAGAAGGGATGGATATCCTTCAGGAAGGAAGTCTTGAGTGTGCAGGAACAGGCTGTACCAGTATGCTGAAAGGCAAGCCAGTGGGAAACAAACACAACCTGGCTGAACAGGTTGATTCTGAAGGAAATCAGAGGACAAAGGAGAGCTTAACAACTGTGGAAAAAAAGGGCTAGCTACTCATAAAGAGTTTAGGAATATAGTTACCTCATTAAAAAAAATAGAGAAACAAAGGCACACTTTGAAGTCAATTTGGCTACTTCTGTTAGAGACAACAAAAAGTGCTTCTATAAACACATTAATAACAAAAGAAGAGGTGAGGAAAACCCATTCTTTGTTAGACTTGATGGGGAACATAGTTAACAGAGATGAGGAGGAGGCTGAGATACTTAACAACTATGTTGCTTCAGTTTTCACCAGTAAGATGGGTGGCCCTTAGGACAACTGGCCTCAAGAGATGGTAGACAGAGACAGGAAGACAAATAGCCTCCCCGCTTTATTCCAGGAGGAAATAGCTAGTTACTTACTGAGCTACCTGGATCCTTACAAGTCTGTGAGACCAGATGGGATCCACCCTAGGATGATGAGGGAGCTGGCAGAAGAGCTCACCAAGCCACTCTCCATCATCTACCAACAGTCCTGACTCTCTGGGGAGGTCCCAGATGATTGGAAGTTGATGAATGTCATGCCAATCCACCAAAAGGGTTGCAAGGAGGAGCCAGGCTAATACAGGCCTGTCAGCCTGACCTCAGTGCCTAACAAGGTTATGGAGCAGATCACCCTGAGTGGAATCGCACAGCACCTACAGGATGGAGAAGGGATCAGACCCAGCCGGCATGGGATTAGGAGGGGCAGCTCCTGTCTGACCAACTTGATCTCCTTTTATGATCAGGTAACCTGCCTGGTGGATGAGGGGAAAGCTGTGCATGTAGTCTACCTGGACTTCAGCGAAACCTTTGACATTGTCCCCCATAGCATACACCTGGAAAAGCTGTCAGCCCATGGCTTGAATAGGTGCAGTCTCTGCTGGGTTAGGAACTGGCTGGATGGCCAGGCCCAGAAAGTGGTGGTGAATGTGCTGGATCAAGCTGGCTGCCAGTCACCAATGGTGTCTCCCGGGGACAGTGTTGGGCCCAGTTCTGTTTCACATCCTTATTGACGAGTTAGATGAGGGGATCAAGTCCACCTTAAACAAATTTGCAGATGACACCAAGCTGGGGTAGAGTGTTGATCTGCTGGAAGGCAGGAGAGCTGTGTAGAGGCACCTGGACAGGCTGGAGAGATGGGCTGATTCCAATGGGATGAAGTTTGGCTACAACAACCCCATGGAGCACTTACAGTCTGGGGTCAGAGTGGCTGGAGAGCAGCCAGGTAGAAAGGGACCTGGATTTGGATTGACAGGAAGCTGAACATGAGCCAGCAGTGTGCCCAGGTGGCCAAGAAGGCCAATGGCATCTTGGCCTGTATCAAAAATAGCGTGGCCAGCAGGACAAGGGAAGTGATCCTTCCCCTGTACTCAGCGCTGATGAGGCCACACCTTGAGTATTGTGTTCAGTTCTGGGCCCCTCATCTCAGGAAAGATCTTGAGGTGCTGGAGACGGTCCAGAGAAGAGGACCGAAGCTGGTGAAGGGACTCAAGCACAAGTCGTACGAGTTGAGGCTGAGGGAGTTTGAAGAAAAGGAGGCTCAGGGGTGATCTCATCACTCTCTGCAACTACATGAAAGGAGGTTGTTGCCAGGTGGGGATTGGTCTGTTCTTCCAGAAAACCAACAACAGGACAAGAGGCCACAGGCTTAAGCTCTTCCAGGGGAAGTTTAGGTTGGATATTAGGAAGAAATTCTTTATGGAGTGAGTAATCAGGCATTGGCATGGGCTGCCCAGAGAAGTGGTGAATTCCCCATCCCTGGAGGTTTTTAAGATGAGACTGGATGTGGCATTTAGTGCCATCATCTAGGAATCACAGTGGTGTTGGATCAAGGGTTAGACTTGATGATCTTGGAGGTCTCTTCCAACACAGCTAATTCTATATTTCTCTGTTCAAGTAGGATACCACTTTGGGCTTAGCGAATCTTCAAACCTGAATATATTATTTTCTCTCTCTTATCAGTATTGTAAAAAATGCAAAGATACTACAGCAATAAAAATATTAGCTGTTTTTTTAACTTGAAATTCACTAAATTGGTTCTGATGATATAGAGAAAATAATTTAATTTCTTATAAAATGTAGTTATTAATTACAATAATTAATTACCATATAAAGTTCATGGAGGGAGGTATGTAATTTTACATGTTCTTTAAGGCATACACGGATTTCATCATTATAAATACATAAAGATAATTTCATTTACATTTAAAATTGGTTTTGATTACTATTATTTAAAAAATTTATATTCCATCCAGATATAGGTAGAAATGAACTTACTCTATTAAGAAACTATTAAGGAAAGTGTGCAGATTGGCAACTGGAGCTGCCTGTACAGATTTCTAATGCTTTTCAGAAGTTTACTTTTTAATCATTACAAATGAAATTTAATCTCCAGTTGAACATAAATAACAACGAAGACTCCATGACTCAGCATAAATCTGCAAACCTAAAAGGGTCATAAATATGAAGCTTCTTATTAAAAAAGGCTTGTATATGAAAGGATAAACCATTTGCATTCTGGCTCTAGTCAGTGCATGTTGTTAACAGTCTGAAGGAGAAGAAAAATAAAGCTTTTTCCATGCAAGCTTCTCAAAAATGTCAAATGACACTATTGTAGTTTTCTTGCTGAATAGATAAGTTGTGTCATTTGATAAGACAGTATTTTTACCTGGTTTGGAATGTGTTTAAACAAGTTTCATATTTCAATACGGAATGGTGTTGATTTGTGTTAGTAAGCATGTATGGCTTGTATTTCTGTCAGCAATGTAGAAAAGTAATGAGCATCATTTCTTCCTGTTTGCAGGCAGTTTTGACAATAACATGAAATGGGCAGAAACATTTTCTTTCTGAGTCTAAATATAAAATATCCACTAAATTAATAATGGGCATATTCTGAAACAGTGTGGCATTTTTATCAGTACTTCTATCAGGGCATATTCACAGTGGTTATATAAAAATATATATACAAACATATACATCTAGTATACCCATAGCAGACATACTTCTCATTTTTAAATATGTACATTTTTACATCTGTATACAAGGATATATATGTCTATATGGACATAGTCAAAGTAGATTGGTTTCACAACTTAATTCAATTCATGATTCAATCTGCTTCTACAAAACTTATTACAGTAAAAAAAGTGCACTCCTCATAGATAGAATATTTTCAATAATATGCAACAAATTCCCATACTGAAAATTAATTCTATTGGTGTGAAAGCTAAAGAGACCAGTTTCTACCTGCTAAACAAACAAGCCAATAAATTAAAAAGAACTTAGTCATTTGCTTCAGACAAACCTTCCACAAATAAAACTTTATTTGCAAATGAAAACTTTTGTTCTCCAAGAAAACCACACCATAAATACTAATATAGCTAAGATTACATCACCATCTGCTTTTTAAGATAAAAGCAGCATCAGGATTGATGTCTGAGATATGTACCTAAGATTAAGTACCCTATTCATGGGTTAAGTGAAGTTAGGCTTAGGGTCAGCAGTGTCCAGTGCTTTTCACTCCCTGTAAAGCCAAAGCAAATAATGTCTGTCCTGTGTATTCAGAAAGAGCTGCAGATCAACAGATGCTTAAAGAGAAGGAAAAATATGCCCTTCCATATACCTCCTAGATGAATGTGAAGTAATCTTTCCCAGTTATTTGTCTACTTTGCAAATCCAAATGTTGCTATGGAAAACCATTAAAATGGATAGTTTTTCACATAAACCTAAAGAATTATATTGTTCACAATACATCTATTCTTAGGTCATACATGGAGTTTGGACTAGAGCAGCAAGTTAGATTTAGAAATGGAGAAGTTTCCTTGATATCCATCTAATTTCTCAGGTTTACAATTTGGTCCTATGAAATATCTGTTATATTGATGATAGTCCTGGAAATTAGTTTCCCTTAAAACTTAAATTTAGTATTACTGTATTATTTTTGAACCATATTATGTTATTGGAGTCAGGCAGAAATGCTACTTCTTTTGCAGAGCAAAAATCATGTATTTGTGCAATGACCTGAGATCAAGTGTGGACTATGGTTTGATTTGGCACCAGCAAGAAATAAAAGTCTAATACAATGAAAACTCACTACAGTCATCCATGTTGATAATTACATTTGTCTGGACTTTTAGTTCATAAAAGTGAAGCATAAGAAGACAGGTCATGTCTGTCCTCACTCAATCCACCAGAAATTTCTTGCCACGTTATATTACAATTTCAATAAAACAAATTTATAAAGTAACTTCTTTCACTTCAAGTGAAATCAAATTGTGTTCTTCATATAAAGAAAGGCATGTTTTGAGAATTATGATGAGAGCTGTTAGGGAGCTGACTCTCCCTCCGACCACACTGATTTCCAATAGAGTATATATAAAAACTCTGGTTTATCATAGGTTCTTTGATCAAAGAAAGTTTCTGCTGGAAATTTCCACTTAAAATATTGTTGGATAGTACTATATGTGATTGTGTAGTGCACATATAGAGTTAGGGAGCTTCAGTTTTAATCTGATAAACACTTCAGTTTTAAGAACTTCAATCATTTGAAGAGGAGGGGAGAAGAAGCACAAATCCCATTTTCTATTCATTCACAGGATACCAAACCTAAATTTGTGGGCGCAACATTAACTTTCCTTTTCCCTATAATTTTCCTCCAAATATGGAATGAAGTTAAAATAATTGCAAAACTTATTTGTAAATATAAGTAGGTGCCAAGAATTGATAGGGGGAAGAAAAGGAAGCCTCTTCAGCTGAGCTAAAGAAGAGTCTGAAAAAGTACACAAGATATTTATTACTTTGATAAATCTCAAAAAAATGTGCAGGTATTTGGTCTGATGCTGTGTGTCTGAAGATGATGGTCAGCAAATACAGCATTACCAAAAATAGCAACTTCAGTAAAGAATCTAAGTGAAAAGGGATACTAAAGGATTTAAGGTACTTATAAAAAGCAAAAGGAAAGCTCAGGTGACCTAATGTACATTGAGTGTATTAAAGATACATGTTCTCCAGTTACCTTTATTCATTTTTTTTCTTTCAAGTGCTGGCAATCCAACCTTTTACAATTGAATTTATCATTTGCAGAGACAATAGGATATTCTAGCCTATAGAAATGGGAGATGCAGGAGTGCTCTGCAGTAAACTTCCTTCATGACAGCATTGTTTTCCTCTTTCACTATGGGCAAGAACATAAATGTAATCCCGGAGGAGCTGAGAAAATCAGAAGCAGTTATTAAGATAATTTGTAAATTTTTCTAAATCTTTTAATAAAGTGTACAGAAAAGAGAAATTTTGGTGAAGAAAAGGGTGGGGATACTAAATAATTTTAAGTCACTAGGCAAGTGCACTTTGAAAAGGGAAAGGTAGAGCAACATGAAAAAGTGAGAACTTTTTCTTTTTTTTATCATCATTCTTTAATGAAACATTGCATATTCATTTGAGAATTTCAATCAATAACAGAACTAATATGAGCAGTGAGAAATAGTGGAGTATTTTCTTGTCTTTGTTTAAGCTAGTAGTATCAATTACAGCATCTAGTTTTGCTCCTAGAAGTTAAAAATACGAACAAATAAATCTGGTTTATTGAAAGTGCATACAGCAACAGAATATTCATAGTTGGCATAGCTTTGTGTTGTGATTCAATTTATGGTTTGTGATTGTCTGGTGTACTACAGCAGTCTAAAAATACAAAATCATAGAAAATAAAAACTGCTGAACCATTTATAGTTTAGGAGATTATATATATATAGCATACACCTCATTAACAAGAACACAAGACCAAGTTGGTGCCAGTTAATTATCTGTCTCTCCTATTTGTCAAGGCACTAAAGGGCTAAAACCAAAACAGCATATTAGACTTATTTTGAAAGAAAAACATCAGTCTCCAATCTTTATAGAGAAGATGTTGGAAGTATGGGGTGGGTAAGTGGATAAGTAGACAGTGAGATCAACCTCTCATATGAAGACAGGATAAGAGAGTTGGGGTCATTCAACTTGAAGAAAAGTCTCCAGAGAGAACTTATCAAGACCTTCATGTACCTAAAGCAGCCTTGTAAAAAAGACAGAGAGCAACTTTTTACATGGACAGATATTGATAGGACAAGGGGAAACAGTTTTAAACTAAAAGAGCATGGATTTAGGTTAGTTGTTAGAAAGAAATTCCTCAGTGGGTACCAAGACACTGGTACAGTACCCAAAGAACTGGATGCCTTATCCATGGAATTATTCAAGGCCAGATTGGATGGAGCCCTGAGTAATCTAATCTAGTGAATGACATCCCTTACCATGGCAGGAAGGTTAGAACTAGATGATATTTGAGGTCCTTTCCAGCCCAATTCATTCTCTGATTCTATAATTTATGAACTGGATGGTAAGGCAGAGTTTACCTTTAGTAAGGTTTATGATGATACCAGACCAAGAGAAGTGACTGATACACCAAAGAGTTGTGCTACCAACCAGAGGGACCTCAACTGACTGGAAAAATGAGGTGACAGGAACCTCGTGAAGTTCAACACTTGCAAAGACGTGCAAAGTCTCCCATCTGGGGAAGAATCCCAGTACACAGGTATATATGGGCCCTGCCTAGGTGGAAAGCAACTTTGCAGAACATTATCTGGAAACCTAGGTACATACCAAGTTGGTATCCTCTCTGACCCACGTGGGCTCCCAGGATTGCTCAAAAGCCTGACAGTATTGCTTTTCTGTTTGTATGTTACACTTGAGAGGCGGCGGGCGTTGGCCGAGTGGCGTAGGCCCCCGCCTGTGGAGCCGGCTCCTCCTCTGAGGACGCCGGTTCGAATCCTGGAGGAACTCGCTGTCGCCGTCCAAGCATGCTTGGCCGTGGCAAAATGAGCCTCAGGAGCAAAGGGAGTGGGGCCGGTTCCGCGCACACTGCGCCTCACTTAAAAAATCCATTGCGCAGGCTTATCCCAAGATCTTTGTTTGCAAAGTCCAGCCAACAACAACAACAACTTGGTGTCCTATCTGCAAAAGAAAGCTAACAATATCCCAGACTGCATTATGAAGTGTGTTGCCAGCAGGTCAGGGAAAAGATCTCCAGAGTACTAGATGCAGTTCTGAGCTCCCTAATACAAGAGAGAGAAGGAGCTATTAATGGGAATTCAGACAAAAGCCACTAAGATTATTAAGAAACTTGTGCATGTCTCATGGAATGAAAGGCTGAGAGACCCAATAGAGTTCAACCTGGAGGAGAGGTCTGAGGAGAGATGTTATCCATGTGTACAAAAGTCTGAAGGGAAGATATAAAAAAGACAGACTTTCTTCAGTCATGTCTAGTGATATGAGCTGAGACAGTCTGCCCAAACTGAAACATGAGAAATTTATTCTAAATATTATGGAAAAAAATGTTATTGTGAGAGTGACTGAGCACTGGAACAAGTTTCTCAGAGAGATCATGGACTCTAGATCCTTGGAGAGATTCAAAAGCCTTCTGGTCATGGTCCTGAGAAAAGTCTGTAGCTAAACCCAGTTAAGCTGTCACACTGGATCAGATGACCTCCATATATCCCCTCCAACTTCAACCATTCTGTGATTTGATCTTAAAAATAAGTATTTATTTTATTGTAATGGGACAATACCTGTGATTGATTCTGGTTTTGTTATACATATCTTCTAGTCCTGGTCACCTCTTTTTGTTTATGTATATACATTAGTAATAAAGGTAGTTAGGAAAAAAAAATTTAATTTCTCCATTAAAGTATCTAAGAAATGTAATGAGATATATAAAATTTTGCATAAAGATATAAAGAGGGAGAAGATTGAAAAACTGAGATAAATTTAAACTGTTTCTATCAGGCATCTACTATGTAGTTTTGCCCTTCTCAGTGATTGGCATTCCACTGTGCAATATTAAAAGATGTAGAACAAAATTACCCTAGTAGTTAGTGAGAACTTTGCTGAGAAATACCAGTTTTAAAGTAAGACTTGAAAATTAGTTTAATATTTATATCACAAAAAAATAAAATAAAGGCGTATTTGCTGATAAAGATGATAAAACAGTCATTTAGGCCAGAGACCTTGTTGGTAAGTTTAAAAGAAAGTAAAAATAATGTAAAAATATATTTTAAAAGTCTTCTGTTAATAAAATTATGTTGAGTTTGTATGATAAATTTTTGGTATTGAGATGTGTGAAGAGCTGTGGTGGTAGCCTCGGTTAGAAGAAGCTAAGGGTTGACTCATGCCGGACTGAACCAATTCCAGCTGGGTCAGGAAAGGATTTGCCATGAGAAATAGCTGAGCTTATTGCAAAGCTGATAGTGTCTTTGAAAAACTTACTTAAGAAGGAGTAAAAAACATTTTGAAGGAATTGTGACCCAAAAAATTAGAGAAATGTGAGATAAACAACCCTGTAGACACCAACGTCAGAGAAGGAGGCACCCTAGGTGCCATACCAGAGTTTCCGCAGTTTGTGGAAACAAAAATGAAACTGTTTCTTTACAGTGCATGGAGAGACCACAGAGAAACAGACAATCCCTGCAGTTGAAAGAGAGGACTACATCAAACAGTTATCCACACCTCAGCCCATGGACAACCCCACGCTGCAGCAGGTGGATATGCCTTGAGGGAAGATGCAGTCCATGGAAAATGCACACAGGAGCAGGCTTCTAGCAGGACCTGTGGCTTGTGAAGAGAAGCCCATGAAGAAGCAAGTTTTCTGGTAGAAACTGTTGCCTCTGGGGCACCCACACTTCAGCAGACTGCTCTTGAAGGACTGCAGGCCACAGATACCCATGCTTGAACAGTTGTCTTTTCTGTGACCATCTAACTCCATTTTTAACCTTACAATTAATTAAATTTATATTGCCCAAATTCAGTGTTTTTCCAATGACAGTAGCAGGTAAATGATGTCCCTATCTTTATCTGTGAGGTTTTCCACCTTATTTTGTCTAACTGTTCTATTGAGGAAGGGGACTGAGAAAGAAGATGGATGGGGGTCTTTCAGTCAGTCAAGGTCAACTCACTACAAATACTTGTTTAGTGACTGTGTACAACAATTCATAAAACTTGGCCCTTTCATGAATGATACAAATAATTGGTAGTTGTCTTTTATGATATATGCTACTTATTTCCTTTCATTATCAGGCAGTGGCTCTGGGACTTGTTTTTAATTCTTATACTATATATGTTAAATGTTCCCTAAACTGAGTGTGATGAAGTCTGTTAGAAATAGCTAATAAAGCCTGCTGTTGCTACATAATGTTGTGCATTGAATTTAACCAATGTTTGATGTTTTAAACAAGCTAGTTCTCTGTGTGGCACTCAGTAGACTCAGTAGTCTGTATTTTTTATACCATTAATTTTGCATTGATCATTACTCATGACTTACATATACATCTTTCAACAGAAGGGACTTTGTATGTAGAAGGAACTATTTCTTTGTACTCATTGGTCAGAAGGGAATATTTAATGGGTGATTTTAACAGAATGGCATGTAAGAAAATTGCCTCAGCTGCTAAATTGCATAACTTTTCTTTGACTGCTATGATACTGCTCTTTAAGAAGAAAACATTGAAAGAGGAGGCATTACTAATGACTCCAGACTGACATGCCAGTGGTAATGACTCATGTATTGAAAGGAATCTGTTGCCATTTCATGAGGCTGCTTATATAAAACTAAGAAAGTTGTATAAGGATAATTGGCAAAGCTGTTAATTTCCTAATATGGGTCTTGAACAAGATCCTAATCACTTATTTCTATGCAAATGGTAAAAGGAATTATGAATCGTCATAGTGAAAAGCAGTCAATCTCTGCTAGGTTTTCACTAGTAACAATGGAGATTAACTCAACCCATTAGTCAATGAATTTTTCTTTCTCCTTTCTTTCTTTCTTTCTTTCTTTCTTTCTTTCTTTCTTTCTTTCTTTCTTTCTTTCTTTCTTTCTTTCTTTCTTTCTTTCTTTCTTTCTTNCCCTTTCCTTTCTCCTTCCCTTTCCTTTCTCCTTCCCTTTCCTTTCTCCTTCCCTTTCCTTTCTCCTTCCCTTTCCTTTCTCCTTCCCTTTCCTTTCTCCTTCCCTTTCCTTTCTCCTTCCCTTTCCTTTCTCCTTCCCTTTCCTTTCTCCTTCCCTTTCCTTTCTCCTTCCCTTTCCTTTCTCCTTCCCTTTCCTTTCTCCTTCCCTTTCCTTTCTCCTTCCCTTTCCTTTCTCCTTCCCTTTCCTTTTTCCTTCCCTTTCCTTTCTCCTTCCCTTTCCTTTTTCCTTCCCTTTCCTTTTCCCTTCCCTTCCCTTCCCTACCCTTCCCAAGGTAGTCTTGCCCCCATCTGAAGCCTAGTCCAGATCCACTGGTGGCAGCTCTGAGCGGACACTCTGGCCCTCAGGAACTCAAGACAGATCTGTATCCTGGTACAGCCACTCGCACATGCCCCTGATTCCTCTCTCCTGTGTACCAACTCCTCCTGCAATGCCTCCCAGTTCCACTTTGACAGCACCTGGATTTATGGGGGGGAGGGGGTGTAGGTGACCTCCAGGAGCAGCATGTCTGTCTAGGGTCATGACTGGGAATCTGCTGGGGGACACCTCCAGGTCCACAGGGCTCTGTGCTGTGTCCTTGCCTTTCTCAGGGACCTGCTTTGGCTCCATTCCTGATGGAAGTTTCAGTGGAGACTGTGGGGAAGGACCAATCCCAGCTCCATGACTGGGATCACAACAACGTTGTAAAACTGGTGCTGTCCTGAATGGTTGAGAACAATAAGATCAGTGATGGTATCAGGCCAGAAAAAGGAGTCTGTGGAATTGTAGCTGCACCATGACACATAGGCATCCAGGCATCCATGGCATCCAGGGATGGCAGGAAGGCCTGTGGGGACAGGCTTGATGTCCCCTGTGGGGACAGGACATCTGTTTGGTGTCTCTTCATTTACCTTGCAGTGAAGAGAGGAGAGAGAGAGTGGTCCCTATGACAGAACTCACAACCAGTGAACAGGTTTACCCAGTATGGGCAAGGGCAGGGCATAAGGTGTGAGATAGAGGCAGGATGTAGCACTTTTCCCCAGCAGTCACTGCATCTCTGAGATTGGCATGGGCTTCTCCATTTCTTCACCTGCCTGGGGAGAAGCTGCTAAGGGAGGACAGTCCCTGGCAGAGTCATGGGTCAGTGCTGCCATGGGCAGTTGTCAGTTTGCAGGGTACTCAGGGCTGGGATTGTTCAATGCTCTGCTCGTTTCTGGGCTCTTTCTGTGTTTATGTGAGAGACATTTCTTCCATGCGCTCTGCAGAACTCAGGAGTACTAGAAGCAGCTTAGAGCCCACCCTACCAGCCTCTCATACTACTCCACATCACACCATGCTATATGATGCCATCCTTGTCCCAAACCACCCCACCCCACAGTGCAGTGGCTGCCAAACCCTGAGATGCTTGTCCTGCAGCTGTGCATTGAACTGGTGGATCTCCACACAAGCATCGGGAATGCAAATAGGTCAGCCATTGTGGGGATGTTGGTGTACTGCATGGCACCAGGTCAGGTGCAACTGCAACACTCTGAGTCACCAACACAGGCCAGCGATGAGGATCTTCAGCGACTTTTGGGATCCCCAGTTATAGGACAGTCTACACTATGGGGGTGGCAGGAGCTGAGACTGCAGCCTGACAAGATGACAGAGGACTGTGGTGTCATAACCAGCAGTAATGACATCTGTTTTATCCTGGGTTTTCGATGATCTAAAGGTTCAGAGAGAAGTTTTGTGTGAAAATCCTTCATGTTTGGCAGTGGAAAAGATTCTTTTTCTGATTCTTTTGTGAATGATCAAAATGTGGTACTCTAGAGAGAAGCTGCATGTGTGCTGTGTCCTGATCAAAGCCACATTTGATGTTACACAACTCACAATTCCCAATGTCTGACAGATTTAAGATTACTTTTACTATCTTCTTTCTATGTAGTGTTATCTTTGATAAACGGTATTTGAATTGATACTTTACAGAATCTGGGTGCCTTTCTTACTGGAATCATAACAAACCAATAGATACTGGAGCAAAAGAGATGCTAAAATGCTGTTCAAAGCTGATAAACTGCAAGTTGCAGTGTCTTTGAAGGAAAGATAGGAAGTGGTCATAGCTGGGATAAGTTGCGTCATCCAGTCTCCAGTAATGAAAAACAAATCAGTAGCCTAGAGAAAATTAAACCTGTAAGAGAAATTCATGCTTCCACACACAGTTAGAAAATATATGATGAATATGAATAGCAAATGAAAACTGGAAGAAAAAAATGTAAATACTCAGGATATTCACATAAGCTGAAAGTCAGCCTAAAGTTTTGGTTCTGCATAGAGATAGCTGCAGTCTCTAATGCAGAGCCTCCCCTGAATCAGAATGAGTCCTTTGAAGAGGGTAATGTTAGTGTTATAGTTTTTAAGGAGCGGGTGGAATTTTTGTTTCCCCTACCAATGAACAAGGAGCTAATGGCCCTGATCTTCCTCCACTGTGGATATCAAAGGGTAGATCATGATTTTAAGGGGGTCACTTAGCAACGGTAACTCACTGGGGTGTGGTAAGGGAAGGGGACACTTTTGGTTTTTGGTTTTGGGGGAGGAGGACTGCGGGGAGAAGGGGAGAGAGACAGTTCTCAAAGAAACCTCTGCGAGTTTGGTCTCCTCTTTCCTTTTTCTCCATTTCCAATCTCTGGATTTTTCAGAGTTTCCCGGTGCTTGGGAGAGTGAGTGACGCGGTCCGAAAGGGAAAGAGGGACACAGTCCACGCAGAGGGAGGAGTGGTGGGCATGAACACTTTATTAAGGAGAGCATGGGATACTTATAGGGTTTGTTCAGAGGGTTCTAGAACTTGGGGTGGAGTCAAGGGCGGACCACGACACAAAAGGAAAAGGGAGGGAGAGTTTATAACATATAAGGAAGAACTGGGCATGGCTCAGCTCCACAGGGTGGAGCAGCATTGCTCCACCAGCTAGCCAATGAGGTTTTGGGGTACATGAACCAATCAGGGGGCTGTAACCGGGGTTTCCAGAACTAAGCAGAACAGTTGGACATGAAGAAGTAATAGAATGGTATTAATTACCTATCTAATACATCTTTTTGTCCTAACCATCACATTTAAACAGCATACAAACTTCCAGAAACAGCAGCTTTATGGCAAGGGTTTACAGCAGGTATTTGTGGCAGCAGCAAACAGTTTCATCCATAAGTAAACATTATTCTTTCATCAGGCTCTGACAGTTGCCTCCCCCGACAAGTGAGGGACAGAGAGACCAAGCCAATGGCAGCTGGCCTCGGTGCAAGGAGCCTCACAGCGTTGGCGGCAGCTCCAGCTCACAGTGATATCGTTTCTCCAGCCACGGACTAGGAGAGAGAGTTTTGCCAATGGAAAGAGGATCCCAGCTCTTTTTTCCTTTTCTGTGCGGTGCCTTTGCACGGACTCTGCAGTGACTATCTCAGGAACACACCAAAACCTTTTCCACCCACCCCAGAGGGGTAGCTCAGCACTGGCTAAGGAACAACATCACCACCTGCTGTCTGTAAATATTACTGTGCCCAACGGGAGCAGAGACTATGGAGTGTGTGTATGGGGAAGTTTCAAAGGGGAATTGTGCCAGAAATTGGTCATTTAGTTCTGGTTGTTTTGTTTTCTCTTGAACAGATATATATACAGATATATAGAGATATATATTGTGGCTAAGAACTGTTATCTTTGCTATTATCATACCTTAATTAAATTTGTTCTGAGTCCAAAGGAGGTCTGTCTCCTTCTTTGGTTTCTAGTCCAACAACTTTCTTAATTTCCTCTAAACTTACACAGTTAGCAAGGCAGTTACAGTGAAAGAAACTTGTAATCTAATTAGTACAACTAAGAATTTCTGAGCCAGTTGGAATTCAATGCAAATACTGCTACATATTTGCAAAAAATATTATAATGCCACTCTAAACAGGAAGCAAGATATCTGCAACAGTTTTATCACTGTAAATTAGAGTAACAAAATGTGGGGGGAGGCACCTGTAAGGAGCACCTTTAAGGGACTTCCGATCCAGGACATCGGGAGAAGATGATTTTTACCAATGGATGAACTTATCTGCTGCTAACTAGAGACTGCCACAACCACTAGCTACCCAACCCTATAGGGCTGTTGCTTTTTAAAGTTTTTATACTGTTCTGGTGTTACAGATAGGATAGAAGATGTATTAGATAGATAATTATTACTATTCAATTGCCTCTGTTTGTTCAATTGTTCCGATTGCTTCTGGGAATCCCAGTTACAGCCCCCTGATTGGTCCTTGTACCCCTAAAACCCTATAGGCTGGCTGGGGGCGCAGTGCAGCACCACCAAACAAGGTTAGCCACCCCTAATTTTTCCTTATAAGTTATGAACCCTCCTTCCCTTTTCCTTTCTTGTCGTGATCCGCCCCTAACTCCACCCAAGTTCTAGAATCCTCTGACCGAACCTGATAAGAGTCCCATGTGCCCCTAATAAACAGTTCACACCTGTTCATACCCTACGCTGTTCGGACCATTCCTTTCTTCCCTCTGCGGACTGCGACAACAAAAGTATACTTCTCTTCTGAAATAAGACTTAAAAACTGTATTCATAGTCTATATTATTGATGTATTTTGAACTAAGTAGTTGACTTTTCTGCCTACTGCACCCTCATTATCCCTACAGGAGAGATGTCACCTTACAGAGATTTATGGAAGGGGATGCCAAGAAAATTATTCCCTTTCTACTTTTTCACCCTGGGACATTTACCCTTCCATGAAGCAAAATAAAGCAAAGCATATGTGAAAACTATTTTATTAGTAGTTGCACTCACTGACTGGCCTGAAGATATCTTTTTTATTCTGCATTTGTCAAAGACTGGAAGTGCTCTGTACACGACACTTTCCATAGATCTTCAAAACTTCTAATACTAGTGTGAATTTGGCCATAGTTATTTGTTAAAGTGACACATTACTGCAGAGATACACTGTCAGACCAGAAATTAATTAATGTGCTTTGTTCAAAACATCTAAATATCAAATAACAACTGAATCTTGTCTATGAAGAATTTTGACATTACCTTTGTTGCTAAGGGAATGACTTTTCTGTTATGCATGACATTCATGTGAATCCTGATTTTTAATAACTTTGAGAAAGAGAGGACAAGCAGCAGAAAATGCACAAAGGTGGGGAAAATATCTGATCAAGGTTCTCCCTTTCAAAAACACTATTTATTCTCGAGGCAGGGATTTGAGGACTTTCATTTTCTCAGGTAAAGGCACAGTTTCCATCTTATATATTTTACACTCAAGTATTTAAAACTCAGTGAGGTTAATAGAAGGCTGTTGTTTTGGGTTTTTTTTCCCCCTACTTTCTTGGGCACATTTTTTTTCCTTAACATTCTAAGTGCTAAAGTATTAAGAAATGTAACTCCTGCTGCTTATTTTAGATACACAAATGAATCAGATGTTTGTATTTATCTTTTTTTTCCTCCTTGAGGTGAGCAAGTATGAGGTGAAAGCAAGGGTTTTAGGAAGCAAATAAAAATAAGTAGTAGTAAAATGTATAAATAA
>VXAU01001977.1:104868-151834 GCA_013399695.1 Formicarius rufipectus | reverse complement strand
CACTACGCAAGTTTCGCAAAGTCAGAGCCGTTTCCACGGCAACGACATCAGCAGCTGCCAGAGTTCCAGCTCAGCAAGAAGTCCGAGAACGCAGATACCGAAACCCATAGCAATTAGAGACTTTAAAAGAACTTAAAACGAGAAAAGTTTCTGTACCCTCTAAGCCTCTGCCGGTGCAAGTTCCCCCTGTCCCCATTCAAAAGCGAGGTTTCCTGATCCCTTTTCCACCTTCCTCGCTATCCCTGGGGAGAGAGGGAGAGGGAGAGAAGGGAGTAAAAGTGTGTTGAATCTATTTGCTTTTTAGAATTTCAGCTACCAGTGTAAATGGTGGAAAGCTGGTACAAAAATGGAAAACAGTTTTGCGTAATGTTCGTTAGAGAGTGAATTTTTGCCATTAATTGTTAATGTTTTTTCAGCTATCGTTCGTGGGGGAAGAGAAAGAAGGTTTAGCAGGGGACCCAGCGAGGCCTCCAGCGTGCCCCCATAGCGGGACCCCGCTTCTCTCTGTCGGTCTGAGAGTTTGCAATAACTGGTGCGTCCCGAAACAGTGCAAGAAGGTCAGTGTTCAGAGATGCTGCCGGTGCCTGCAGGCACCCGAGGCTGTGTTCGCTTCCCCTTCTCACAGCCTGAGACGCACGGGACACCCCTTCTTTTGCACCCCCGCTTCCCGAGACAGGCAGCTCGCGCAGAACTCAAACTGCCCTTTTCGCCCGAGGCTACAGCCCGGCTCAGTCCGAGCGGCTGCAGCAACCCCCGCTTGCCTGCAAGCAACAGCGTTAAAGACACTTCGTGCCTGAAGGCAGAAGTAATGTTTAAAAGACTCACTTTCAGGGCAGTGGCAAAGCCTATGCCGCTTTACCTAGGAAAAAGGGTCTGTGAAACCCCAAAAATTAAAAGTTATGAGCAGCTTACTGCTCCCCAGTGTTTTTGAGTTTCTAGACAATCTGTTTCTGATCTGTGGAGAAAGGGTATGGAAAGGAATTCCTAGCAGGGCCGAAAGAAGACCCTGCACCTTGGGCAAACTTGCCTTGTATAATCCTGTCAAGATTCCTATAGCTGATTGTTTTTAGAATCACGCACAAGGAGTTTTCAGTAGCTTTCAGCACCCAGGTCTAAGAGCAGACTATGCTCTTGCTACACTTGGTAAGATGAGACCAGCTCAGCTTTAGAAAATTTGCTCACCTATGTTAATTCTCTTGAGTCAAACCTTTTGCCCTAAAGCATAGTTTGAAAGTTATTGCTGCATGTACCTAAATGAACATTCAAAGCCACTTAGCCAGAGTATTCACATGTTGAATGCCTTAGCAGATCGATTGTTAAACAGTAAGTTGAGTAGTTCTTTTGAATGGTTAGAAGTTTGCAATGTTAGTGTGGATGTTAAAAGAAAAAGTGCAGTAGTACTGCTTAGAGTTTTCATCTTTCTCTGTATTATGATGTGTTCTCTGTTTTCTGTCTTGTAAGATAAGTTTTCCTCGAGCTTTCCATTTAAAGAAAAAAGGGTGAGATGCTGGAGTTCAAAAATACCCAGCAACGAAGGAGTTAACAAGGATGTCGAGGAGACCTTGGGAGAAGCCTAAATGGACACCTCTTGACAGATAAAAGACTTGCAAACACTGTCACCTCCCTGTCTCCAAGATGCATGAAGCTGCCTGGACTTTGGAAACACACCCTGAACCTAGAGGAAGACTCCATTGTATTGCTGTTATGTGCATTACCGTGTATCTCTCCCTAGTTAATGGTGTTACCCCACAGTTACAACATCTTCCCCCATGTTTAGCATAAGCCAAACCCTGGGATGAATATTCATTTTACTGAGCATATATATGGTGTTATATTTTCTATAAAGTTGTTCCAGCTTGCCTCTCCATCAAAGCGGGGACCGTGTCTAGTTTTTCATTGCCACACCTTGGTCTTACCACTGGGATTGCTCTTTTCTTTCCCCTGCTGTACTTTCATCAGGTGGGGATGGAGGTGGAGGGGTTTGCAGGTGTGGGTGTTACACGTTTCTGTGCACAGCTCAGCAGGCAGAAACCTTCCAGTGTCCTGCACCAAACACTCCCCTTCTGGGGACTGAAACCCTCAGCACAAGTCACTGAACAGTTCTTGTCCCTGAGGGTAATTGCAAAGGTTTTACTGTGAGCTAAAATTAGTGATTAAACACAACTGCACTAAAATATTAAGCTGCCTTTATTGGGGAAACAGGTAATAAGTTTATTCCTGCAGAACCAGAAGAAAGAAATCAGCCAGCCTTGGTTTCCTCCCCCAAAAGAGATGGGAAGGAAGCAAATGCCTTCCCAGCACTGAGAGGTGGCTTTTGGTCCCTGCTGGCAGTGTCACCACTGAGCTGAGCACTATGCAAAGGAGAATTTGCCACCCCAGGGAAGGCACAGGGGAATCTGTGCCTGGAAAGCAGCAGAATTTCTTTGCTGGCTCCAACTGGCTTTGTTAAAATAATGAATGGAGAGGTGGATAAAGAGAGTTCGGGTGAACAAACGTTTCCATCTGCAGATTAATTCCCTCTGGGTAGAGTCCATCATTATCTTGTTTCCAGTGGGAAACAAATGCATCCTTTAGGCAAAAAAAAAAATGTTTTTGTGGCCCTTATTGCAGCAGGGAAGAGCTGTCCTGCTTTCCACTCCCATGACATCCCCTTCCTGCCCTCTTGAATTGTGCTTGTGCTTGACCCAGAGCTCAAATTAAGCTCTCAAATCTTAACAGCTCTTGAGGGACAAAAGGAGCAGACAAAACTGGTTTAATACGTGGCTCTGTCTGTGCCTGCCAGGGCTGGTTCGAGTGTGGCAAAAGTCAGAAGAGCTGGAAGAGAAAAATCAGTGCGGACAAAGAAGGAAAAACCAGCCAGTGTTGAGGTTGGTTATGTGTTACCTGTGGGGAGCCAGCCCAGATTTTTTATTTCTAAAATAAACTTGGGGTATGTAAGGAGAAAATCAGCATGCAGGGAAACTGTCTCTCAAAGGGATAACGTGTTGGTGATTAATTGGTGCAAAAGGCAGTGAGATTTCCTTGCACAGGGGTAATACCAGTCAAATCTTGCCTCTGGCAAGACCAAAAGTCCTACAGCCACTGTGTCCCCACAGCCCACTTCTCCCAGGGGGAACCCCATGGACCAACAGTCCTTGATGCCTCCTAAAAGTAGTTGCTGACAAGGAACCCTCAGAGGAAAAGGGGGAAAGGTTTTAAACTAAAAGAGGGGAGATTAAGAATAGATGTTGGAAGAAATTCTTTACCCAAAAGGTGGGGAGGCCCTGGCACAGGTTGGGCAGAGAAGCTGTGGCTGCCCCATCCCTGGAAGTGTCCCAGACCAGGTTGGATGGGGCTTGGAGCTCCCGGGGAGAATAGAATTGTCTCTGCCCATGGCAGGGGGTGGGACTGGATGGTCTTTCAGGTCTCTTCCACCCCAAATCATTCCATGACTCTATTATTCTGTGATTCCATGATTCTGTGAGGTCAGGAACAGCAGTTTCACAGCCAGGACATTTCTCATCCTCAACAAACCTCTCTTTCCCACTTTTGCTCTGTGAGTGGAGGATGTTTTGCACCATAAAGCTGATTTTTGAGCTCAAACCCCAGCAAATAGCCATGGGGACTTGAAAAATGTCCACAGTGGACTCATGAGCCTCTAGAGAGAACTGGCAAACACCAGATCATGTTCCACACTCAGTGAAACTTTAACTTCCAAACCAGGTGTCGTTTACAAAGTTCCAACATGTCTTTTCTTCCTTTAATCAAATTGAGACTGAAATCAAAAGTGATTAATCATAAAATAAACTTGGTTTTGGACATAACTACTTCAGGGAGAACCTGAGCAAAAGGAGAGTAGTTTTAGAATTTGGTCCAAAAAGAATGGGATGTGATGACACCATCTGTCAATGGGATCTCATCCCTCTGGGGTGGAGCAGGATTCATTACTGGGGCTTTGGGAGTGTCCAATGGCTCCAGCGAGAGCTGAGTGTGATGCAGAGATTTCCTGGGTCTGGGAGGCACAGTGGGTTACAGGGAATTTATACCTCAGCAATTTATTCCTCAGCAATTTGTATCTCACAGTTCCAAGAGCTGACAAACACAGGGGATGTCTCTCCTTTCGGTGACACACTGCAAGTCCTGCGACTCGGCATCTCCAGCCCTCCAGGAATGCCCAGTTTGCTGCACTCCCCAAGCTTTTGAATGACTTCACCTGATCAAATAAACCAAAGTGCTGCTGCCAAGACGAAAATGGAAACCACCCAGAACACACCAAGGATGCAAGTGCTGAAATGATCCCAGGCTGGCAAATGTGAAAACTGACTTCATCCTTCATTTGTGCATATTCCCTGTCTGGAGAAATAACTTCAGGCTGAGCAGGACAGGTCTCACCTGAACAGGCTCCCTGAACATCCTGCTCCAACCACAGAAACCCAGCTCTGGGAAGTGGGATTTCAGAGAGCCTTGGACCAGAGCCTTGTAGGAGAGGCAGGATATCGAGGGGAAAGCAGCAGTGAGGAATCCAAGTTCTGTGTGATGGATATGAGGTCTCCAGTTGGATCATTCAGTCCTGGAGAAGCTTCAAAGGATGGAAGAGACTGGCAGGAGGATAAGGGTAACACTGATAAAGTCTGGTGAGATTTAAATTAAAACAATAAATCCATTCCAACCTCTCCTTCGGTTGTTGCTTCAGGGATGGTGCTGATTTACTGCGTGTTTTGGAGACCCCACAAACACTTCTGAGACCTAGAAAGTGTCAAAGGAAGAACTTCAGAAGCCCTTTAGGGATCGATGTGTCCACATTTCCATTAACCAGGAGGAAAGTAGAAAATGAAAACCCAGGTGCTGGCTTTGCAGTCTCGAAAAGTGAAAATTTCAGCTTGTTTTCAAAGCAGGAAAACAGTGACATTAGTGAAGGAATTTCTTCTCCCTCAAGTGCCACCCAGCATGGACAAGTGGGAAAGATTCTTCATGGGACAAAGGGAAATGCAGGAGGACAAGGGAGCTGGTGAGGCCCAGGCACAAGCTGCCCAGAGAATCTGTGGATTCTTCATCCCTGGAAGCATCAAAAGCCAGGTTGGATGGGGCTTGGAGCAATCTGGGATAGTGGAAGGTGTCCCTGCCCATGGCAGGGGTGGTTGGAACAAGATGATCTTCAAAGTCCCTTCCAACCCAAACCGCTCTATGCCAGAAATCCAACGGGATAGAAAAATGAAATGAATTTCCAGCCCCTCCTCCCTTCCTTCTGCAGGTTTAGGTGGTGACTTTGGCCGTGTTTTTCAGCCCCTTCCAAGTCACAAAGACCTTTTCAAGAAGAAAGGGCTTTTTCTTGGGATAACTCATGGGATGAAGGGAGGTGACTGTGTGGCCACATCTCAAACAGAGCTTCTACCAAGAGACGTCCCTTATTTCCACACTTGCCAGCTCAGAGATCAAACTGTGCTGTGACACTCAGGAAGAAGCCAGAAGAAAAGGTCAAGGAGGCCAATTTGTAATTAAAGGGATGTAATTAAAGGGATGAGTCATTCCACAAGTGAGCTGGGAACCTTAGCTCATCCCTTATCTGCGTGCACACACCCATGGCTGCTGGAAGCAGGGGGTGGAGACTTCCTCTATTTGAATGTTAAACATCTGACTGGGGCTTGCTAGAATTAAAAAGAAAAGAGGCTCTTTGGACTTCACAGCCCCCAAAGAGGCCTCACGGAGAGTCTCTGTAGACCATTTCCACCCTCCAGCCCTGTATAATCCCTTCCTCATGTTGTGTTTCTTCTGAGAAAGTTTTACCAAAACAAACCAAACCCATCTTGACAGGGATGGACCTGGAAAGCTGCTGGGAGAGCTGCACCGGAAGGTCCTCGGTGCAGAAAGGGAGTTCTCGTGGAGGAGAAGGAAAAAGCAACAGTGAGGACTCAGGAGGAGAATCACAAACTTTGGGACATAGGACCATCATGGTAGAATCGTCATGGAATAGTTTGGGGTGGAAGAGACCTGAAAGATCATCCAGTTCCACCCCCTGCCATGGGCAGGGACACCTTCCACTATCCCAGGTTGATCCAAACCCCATCCAACATGGTCTTGGATACTTCCAGGGATGGGGCTGCCACAGCTTCTCTGGGCAACTTGTGCCAGGGCTTCTCCACCCTCCCAGGGAAGAATTTCTTCCCAATACCCCATCTAACCCTCCTCTCTGTGAGTTTGAAGCCATTCCCCTCATCCTGTCACTCCATGTCTTTGTCAAAACACCCTCTCCAGCTTTTACAAAGGTCGTCTGCTGACGATGCCAGCAAGAAGGGTGGGTCCTGTAACTCAGGTGACATCTGTCCTCTCTTGGTCTGCTGTTTTCTCTCAACAAAAGAGAGGTTTCCTGGGTGTTCCATCACCCCGTGCTGTAGGACTGTGCTGTCCCAAGAAGAACAAAGGCAGATTGATGTGGCTGAGCAAGTTCTCCAGGACTAATATCATCCAACCAAATTTTGGCCATGTCCTCTAATTCAAAAGGAGAGATCAACTTCCACTTACAGGAATCCACACTCAGGCCTGTATATAAACACAGAGATGTGTCTGTGGCAGCTCCTGCTCCTGGTTATGGCACATCCAATGTCCATCCTCAGGGACATCCACATCTCCACCCTGAGGGATCACATCCACATCTTCACCTTGGTGGGCATATCCACATCTCCACCTCAAGCTCCATGAGCAGAGGATAGGCAGAAAGCCCTTCCTCCCTCATTAGAAGCTCCTTAGTTCCTCATCTCACAGAAATGGTTGTTACTCCCCTGGGCTGGCATGGAAATGCTCCTTGACCCATTTCCAGGTGGTTTCTTGCCCGAAGTACATTGGAGATGAGGAAGTCAGACACTGCACTGGGCTAACAAGGACCTCTTCCTCATGAAACAATCTTCTGGATAAGCTTGGAAAGCTTAGAAAGTCACATTTCCACCAGGCAGAGAAGCACAGAAACCTGAGCCAGGACCAGGTAAGGTGACCCTACAACTGGAACCAGTATTGCCTTACCCTTTATATCCTCCAGAGGTGTTGGAGGGAGCAGTTGTCATCTCCAGTACACCACCACATCATGATGGTTAAGGTTTTCATGCTCAGCCTTTGTGTCAGGCCATGCAGGACTATACAGAACTTGCCCATGGTGGAGGGCGGGGACTGGATGATCTCTAAAGTCCCTCCCAGCCCAAACCATTCCATGATTCCATGGTTCTATGACATCATGCACCCAGTAAGGAAGGTACCACAGGATCTGTTGTGCAGGAGATGTTGGTCCCATAAGGAGATGAGAGCCCTGGGAAGAATCCTGAATGTGAAGGAATAACAAAGGTAAAAAGGAGCCTCAAGTTTGGACCCTCATCCCCAGATCAGGGAATGTCCAAGCACACCATGGAAGTGTGAGCTGGGAAACTGGTCCCTCCCCAGGACCACCAGACTGAAGGAGCTGTACTGGAGAACAACATTCCAGCTGCAGCTCCTGAAACCTTCCCCTGCATCCCCTGCCAACAGCTCCTTTGCTCTTCCCTTCCGTGGTGGTGCTGCAGGGAAACCTCGGGATCCATGGACTGAGCTCCAGCTCTCCCAGGTTCACCCTCAGCTTTGTCACAGCCAGGGGAGTCACCTCAGGCAAATTTTTACTGCTCTGCTCCTCAGTTTCCTGGTGGACATAAAGGAGAATATTCCCACTGGATTGGCTTCTCTTCTGTGCTTCTGTCCTCCTCACTTACCTGCCCTTCCAACACACCTGCTCCCTCCACAAGAGCGGGATGGGAGCACATCCAATATCCACCCTGAGGGAGCACTCCTCTCCAATTATCTGTCTTCCCTCCCAAATTATCCCACCAATTAACACCACAAAGATACCTTGTAGCCATTTAATTCTCAAGGCTTCTGCTCCCATTCCAGACCTGAGGAGAGGCTCTTGTGTCTGGGAGCTCCACAGTTCTCCAGCTGTAACTGCTGGTCCCATAAATATCCCTTCCCTTGTGGGCTCTGTCTCCTCACTGGAATGCTTTGGGATAAGCTGTTGAGGAATGTTAAAGACAACCAGCTATGATTACATGACCCTCTAATTATTATTCCTATCAGCACATTTTCCAGATGGATCACTTGTGTGGCAAAGAAAGAGGGAGGGTCCAAAACCACTTGTCCCTTTTCAACCCTTCTTCATCTTCTCTGAATATCCCATATCCTGGCTCCATTGAAGGTATTCCAGAATGGTTCCTGGATATATGTCCCCAATGACTCTTATTCTTTTAAAAAGAAAATAAAATAAATGGAGGGAAAGAATCGATAAATCAAAGTCCTTTTCTTAATACTTTGCTTAAAATAACAGTGAGATTCCTCCTTGTTTCCATTTTTTTTTGACACAAAAGAGGGGAAGCAAAGGCTTCATGAGCCTTTATGATGAATTGAATGCAGTTAGAGCAGGCAAGGTATTTATAAGCTGGGCTTAATAGAAAGGTTTATCAAAGGCAGTGTAATTACTAGGCAGTTTGGGTGCCTGAAAACAGAGTTGTTATTGCAAAAAAATAACATGAAGGAAAAAAAAAAAAGCTGGATGAGGAAATAAAGGAGGAATTCACAGGGACACGTGTAAAAGCAAGTGGCTTTCAAGCCAAACTGGTGTCTCAGCTCTCTTTACACAGAGGAACAAGTGTTTTGTGACAGGGCAGGATGACCAAGGAAAGCAAGAAACACCTGCAATAGTGGGGATAAATAACAGCAATAAAAGATCGGAGGTGTGGAGGATGTTCCTACCCTGAGCTGGAGGGGATATTTATTAGGAAACTTGAGTTGTATCCTCAGCTGGGCCACGTGGGACTCCCACACACATTGAAGGTTCAGCCCATCCTTCAGTGTTTTGCCAATCTCTGGGTAATTAAAATTTTTTTTAAAAAAATTGGGATAAAATCTCAGAGCAGTTCTGGGGTCTGTTTTATTAGAGATGCCAGTGGCAAGTGAGATCATGGAATCCCAGATGGGTTGGGCTGGAGAAGACCTTCAAGATCACCCAGTCCCACCTTTCCACAGGCTGTGCCTGGCCCTTGGGCTGAGCCTTGTCGGTCACATTTTGAACTCTAAATCATTCCAGTCTTGCCACCTGCTTGTCTTAAAGCAGCCCTGGGTTGTCACCTGGTTCTGCAGCTCACCAACCCTTTCAGCAGCTGCTCCCCAATTCCATCATCCTCTCCAACCTCTGGATCTGATGAGTAAGGTCACAAAATCACAGAATGATTTGGGTTGGAAGTGTTCTTAAAGACAATCCAGTCGCACTCCCTGCCACAGGTAGGGACACCCTCCACCAGCCCAGGTTGCTCCAAGCCCTGTCCAACCTGACCTGGGACACTTCCAGGTATGGGGCAGCCACAGCTTCTCTGGGAATTCTCTTCCAGGGCCTCCCCACCCTCCCAGGGAAGAATTTCTTCCTAATATCTGATCTAAATCCACCCTCCTTCAGCTAAAAGCCACCCCTGCTCTGGTCCTTCCACATCTGATGCCCATATGATGAGATGGACCCAGTGGGGCTCCCCATAAGCAGTAACTGCAGGAAGGGTCAACGCAGGATTTGGCCAAACTCCAGACCAGACCCTAAAGCTCCTTCAGCCCTAAATCCCACCATGGTCATCATGGGTATGGTACAGTTTGCACTGCAAACCTCCCCCATTGCACCCTTTGAAGTGGCTGCTTTCCAGCAGAGGGAAAAATCACCCTTTTCCTGTAATTTTTTTTTGGACCAGGCTAAGGAGCAGAGCTGGCAGTGAACAGCAGTGATGATATTCCTGATTATTTCATACCATAATAATACAGATCATAATATCATCATCCCTGACATGTTCAATCCTTCAGCCAGTGGAGTTCTGTTGCACAGACCAACCAGGAATGTCTATGCATGGACTTCTCCTTCCAACTGTGGTCCACCTGTGCAGCTTAAAATCAGTAATAAGCAAACAGAGAGTTACAAGCACCTGATTTTTAAGTTTCTTACAGAAAATATGAATTGCAAACAAATCCAAACAAGGCCACACAAAGCTGTGTGGAAAAAATACTAGAAACACTCCAAATTTGCTAGTAGTGCAACTTTATAAGCGTAGTAAAAAGATGAACCTGTTCCTGTTAGAAGTCTAGTGGGTTTTACAATGCTAAGAAACATTAAAGGGGTCAGATATTCTGTGTTAAATCCTGTTAAAGTTGCTGGTGTTGAATGAGAAGGACATGCCAGTCTGTGTGTTCCCACACATGGGGAGTTCAGCATCCTGTCTTCTGGAATCCCTAATAGGAAGTTGCATTATCACAAGGATTTAAGTGCCTCTTCTTAATTTATTTCCAGGCAAACTATTGAAAAGTTCATCTGATTTGCATGTTCAGGGGTTACCTGAACCAGCCTGATTTTGTGCTGTCACTAGCAGGGCTGTTCAGACAGAAAATTCATTCCTTCTGTTCACTGTGCCCATTCATTTTGATCCTTCTTCCCTTTCCTTTTGATCCTTCTTTCCCATTTCTTTTGATCCTTCTTCCACAGATCTCTCTTTGCTGATTACCTTGAGTTAAAAACCTGAACTTGGATAACTCTGCAACACTTTGTCCTGTGACATCCCCATCAGCTTCGGTTTAGAACTCGCTGTTTCAGGCTTCACACTGAAGGAGGGCACATTTGGGTTGGATCTTGGGAAGGAATTTCTTCCCTGGGAGGGTGGGCAGGCCCTGGCACAGAGCAACTGTGGCTGCCCCATCCCTGGAAGTGTCCCAGGCCAGGTTGGATGGGGCTTGGAGCAACCTGGGCTGGTGGAAGGTGTCCCTGCCCATGGCAGGGGGTTGGAACTGGATGATCTTGGAGGTCCTTCCCAAGCCAAACCATTCTATAATTCCATGATTTATTTTTTAATATCTCAGAGCTGTCTCTTCACTGCTGCAATTTTCCAGTGTCTAACATTGGCCCACAAAATTCCTGTACAAATACGGGCCAGGGACTTCTTCCAATAGCTCAGGTTCAGTTCTCCTGCTTGGGAGGGTAAGAGAATTTGTAGAGTTTGCACAGACATTCTTGCACATTGTTGGTCTCAGAGGCAAAAAATGATGATCAAAAAATGGACCCAAACCCAATCAACGAAACTAAAAACATTACAAGGATATTTAATTGACTAAGAGGAGCTTTTCCAAGCACGTTTGCCACTTTACCTTTGGAATATTTAAAAGGGTTGCAATGGATTCTGAAATAAGTGTCCTGAACCGCCTCGGTTCCTGCAGAATCTGTGTTCTCCCCTCTGGCACTGAGCTGAGAGCAGCTCCTCACCCTTGGCAGCAATCCCTCTGCCAAAAAGCCTTCCAGCTTTGAGGTGAAGACCTCAGGGAGGAGATGGACCTCTTGAAGATGAGCCAGAGAGAAGTAAAACCCATCAGCTTTGGACTAGAAAATGTGGCCACAGAGGGAAGAGCAAAATATTGAGGTTGTTCGATCTGGGAAAGCACAGATGGGAGGCTGGAAACAGCCAGGGGTTTTGCAGGAGAGGACTTAGCACCAAAACCCACAAAAGGATGAGAAATGGTGGGAGAAATCCATAAAGACAAGTCTTTCACAGGAAAGGAGACTGGCCTGGGTGCCACAAAGCCACAGATAGCCAAAATTAGGGAGATGTTGTGGAAGAAAAGAGTCTTCTTCTGGCTTATAATCACAGAATCATGGAATGGTTTGGGTTGAAGGGACCTTAAAGATCACCTTGTTCCAACCCCCTGCTGTGGACAGGGACACCTTCCACTGCACCAGGCTGCTCAGAGCTCCATCCAATCAGGCCTGGAGCAGTTCCAGGGATGGAAAGAGGATGAAATGTTTTATTTCCCCTGTGCCACCACCAGTGGCCAATGTCAGAAATGGCCCATGAGCCAGGTGGGCACTTTGATCTAACTGGGCATGACTCTTCTCCCTTTCGCAAGCTACAGGAACTTCCCCAGGTAGTTCTCTCTGACAACTAATCAGTCCTACTGCTAAAAATAACTTCTGCTTATCCCTGCTAAAATCATTGCAGTAATTAATGGAAAATTAATTCAAGGCAGGCTGTGATGCCCCTGAGAGCAAACGACCTTGCTTTGTGCAGGGAGGAGGAATCAGCCAAGGTCCATCCAAAGGGAACCCTCAGAACAGGAGAAACAAGTTGTCCCTGAGATCCTCATTGGAGGTTTGTGGACCCCAGGGGGAGAACACCTTTCCTACTGCCTCTTTATCTATCCCCTGGCCAGCAGTTATATCATCCATGATATTTTCTTGGAATCTTTGACATTTTCTTTGGTGGTTTTGTCTTTTGATTGTTGTTGGTCGTCCCTGGATGCTGTTCCTACAGTTCTGTAGGTCTGGTCCCCTGTGGTTCCATTCCTGCCCATCCCTCTCTCCATCTGCCCATGAACCTGGCTGCCCATCACCCTGCCTAGGTCCAACAAGGAGAAGGTTCTCAGAGGTCTGGAAATGCTCTCATTTTGGTGAAAATTGGCCAAACCGGTGAGAAACACCAAAATGAGTGGTCCCACCAAGGGATCTCAGCTCCTCAGCCACTCTAGAAGGAGCATCCAGCTGGACAGTAGGAAAATCCATACCCAGCCAAAGAGGAAGGAATGACAATAGGGAGCCCAAAGACAGGTAGTGATGCAGGAATAGGGAGCTTAGAAGACTGAGGGTGCAGGGGATGGGAAACTAAACCTCATTTGTTCAGAAAATGTCAACTTGAGGGAGGTGATTCTGCCCCTCTCCTCTCATGGAATCCCACCTGGAGCTCTGTGTCCAGCTCCAGGTTCCACCATACCAGAAGGATGTGGAGCTGCTGGAGTGTAGCCCATGGAGATGCTCCAAGGGCTGAAGCCCCTTTGACATGGAGACAGGCTGAGAGAGCTGGGGGTGTTCCCCTGGAGAAGAGAAAAATCCAGGAAGACCTTAAAGCTCGTTCCAGTGCTTAAAAGGGGCTCCAGCAGAGCTGGAGAGGGACTTTGGACAAGGAATGGAGGGACAGGACAAGGGGGAATGGCTTCCCACTGCCAGAGGGCAGGAATAGATGGGATGTTGGGACTGAATTCTCTCCTGTGAGAGTGGACAGCCCCTGGCACAGGTTGCCCAGAGAAGCTGTGGCTGCCCCATCCCTGGAAGTGTCCAAGGCCAGATTGGACGGGGCTTGGAGCAACCTGGGCTGGTGGAAGGTGTCCCTGCCCATGGCAGGGGGGTTTGGAATGAGATGAGCTTTAAGGTCCTTTCCAACCCAAACCATTCCACAACTCCCTGAAAAATGCCCCCCTATTGTCTGTTCCCAGGGCACAGAGTTTGTAAATCCATCTGCTCCATTTGCATCCTGGTGGGTCTCTGCTTACCCCAGGCACATCCCTGCCCATCCTCTGGCACCACAGCTCTTGCTGGAGAGGCTGAGGAGGCAGAAGGTCATCCCTGTGCTCCGTGCTGGGCTGTGGGACCCATCACAGCCAATCTCTGGATCTGCAGCACCTCTGAAAAGGTCACGGCAGAGCAGGAGCTGCAGTTTGGAAAGGTCAGGCAGGGGAAGGGATCTCTGATTGCTGCTTCGAGAGGTGAGAGGGATGATTTCACTCCAGTGACACAACTTGGAGTCCCATCACATCTGTCTTTTTGTCCTCCCCCCCCTTTTTTGGTGCTCATTTGTTGTGTAGAATCTGCAAAGGAAGTGGCCCATTTAGGGGTGGGCAGCCAAGACTGAGCCAACAAATGGAGCTGGGGGAGACAATGTTTACCCAGATCAGGGTGGTGGTTTTAGAATAAGTTGGACAACACTCCAAGCTCTCCTGGACACAGGACCACTCTGGTCTGGGTGGTCTGGCCAGACACAACAAGTAAATCAGGTGAGATCTTTGTTAGTGCCTGGCATGGGAAGAAACTCAGAGTGACACTGAATCAGAGTGTAATGATATTTTTTTTCTGGTCTGTACTGATAAATTTTATTATTTTAATATTGTCATGGCAGGAGGGCAACACTTGGAGCCAGAAACAATGTCATCCCCCTAGTGCTGCTCCCCAAAGAGCCTCCTAGTCAGGACTTAAAATAGGATGCAAAGCCAGAATAAAGTTCCCTCTTTAGAAAACCCTTAGATACACAATATTTATCACAGAACCATGGAATGGTTTGGGTTAGAAGTGATATGGAAGATCATCTCATTCCACTCCCTGCCATGGGCAGGGACACCTTCTACCAGCCCAGGTTGCTCCAAGCCCCATCCAACCTGGCTTTGGACACTTCCAGGGATGGGGCAGCCACAGCTTCTCTGGGAATTCTCTTCCAGGGTCTCTCCATCCTCCCAGAGAAGAATTCCTTCCTTATATCCGATCTAAATCTACCCTTTTTCATCTTAAATGATTCCCCCTTACCCTGACAAATCAGGAAATTCATAACAACTCCGAGAAACTGCGACCCGCTTTTCCAAATTGATTTTCCATCTACACGGTTAAAACAGGAGGAGATGACAGATATTAATCAGAACTCCCATTATCTCCCCTGGTCTGTACCACTCATCTTCTGCTGTCCTAAGCATTGGAGCACTTGAGAAAGCAGCCAGGAAGAAGAAACAACTCTTTAAATGAAATAGTTTCTGGAAGATTTTGCCAGTTCATCAAACCCAAATTGCTTCCTGACACGGCATCTCTGAGGCCCAATTAGGTTGTAATTAGTCACCACAACGTGGACCAGTTCTAAGCAGAGGGACAAAGACAAGTGCAATCTGAATTCCAGGCTCTGTGAAAAGGAAAAGGAAACATGACTTAAAAGAACTCATCCTCTATCTCCTGCACCTTCATTTCATGTCCTGAGACTCTCTAGCCCAGACTGATCTTGCTGCCTCTACTTGGATTTGATTCCAAAATCCATGCTGGACTTCAAATAGCTTTATTATTTCTGCAGAGCATTTATTTGTCCACAAAATCCTATTTTCCAGTCCTTTGTCAACAAATTCAGAACCAAGTCACGAAAAAAGCCCTGTCAAGTGGTATTTTTTGCCCCCCTCAAGAAAATGCTTTCTCCATTTGTAAGATCATGAGTTGAACTCCTGTGCCAAAGTTTCTTCCCCTTTTTTTTCTTTTAAAGCAAGAGAAGCTCTCCCACCCCTGAGTACTGGGCTGAAATCAGGGCAAAAAGGACAAAAAAAGGAGAGTTTATGACCTTTGGATGAAGGGCAGACAACTCAGGAGGACTCCAACGATGCCATGAGGTTATGCAAGGAGAAAATTAGAGAGGTCAAAGCCCTCCTGAGGTGGAGTTTGGTCTCTTCTCCCAGACAAGAAGTGACAGGACAAGAGGAAGCAGCCTCAAGTTGCACCAGGGGAGGTTTAGTTTGGATATCAGGGAAAATTCCTCCACCAAAAGGGTTGTTAAGCTCTGGAAGAGGCTGCCCAGGGCAGTGGTGGAGTCACCATCCCTGGAGGGATTTAAAAACATGTGGATGTGGCATTTGGGGACACAGTTTAGTGGTGGCCTTGGCAGAGATGGAGGGTTGAACTTGATGGTCTTGAGAGGGATTTTCCAACCTGAGTGATTCCATGATTCCCTGTGAAAGGAGAGACCAGAAGTGGCCATGAATTGAGTGCAGCCATGGCCACTTGAGGAGCAGGGGGCCCTGCTGGTCCTGCACAGGGCTTGCTGTGACCTTGACCCAAGTCCTTCCTCTTCTACCCTGGAGGTGTCCCAGGCCAGGTTGGATGGTGCTTGGAGCAACCTGGGAGAGTGGAAGGTGTCCCTGCCCATGGCAGGGAGTGGAACTTGAAGACCTTGAAGCTCCTTTCCAACCCAAACCATTCTGTGATCCTTTGATCCTGTGGTTCCACCAGCACCAACCAGACTGGGAATCTCAGGTTCTCCCCCACCCACATTCTGTGGTTTCCCACAGGGCCCAGATAAATCCAATAATTCTCCTGGTGGAAGGAAAAGCTGCTCGAGTGGGAAGCAACAAGGAGTGCTTAAGGCTTCTGCTTTGAGACCCGATGTTGCCCCACGGTGCGACTTCGGGAGAGTCACGTTTTCTGCCTGTACCTTAAACCACCTTTGGCAACCCCTGTGCAGAGGCAGCTGCAACCTCTGGCGTGTGAGGGGGTCAGGGGTGGGGTTTGTGAGGGCAGAGCGAGCACAGAACCGCCCTGTGGTCAAGCACGGGCTGCTTTCCCCGATCCCAGAGCGCAGGGGGAGGAAAACACCCTCCTTTTCCCCTGCCAAGAACTGAGGGACACGCGAGGCGTCCCCAGGATCCCACACCTCGGGGTCTTTTACAACCAGAAGAGCTCAGCAATTAGCAAAACAACAACAACAACAACAAGTCAAAAACACAACATCAATTGTGGTTTTGATGCTCTGAAGTCGCTGGGATTTTTATTTTTTTTTAAAGCACGCTCCGGGAGGTTTGTGCAGCGACAGCACCATCGTATGGGCATCTCCAACCTCTGCAGCCTCAGAGTCCTCTCCGTCCACTCTGGGGGCAAAACCAACCCCGCGGTGGGATGAATTTGCAGCAATGCGTTGATTTCAGCAAGACACGTGGGTGATGGGAAGGTGAACTTCTTCTCCAGGGCTGGGCAGGCTGGCTCCTGAAATCAGCGATGCCGAACGGGAACAGCTGGATGTGGCCAGACCCCTGTGGAAATGCTCAAGGTCAAACAGTGATTCTTCCTCGTTAAACCTTTTTATCACTCCCTGGGTGTATTCCTGAGCACCCATAGATCTAAAAACTTCCCTTGGGATGCAGGAATCCCGGGAAAGGACCTTGAAGATCGTCTGTTCCAACCCCTCTGTTTGCCAAGAGAGGAAGAAGAGGCACAAAGGAAGGAAGACACAAGCCCAAGGTCTGCCAACAGCCCAGTGACAGAGATCCAAACATCCTTCTGTGTCCTCTCAGTGTTCTCTTATGGACTCTGGAAGATGCCTCAGGAATTCCAGCCTTGTCCCTGTGTGCCCTGAAGCTTCTTTGAACAGCATAAATCTGGACATCAATCTTGGTAGTCTGAGCTTGGCCATGACATGGAGCAGTTTTAAGCATCTACAGATGTAGCAGCTGGAGCCTCTCCCTATTCCAAGGGCAGCCCTGGAGCAGCAGGAATCGTGTTTCCAGCTGCTGGACCGGCACCGTCCATGTGAACAGGAGACTGGAAAACATCTGGGAGCTGGTTGAGAGAGACTTCAGGCTGAGATAGGGGCCACGCTGTGGCCTCTTCATAGAATCACAGAATGGGTTGGGTGGGAAGGGACCTTGAAGATCGTCTGTTCCAACCTCCTGCCACGGGGGGTTTGCCTTTGCAGGACGTTCTGAAGTACCTGTGTGGAGCTTACAAAGGGCTGCAGAGGGAATTTGACTGGTTTTTCCCCTCCTGGGTGGTGTTTGGAACATGAACAGTGAGCTGATGCTGCCTGCAAATCTACTGTGGGAATGCGAGATGTTAGGTAAGGGCTTTCAGTCACCAATTTTAAGCACTGAAGTGGGAATTCCTCGTGGCTGTTCCTGGGAACACGGGGACATTCAGCTGTCCCAAATCGGAATGGGTGGGGAGCAAATGAGGCTGAGTCACTCAGTGGGAGGAAAACAAATCACATTAGAGAAGTGGCTGGAAGAGGGGAAGTGGATCCTGAATGAGGCGTGGGATTGGAGAGGCAGGAGCACAGACAGGGAGACAAGGGGAGAGAAAGGTTTCAAAATGAGTGGATGTACAGATGCTCCCAGAGATGGATGGATGGATGGATGGATGGATGGATGGATGGATGGATGGATGGATGGATGGATGGATGGATGGATGGATGGATGGATGGATGGATGGATGGATGGATGGATGGATGGATGGATGGATGGATGGATGGATGGATGGATGTGGATGGATGGATGGATATCTAGGAATCAGGAGGTGACAGAGTGCTGGCCCTGTACCCCCTCCTCTAACCTTGCACCTGATCACAGGCAGGTTTTGTTCTGCTTGGGGCAAAAGGAAGCTGGAGAGAGACTTTGGACAAAGGCATGGAGTGACAGGATGAGGGGAATGGCTCCAAACTGGAAGACGTCATGTTTGATTTGGGTATTAGGAAGAAAATCTTCCCTGGGAGGGTGGGCAGGCCCTGGCACAGGTTGCCCAGAGAAGCTGTGACTGCCCCATCCCTGGAAATGTCCAAGGCCAGGTTGGAGGGGTTTGGAGCAACATGGGACAGTGGAAGGTGTCTCTGCCCATGGCAGAGGTTTTGGAACTGGATGATCTTTAAGGTCCCTCCCACCCCAATCCTTTATATGACTCTAAGACATCTGATATCATCCAGGCTTCCCTACAGCCTCTTGAAATGACTTAACCAACTGGTTGCCACAGCCCAGGAAACCAGAGAAACTTCCTTTTGCCTTTGGAGATCCTCAGCATCTTTACCCAGATCTCCCAGGCACTGTTTCACCTATTGCCCATCTTTTCCTCCCATTTCCAGCTCATTCCTGCACATCCCCCAAATCCCTTACACCGTGCTCTGCACCACGATCCATCCCCGTTTCCCCAACCTCACACCAGGCAGGGGAACCAGAGCAAATAACCAAGTCTTGTCTCCCTCCTTCCCAAACAGAGAGCTCCAGACCTGCATCCATCAAATAAAATCCATCAAATAGCTATTTAAAAAATAAATATTTGTAGACATCATTAGATTCCCACGGGGAATGGATTGTTTCTTCCACGAAGGCGGAGGACTTGGGGATTTTATAACCTCGGGAGAAGAGAACAGCACCACGCACGGACAATCCCGTGGATAACTGCTTGTTAAAGGCTGTGGAATTATAACGGGGCACGTTTGCCATCTTCAGGAGCCGGGCAGGAACTGCACTTCAGTGTCCCAAAATCCAGCGGGGACCAGCAATTTCTCCAAGGATGCAGGAATTATTGGGATCTCAAACAGCCTCTGGCCAGCAGGGCTGGAGGATAGACAAGCTCTGAGCTCCTCGTTCACAACGCCACAAGTTCTACTCTTTGCTGGCAGCCCCGTTAATGCTGAGAAAGAATGAAAATAAGAGTTCTAGGAGAGTTTGACTGGCAGCAAATGAGGCAGCTGGGGATGAAAAGGGCTCTCTGTCTTCCTTATCCAGGAGCTGTTTGAAGGAAGAAGCATTTAATTCAAGACCTGAGTGGATTTGACAGAGAGGTTGTGTTTTCCCCTTGGCCCTGTCCCTCCGTAACACAAAGAATCAAACCCTGCAATCATAAGGGACTTAAAAAAAAAAAAAAAAAAGAAAAATAGACTTAAATATCTCTGAATAAGGAACATCAGTCAGAGAATATGGTGCCTTGTTTTTTATCCATAAATTTGGCAATAAATGATGTGCTCTGCAAAAATACGATGAGGCAAAAAAAGTCACAGAAAGGTTTTGTGCTGATTTTTGAGGTAATTTTTACACAGAAGAGTCCAAGTGGAAGTACTTAAGGTCTCCACAGAGGAACTGGGATTTATAAAATCATCTCCTACACCAGATTCTCCAGTGGTGTAAATCAGGGCAGAAGTTTTAATCCAGATGACCCTCCATCACTCATCCCACAGCTGCTGATCGAGGGCAATGAGCCACCAACAACCTGAGATTTGAGAAGTGTCCCGAGAGCTGAACTGCACAAGAGCAAGTCCCTGAAGGAAACTACTGCAAATTCCTGAGGCTTCAGAAAGAAAAACCCTACATTAAGCATCAGATTTAGAAAAAAAAAATCCTGTTTTCTTTTCCCCTGGCACATCCTGAGAAGTGGTCACAGGATGGGAGGAATGGGAGAGGACTCCGCTCAACCCACCAGAGCAAACATTCTCGTCTGAGGTTGGAATGTGACTCAGCTCACCCTCTCTGTGACAAGAAGGGGCATTTTTCTGACAAGCCTGGATTGTTGACATTACTTGTGGTGTGAGTCAAGTGCCTAAAACATGCCCAGCCTCTACCAGGCAGAGGGACTGGCACACAAAGTGAACAGAACACCCAGAACAGGTGAGACGGCTGCAAACATCACCAAAGCCACCAGAAAGTCCCTCTGGTTTCAGTTAAGTGTTGTCCAATGTTTTTTTTACTAGAAGATGGACAATATATGGGGAATGAGGGCAAAATGAGCCCCTCCAAAAGGTCCTGGAACGAGCTGGAAAAGGCCAATGCACTTTCATTTAGCCACATACCTCGCTGTTACATACCTTGTTATCACATGAGGGCCACTCACACGCGCCGATAAATAGCTGGAGTTGCTCGTTGAAAGGACATTTTGTCCTTGATTTAAGCACAATGGCTGCACTCAGGATGGCCACGGGGGTGGAGAGCCTCACTGGCTCCGGGGAAATTCATAAGGCCGCCCTTGTTCTGAAGAATTTGGGGCTTTTTTCCACTTGTGAGAACACTTTGCCCAAGGGGAGGAGGGCAGGGCGGGGGTGTTGGGCTGCAGGGGCAGGGAGGAGATAGGAGAGGCACCTTAACAGGATCAGCATCACCAAGCCACCCCTCCCTTTGGTCCAGCGAGCAGCTCTCGCTCAGGTGCCTTCAGAGGATGCCCTTCTGGGCATGCCCAACCTGTGCCTCCCCAGGTATATAACCTGCCCCAGGAGGAAACAGCCCTTGCTCAGCACCAGGGGTTGTTCCAAGATGAAGGCTCTCCTTGTGCTCCTGCTGGGAGCCCTCCTGTGCTTGGACTCGGGTAAGGCACCTGAATCCCCTTCCAGCGGGTCTCCAACCAGAGGGAATGGTTTGTGACGGGGTTTGGAAGTGAGGGAGGGAGTGTTGGCATCCCAAGAAATGGGATTTTTGATGGAAAAAACACCTGCCACCTTGGTGGTGGGGTGATCCTAATGCTGGGTAAGGCAGCTTCCAAGCGGGATAAATCCTACACCAAACTGAGAGAATTGAAATCCAAGTTAATTAAGCCAGACCAAGTTGACACAGGAGGGGTTAAGTGGGGTGGATTATTTTTCTACTTCCCAGATTTTCAAAATTGCAACATTTCTGCAAAGGTGAGTTGCCTTCCAGCTTCTCTTCTGCCTCTTTATTTCCAAAGCAGCCTCTGGCACTGTCTGGGTCGTCAGGATTTCAGTGGGGCAGTAAAAAGGAGAATGCCATGGTGTGTCATTTTAGAGACTGGATGGGTGGGATTCGGACACTGCCAGGAAAAAAAGGAGTTTGAACCAATTTTTTCCTTATCACCAGAGAAGAGGAGAAGCAGATCTGGTCAGAAATGTTTCTCAATCAGCAGAGAATGCTAAAGGAATGAGTTGAGAAGGGTCTTGGACAGTCCTGGGCAGACCTTCTCATCTCCAGCTCCCACCAGGGTGCTCCAAATTCGCCTTCCAATGCATTAAAAGTCAGATCAACGTGAGAACAGAGTGCAGCCCTCAGACAAATTGGGGGTTGGCTCCTTATTTCTGTCTCGGTCATTGCCACCAGAATAGCTTGGACAGAAGGACACCAAGTGCCCCAAACCACTTCTTGTTCCTGCTCTGAAAAACCCTACTTGAGGCTTTTCTGTAAATACTATAAATAGTCATCCTAAAAGAGTGTTTTAGGCATTAGTGGGGGGATTCATTGCACAGGTTTTAGGCATGGGGCTAAAGAACAAATATATATATAATTATATATACATATATATATATAAAAATATGCATTTATAAACTCTGACACTTGCAAGGCTCCAGTGACACACTGAGGCCCAAGGAGATAATAGGAACAGGTAATTACCCCATGATCTGTCTCCTCTGGGGACTGTTTTTCATCAGGGCTGGACACTTGTGAGCTGCAAGGCTCAACCTGCCTTTGCCTGATGTGCAGCAGCTGATTTTCATCCCCCACGGAGTGGCACGTCCACGAGGGGGTGGGGAACTGGGTGATCTGGTGTTCAGAGGGAGGAGAAGGCTGAGTTTGCACTTGGCTTTCTGAGAGGGGGTGGTGGAGAGCACATAGCACAAGTTGCTGAAACTGAAGGAGAGGTTGAAAGGGATCTTTCAAATTGCTGCTCCGTCTTTCCCTCGGGTTTGGAGAAACCCAGTCTAGAGGGAGGTGTCTCATCCCAAGGCAGGGGCTTGGAAGTAGATGAACTTGAAGGTCCCTTCCAACCCAAACCACGCTGTAATTCTCCTCAAGCCCAGCTATGCCTCTTGTCTCTTTTTGCTCCCTCACTGCACTGTCTGCATCTGAAAAGTCTTCTGCACCTGCAAAACGTGACTGTCACCTCAAGCAGGTGTATTCTCCACAAAAGTGGAAGAAACCCATACTTTTTTTTTCCCCAAAACAGACGTGCCATCAACCTTGGAGGACCCTCAGGAATGGTTCTGTTCCCCAGTTCAAGAATTAGGCTGGGTTCCATTGACAGCTTCAGATAGATCGAAGAGACATGAGAGATGTAGAATAATCTCCCCACCTGGAGTCCCATGCCCTTCTCTGGTGTCCTCAGCCCAGGAAAAACCTGGACCTGTTGGAGTGAATCCATGGGAAGCCACAGAGATGCACCAAGGGTTGGTGCCTCCCTGACATGGATACAGGCTGGGAGAGCTGAGGGTGTTCACCTTGAGAAGAGAAGGCTCCAGGGAGACCTTACAGCGTTTTCCTTTATCTAAAGGGGCTCCAAAAGAGCTTGGGATAAACCTTTAAGGAAGATCTGTTGCAATAGGATGAGGGGTAATTGCTTACAGCTAAAAGAAGGTCCATTTATTTAAGACTTTTTTTACAATGAGGGTGGTGAAACACTGGATCAGATTTTTCCAGAGACGTGGCAGATCCCCCATGCCCTGAAATCCTCAAGGCTGAGGCTCGGAGCAACCTAGTCTAGTGCAAAGTGTCCCTGCCCATGATCTTGAAGGTCCTTTCTGAATTCCACGATTCTTCAGCTCTGTTCTTTGACTTCCAACCTCTCCTGGTCTCTTACAGGTTCATCTTTAAAGTGTTACAGCTGCAAGTCACAGCTCAGCAACTCCAAGTGTCTGACCGAAGCAGAGTGCGGCGACAAGGGGATATGCAAGACAGACGTCATCCGTAAGGAAAAGGCTGGGGGTGGACAAGGCCTTGGTGGGGATGTGGGAGCCAAGTTTGGGGCGGACCTCACCTCCTCCAGACCCACCAGCAAAGCTCAGAGTGTAGCCATGTCTCTCACCTGGGCAAAATTCGGTTTATTTCTCTTCCACAACCCACCACCCCCTCCCAGATTATTTGCTCACGAAGAGAGAAGTTCAGTTTATGGGTTTGAAATGCATGAAAATATAAATTAAAATGTGAGGGGCTGGGGACACCCTGCTGTGAAGTTAGGAGGAACATTCACTTCAGGAGAGGATTTTAGGTGAATCCAAGGGAAAGGAGGGAATTTCACCTACAGCCAGCTCTGACTGCAGCCATTTGGGTCTTTAACAGCTTAGGATTTTACTCTCCCATTCCAGATCTGGTTTGCCCTGTCCAGATCTGTGGTGACAGCTCAGTTGCCCTTAGAGCCAGGGCACAAAACCCCACAGTGAGATGTTCCAAATCCTCCCTGTCAGGCAGGAGATGTAACACCTCCATAGGCATTATCCTGGTTGGAAATGTGCAAATCCATGGCATTCCCAGGCTGGAGAGTCAGCATGTTATGCCACTGGCCCTATTAATTGCATATGGAAAAAGGCTGGTGCCCGGGATAGATTGTACAGGATCAGGAGATCTTATGGAGATCAAACTCTGCTGGTAACCCAAAAAACAGGCTGTGCCTCTCAGAAACAAATCAAACAATAATTCTGCCATCTGACATGGGCAGAGCTGTGTCTCCGTATCTTCCCTGGGTGTTGAAAGGCTCCTGACACAAAGATGTTTGGGATGGGGCTTGCCTCTGCCAGAGGGCAGGGTTAGATGGGATACTGGGAAGGAATTCTTCCCTGGGAGGGTGGGCAGGTCCTGGCACAGGTTGACCAGAAAGACTGTGGCTGCCCCACCCCTGGAAGAGTCCAAGGCCGAGCTGGACAGGGCTTGGAACATCCTGGGGTAGTGGAAGGTGTCCCTGCCCATAGCAGGGGGGTTTGGAATGAGCTGATCTTTCAGGTCCCTTCCAACCCAAACCATTTTCTGTTTTTCTCCCAAGAAATGAGCTCAGATCAGAACAGCAGCTCCTTATCCAGTCCCACAAGGTTTGCCTTGCATTGAGTCCTTGCCATGATGATCCTGCTTTCCTTCCAGGGGTTGTCGGGCTCTTCAGCATCATCAGCAAGGGCTGTGAGTCCACGTGTGAGGCAACCTACCAGGACTTCAACGTGGGCAACAGGAATGTCTCCTGCTGCAGCAGTGACCTCTGCAACACCAACGCCGCTGGCTCCGTGAGGTCCAGCTATGGGATGGCAGGAGGGGTGGCAGCTGGTGTGCTCTGGATCGTCCTGAACAACAAGTTTTGAGGAGCAGAGAGGCCTCCCATGGCCACGGGAAGCCTTGGAGCACCCCTTTTGCAGCAGGAATTGCAACCAGGAGCAATGTGGTGTGTTGGGCACTCCCCACCCTCGGAGCTGACGGCACCTCCTCGCCGTATGACGGCTTCTTCTTCACTCTTACTGCAAAGCTGTATTGCTACCAGAGCAGAAAACGTGTTCACACTGTCTGCAAATTAAACTTATCAACACCTAAAATAAACTTGTAAACACCTAAAATAAACTCCTTTCCAAACTGAGGGCAAGAGTGTTACCTGTTTATCACACGGTCACACATTCCTGCCCCAGCAGCACCTGCAGGTGGGTGTGCTGCACGTCTGGGTCCTCACTGTGTGATGTGACCTGATCTCCTTTGAAGAGCAGGTGTCCCACCCCGTGGGTGAGGGAAAGGTTGCCTGGACCTCAGCAAAGCCCTTGGTGCTGTTTCCATGATGTTTTCCTGGGAATGGCTTGGAGAGGTGCAGTCTTGGCTGGGTTAAGACCTTGACGGATGGAGGCCCAGAGAGTGGTTGGGGAATGGTGCCACATCCAGCTGGTGGCTGGTCACTGGTGGTGTCCCCCAGGGATCACTATTCAATGTGTTTATTGATGATCTGGATGAGAGGATTGAGGGCACCCCCAGCAAGTTCAGGGATGACACGAAGTTGGGTGGGAGAGTTGATCTGCTGGAGGGCAAGAAGGCTCTGCAGAGGGGACTGAGCAGGCTGGGTTGAAGATCTGGGGCCAATGGTATGGGATTCAACAAGGCTCAGCGGTGGGTCCTGCACTTCAGTCACAAAAACACCCTGTAGCACCTCGGGCTGGGGACAGAGTGGCTGGAAAACTGCCCTGCAGAAAAGGAGGTGTCCCCAGGAGATTTGTCCAGGTCATGAGATACCCTCATAGTTGTTTATACCCTTCCTTTTAACAGGTATTTTCCTTCTTCACCCCTGATAATGACTTTAGGCTAAAAGAGGATATATTTAGATGGGATAAAAGGAAAGAATTCTTCCCTGGGAGAGTGGGAAAACCCTGGCACAGGTTGCCCAAAGAAGCTGTGGCTGCCCCATCCCTGGAAGTGTCCAAGGCCAGGTTGGATGGGACTTGGAGCTCCCTGGGATAGTGGAAGATGTCCTTGCCTGTGGCAGGGGGTTGGAATGAGATGGTCTTGAAAGTCCCTTCCCACCCAAACCATCCCATGATTCTGGAATCCCATGTTCTTTCCCCATTCCTGGGATGTCTTGCTTGTCTGTCTCTACCTGTCACACGTAGGTTTGGTTCACACCTGATGAAGAAGTGGCTCAGAGCAACCTCTGGCACCGACACAAACATCATGTTTTGCCCACTTTTCCTGGGGTGAGGAACGTGCCAACACTCTGGCTTCAAATATGTGGAAAAGCACTTCAAGCCCTCTTGGCTCCTGATACCAGAGAGGTGTCTGAGTGCAAGGCAAACTCTACAGCTCAAATGTCTCTCAAATGCTGTCACAGCTTCTCTAGAGAGTTAGAAACTCTGAATTAAGTTTTGCCTTCTCCAGAAGGTTTATTTTATGGATATAAACTCAAATTCTCCGACCTTGCAGTGGGAGATCCTTTGACAAAAGGAGAAGAGAAAATACCACATGAAGAAGAAACTGGAAGAAACTCTCACGTTGGTTTTCTGAGCTACAAAAGTGTGAAAAACGAGGTAAAAAAACTTCTGTTTGAGATCAGAGCACCAAAATTCTCTCCCTATAAAATACAACAAAAGAAGGGAAGGTAGAGGGTGGCCATGGACCTGGGTGGGAGCAACAGGAGCCATGAAGTCAAGGAGCTGTGGGGTCAGGACAGCAGTGGGAGGAGGATTAAAAGGGGAAGGAGATTGGCCAAGAGGCCCATTTTCCTCTCTCACATCTCAAGAATTATTGGAACTGCAAAGGATGTGCAGAGATGGGCTGGAAGAAGAACCACTGACCTGGTGGGGAAGAGGGACAGCATCACCTTTGGGATGGAATCAGTGGATGTCAGGAGATAATGAATGAGCCCATCTGCTGTTGTGAAAGAGCAGAGTCCATAAACCCTTGGGATGCAGGCCATTAACAAGCTGCTAATTGTAGGAAGCAGGGAAGGGGTTTCCCCAAGGAAAATCAGGAATGAAGCACCGTGTTTATAGGATTCCAGTGTGGTTATTGGTGGTGGGAGCACATGGGACAAGTGGAGTGATTTACTTGGCTTTTCCAGACCTCCTGAGTCATGTCATTGGAAAAGGGGCTCATCCAGCTGTTTATCTCCCAGCCAGGTGGTTTCCTGCAGGGATGACCAGCTCCATGAACTCCCCATTCCAGGGAATCACCTCCTTGCACTGTGAGGATGTCCCTGCCACAGCACCGTGCCCACCTCCAGAAACAGTTCTCAGTCCTGTCCACATCCAGTGCCCTTTCCCAAGACACAGTTTGGCCACAATGGTCCTTCCTGGAGACTGGGAGTTAAAATGCCAAAACCTGTTAGCCAGCACTAGAACAACTGTGTCCCCAGGGATGTTGGGTGAGCCTCTTCCAACTTCTGGAGAAGTCAAACCCATTCATGGAGTCACAGAGAGATTTGGGTTGGAAGGGCCCTTAAAGACCATCTCATTCCAGCAGCCCCTTCTGTGGGCAGGAACACCTTTCACTAGACCAGGCTGCTCAAAAGCTCCATCAGACCTGGGTTTAAACACTTCCAGGGATGGGAATTTTGGGGATAAGTGAGCAAGAATGGGACTCTTCAGATCTGTTTTAATATGTTGGTCCTATGTGGCAATGACACCTCTTGGTGGAGCACAGCGTTTAGGAGTTTCCTGCTGGAGCCAAGAGGTGACTTTCCCAAGCTCTGGTGGTTGACACCTGATGCCCAGACCTTTAGAGGCTGAAAGGATGATTCCTCCTTCCAATTTCTTCTTTGAATATATTCTGGAAGGAGGCCAGGATTGAACCACTGAGTGATTCTCCTCTGGGTTTACCTCGAGATGCATCAACCCTGTGGACATCCCTGGAGTTTTCAAGTGAAGTGCTGGAGATGGGTAGAATGGGGTTGGAACACCTCCTCTTTGAGGAAAGGCTGAGAGACTTGGAGCTGATCATCCTGGAGAAGAGCAGGCTCTGGGGAGACCTTATTGTGACCTTTCAGTACCTTAAGGGTCTCCAAGAGAGATAAAGAAGGACTTTGGACAAGGACCTGGAGTGACAGAACAAGGGGAAGCATCTTCCCACTGACACAGGGCAGGTTTAGATTTTGGGAAGAAATTCTTCCCTGTGAGTGGTGAGGCTTTGGCACAGGTTGCTCAGAGAAATTATGGATGCTCCATCCCTGAAATTGTTCAAGACTAGGTGGGACGGGGCATGGAGCAACCTGGTCTAGTGGAAGGTGTCCCTGCCCATGGCAGGGGGGTTGGAATAAGATGATCTTTAAGGTCCCTTCCAACCCAAACCATTCTGTGGTTCTCTGATTGTGGATCCTTTCCAACTCATCCTATTCTGTGAGTCTGTGATTAAATATCTTAGAGAAGGTGACACTGGGAGAGGTCCTGAGTGGGACAGAGAGGGCAAAGAACAGGGCAGGAACCCCACTGAGTGGTGGGTACCCGGCACGGCTCTGGCAGGAGCACAAACCCACACTCTCCATCCAGGTCAGAGACAGAACAGCCTCCAAAACAACCCTCTAAGTTCTGGGAAGAGTTAGGAGGTGGCAAACTGGGGCAGAGAAATGACTCAGCCACAGATCAGAACCTGGGTTGGGCCAGGGCAGGACCAGGAAGAGGATGGGATGTTTTCCCAAGAGCTGTGTCTGCACAGTGTCCCCTCCTGCTTTGTAAACCCCTGACAAACATCAGCAGGACTTGGTGCCTCCTGCTCGGATCTGCACCCTCTGTGAGCAGAAGCTCTCTTGGTACAGATATCTGGTGCCACCCACAAATCCAGCCCTGGCTGAAGGACAATGGGCTTCTCGGGTGCTGAAAACCAGTCCTAAGAACTGCTTTTTGCACGACTCACAAGCCCAACATTTATCTGACAAAGAAGTCAGTTTGGCAGTTTTGCCCAAGCAATTCTCTTCTTGGCATTGCTGGCTGGGCAGTTTTACCAGTCCTGTCCTCTCCACACCTCCCAAAAGGCCTAAAATTGAGGATCTTCAAACAACTCAGCCCATCCTGTAGGCAAGAGATTTCCATCCCACCAGGATCAAACCATGGTACATTTATTTTAACAATAAACAGCTGCACAATAAAATAGGTGGTTTCTTGTGGTTTTTTCCAAAGGCAGAAGCTGCGCTTTTGCAAAGGTTGCACTTGTATTATGGGCTGAGTGTGAACATACAATTCATAAACACACAAGAGGAGAGATTGAGAAGGGATATTGGGAAGAAATCCTTCCCTGGGAGGAGGGGGAAGGCCTCAGGGAAACTGTGGCTGCCCCATCCCTGGAAGTGTCCAAGGTCAAGCTGGACGGTCTTGGAGTAACCTGGGAGAGTGGAAGGTGCCCCTGCCCATGGCAGCAGGTCTGGAACTGGGTTATTTTTAAGGTCCCTTCCAACCCAAACCATTCCAGGATTCTAAACTTCACTGGTAACGTTAATTATGAATGAATATTAATGTTCATTATCTCTGTGGAGAGGGATTAGGCTTTTCAGTATTTCCTATAGCACATTGAAACTTACCTCCAGTGCCTTTACCTGGCCTGAAAAATGTCACCAAGTTCCTCTGAAATCAACCCAATTTGCAGCAGCTGATTAAAAACTGGATTTCAATCAGCCTGGGGAGTAGAGAGGCCAGATGAGCCACACTGAAGGAGCAGCCACCCCTTGCTGGGCTCCACATTTCCTGGGTGGCCTGGGGCAAGTCACACAGTGCTTCCATTCCTCTGCCTTGTACAGATGTTATCAGGCCCAACACATTGAAAGATGCTCAGATAGTGACTTTAATGGGGCCAGGGGAGAGAATTAGGCTAAAAATAAGCTTGTGTAGAGTCATCTGGCAGAACAGAGAGGGGCAGGACTACCTGCCACCAGCCCTCCCTGCACAGCCACATTCTTGCTGCCAGTTGTGCACACACTGTTGGGCAATGAGGGTATTTTGGGGGACCAAACAGACCAGAAAGAGAAACTGCAGTTTGCTCTGCTCTGCTAAGCCACTGAAAACAACCAGAGCACCTGCCCTCTGCAGGACAGCCCTAAACCAGTTGGATCTGCCACTCACCCAAGCACGAGGTCCAAGGTGCCACGGTCAGCCCACGATGCCAAGGTCAGCCCGTGACATCTTGACCAATCCCACTCTGTCACCTGGTAGATCTGAGTGTCAGAGACCCCTTGGCACCTCATTTCTGACCTTACCTTGAGCTTTCTCAAGGCCTTTCTAAGCCCAGCCCCAGGTTTGCCCTGCAGACCAGGTGCTGCACCCTTGGCTGCTCTGCTGATGCTCTCCGTGCTGCAGCCCTGACCTCCTCCCTCTGTGACTTCTCTGACTTCTCACCCATGAGCCCATTTTATGGGGCAAATCACCTTTTAAGCCACCAGATCATTAAAAATGCTCTTGGGTTGTCCCTGTGCCAGGATTTGTACACACAGGACGTCCCCACCAGCAGCACTGGAAAACCTGGGAATACCAAACTCTGGCCACGTGTTCACCTCTGATGGTGTTTCCCCACAGGAGTCACTCAAAGACACCGTGACCCAGCTCTGGACCCTTTCACAGCTCTGCTGGTGGCCCTCCATGCCTGGGGTGGTTTCCCCACCTTGCAGCTGAGGTGACAGGGATGGAGCTGAAAAAGGAAACTATTTTGCTCCTTCCTCTCTGCTTATTTTCACTAAAGATTCAATGTGGCCCCGGGGGGAATTTGTGGAATGAGAACTGCCCCCAGGGCAGGTGAGGGAAAGTGGAGTCAAGGACTCGTTTTCATCACTGAGTTATTTGCAGGGACCCACCTGGGTGGTGCCACACGCAGGTGCCAAACTCGTTTTGTCCTCTGCTTTGGAACTAATTCAGCAGCATCCTCTAAATTTGTTTTCTGCTTTGTAACAAGGATAACATATTTGTCTGCTCTCACAGACCAATCCAAGAAAAACTGATGCAATCCTTGTCTGTGACCTCCAATGTTTCTGCAGCGAAAAAAAAAGGTGTTTATCCTCCTTAAAATACCGGTGCTTGGGCAGAGACTATTTTTTTCTGACACCTTTTCAACTGTCATAATTAAGAAGGGACGAAGGTGTGGCCAAAGTTTCAAATTGGCAGCTGAGTCGTGACGATGTGAATACACCTCACCCATTCTGTTCCTCTACACGTGAAGTGAACTTCAGAAAAATAAAGGCTTGTCATCAGAATTTGATCAAATGGGTAGTTTCCAAGGAAAACAATTAAGCAAACAACCCTCTCCACTCTTCCTCTTGCAGGTCAGAGAGGCAGGGAATGGGAATTCTTTGTCAGCAGCGCAGAGCTCTTGTGCAGTCCCTGCTTTTGGCCGGGCTCCAACTGCCTTGTGGCGAAATGACGGGGCATTTCACAGCAGTTCTCACACCCATGTGCTATCAAAGACAGCTGTTTCCCTGCCCTCCCTAATCCCATCAAATTAATTTATTTTCTTTGATGTTTTCTGCAGTTCTGTTATCAGGCTGCTCCTCAAGTGCAGCAGCTCTGCCCTGCTTCTCCTCCCCTTTCTCCCAGGAGATGGAGAAAGGAAACCCTTTGCCTTCGCAGTGGAGATCTGTAGATGTGGTGTCTTCCATGGGGAGTGAGGAGTCTGAAGCCTTGTTTCCATCATGTCCATGTGAGAGGTGCTACAGCAGCTTCTCCTCAACCTTGAATCTCTTCAAGAAGTTTTTTGGAGAGTGGCCATTTGACACACTGAGAGAGAACAGTTCAGACAGGAACACCCAGGCAGGTATTGGCTTTAAAGGCAGGAAGAACAGAGATGTTTTTCTGAGTCTCACTGTCATCTCCTCCCGGTGCTCCAAATGACCTCTGAGGGCAACCACAAAAATTCCCTCTAATCCTCATATCTCCTCCTCCTCCCTTATCCACCCAACACTGCAACAAATCCAACCATCTTCCCTCACCCAAACCGTGCCCTGCTCCTCCCTCTCCTTTAATCCCAGTTCCAGTCACACCATGTCAACAGCTGCTTCCATGACCTGGATTTGCACAGGTTTGTGTCTGGAGGTCGGTCTTGCCTGAACACCCCTGAGAGCTGAGGTCACTGCGTGGCTTTTTGAAGAGGCAGGATGGTTCTGGTTCAAGTTCTTGGAGAGCTTGAGGTGGCCAGAAAAGGCATTGTGTGTATGTTTGCAGTGTGACAACGACAGGAGAAGAAACTACAGATCCAAACAATTCCATTCACACACAGAGGCATTTACTGAGGACTGAGACACTGCAGAGCACTCCCAGGGCTTCTGACAGAGACTTAATCACAGGGCAGAGCAGCTGCCCCACGAGATCTTGCTTAGCTACTGTAAAAACCTCTTCAGTCTCATTTCTACACAGAGATTAAGAAGAAGATGTTAAGTCTATGCTAAGGAAAAAAAAAGATGATTCTTGCAGGGCTTTTATCAGTGGCATCTGTATCCATGAGAGTCAAGAATTCACTGACACTTGGACTGCCAGAAGAAATTCAAACATAGCCATTGCCTGGGCCTTCTCCAAATATATTGTCCCCTTGTGATATTCCTGTAACACTATTATTTATTTTCAGAGGCCAGTTTTGGGATAAATCAAGCCCTAGCCATCATGAAGCTGTTACAATACCTGGTAGGACAGTGTTTAGGAAGCACTGGAGGAGATAAACCCACACACATCAGAAATACAGGGTGGGGAAAGGATGAGAAAAGTATTCTCTTTAGAATACAATAAAACTTACTACTCTTCTGACCTTCTAGAACTGGGAGCAGCGAGTTCCAGGCCCAGAGGTGACAGTTCCAGGCCAGCAGACACTTCTGGGCACTGGGGTTGAGTCACCCCTACTCTCACCACCGTGGGTTAAGCTCAAGGATCTCCCAAATAGTTCCTGGGGATGAGAGAGGAGTTAGCACAAGACCATTACCAGGAGGCAGTTGGGAAGGAAAATAGTCTGTTTTGGCAGGAAAAGGAATATTAGACCATTCCTGCCTAGACCACTTCAGTGCCACAATCTGGTCATCAGCATCAGTGTCCCTGTCCGTGGCAGGGTGCTGGAACTGGATGGTCTTTAAGGTCCCTTCAAACCTGAATCATTCCATGGTTCAATGACCTTTAGCTTTTTTAGATATTCAACAATATCTGTTCTAAATAACAAATACCTATTGCAGTTGAAATCTGAGGGAAAAGGCTGAAGAAGAGGAGGTTTGTGGAGTGATGGGATCCAGCTCTTGCTGAGCTGTGGGAATGCTGAGGCAGGAGAAATCTGAGCAATTTGATGAAGAAAAACCCTTTTCCAACTGGATCCAGGAGTTCTCAGACTAAACCATTCCCTCCTTTAATCTACCCAAACCCTTGGAGAAGTGCCTTCAGCCACTCACCACTTCAACCCCAATCAAAAATGGTCATGCTGGCTTTTCTCCATGCAAAAACCCCTCAGCTCCAGAGTTCCACATGCCTGTTCTCCATACTCAGCAGGAGTATTTTTTATCCAGGCTGGAAGAGTTTGTTTGCCTGTAAAAGTAGACTTCCAAAGCTGTGTTAATTGGAAAGAGGGAGACTGGTGACACTGTATCCCCCTTTTCGACAAGAATCATGTTCTGGGGAAATATCCCATTCCCAGAGACCTTGTTGTAAAGTGGAAAAGATGCAAAGGACAGAACCAGATGACCTGGAGTCTGGGTTGGGTGTTAATTCCCCAGAATTGGAGGAGAATGGAGTTAGTGATCAGTGGGATGAAACGGGACAAGTGCAGAAGCCACAAGGGAGTGATACTGGGAGAAACAGGGAGAGGGTTGGCTGGGGAGCAGAAGTGGGTCTGGGAGCAGCCAGGAGGACAACCCACATCCTGGGCATTACAAGCACGTCAAGAGGGATTATCCTGCTGTCTTCAGCATTGCTGTGGCCTCACCCAAAATATTGGGTGCAAATCTGGGCCCCGCAAATTAAGAAGGATTTGAACGGCCTTGAATGAGTCCACGTGAGGACAACGAGGCTGGTGGAAGGGCTGGAAGGCACATCCTGTGAGGATTCCAGGTTTGGCCAGTTTGGAGAAGAGGAGGCTGAGAGGGAACCTCATTGCAGCTCCCTGAGGGATGTGCTGAGCTCTTCTCCCTGGAATCCTGGGACAGGACATGTGGGAAAAGTCCAAAGCTGCACCAGGAGAGGCTTAGACTGGACATTAGGAAGCACTTCTTTGCCAAGAGGGTGGTCAAAGAGGCTTCCTAGAAAGGTGGTCAATGCCCCAGTTCTGGCAGCATTTAGACTTCAAGAGCTTGCTTTAAATTTTGATCAGTGCTGAATTGCTCAGAACTTGGACTAGATGGTCATTGTAGGACCCTTCCAACTGAAATTTTCTTTTCTTTTCTCTTTTCTTTTCTTTTCTTTTCTTTTCTTTTCTTTTCTTTTCTTTTCTTTTCTTTTCTTTTCTTTTCTTTTCTTTTCTTTTCTTTCCTTTCCTTTCCTTTCCTTTCCTTTCCTTTCCTTTCCTTACCTTTTCCTCCTCTCCTCTCCTCTCCTCTCCTCTCCTCTCCTCTCCACATCCAGTCTATCCTAAATAGAACATCTGGCTCCTTTCCCTGCACAGATTCCACCCCGCTTTCCCTAAAGAATCCCAAACTGCAAAGGGTGGAGCAAACCTGGCCAAGGAAGCAAACCTACAGCTCCGTGTTGATACGTCACAGCAAATTCTCTGCCATCACCACCCTGGTGATTCACCACCAAATGAAGCCCAGGGGACACCTTGGCATCTCAGAAATGACACTGAAACCTTTGCTTCCCATCTTCTGGCTTTGGGATTAAGGTGTTGACGTGAACGAGCCCCAAGTCCTCAGGCTGAGGTAGAACATCCTCTTTCCTATTGAACGGATCAGGAGCAGGCACCTTCCTGAAGACAATCAGGGAATGGAGGAGGCAAAATGACACTGCAGGCACTTGCTTTGGGTGGTTGGTGAAAGGTGGATGTGCAGGTTGACCTCCCATAATGGGGCTGTGTGTCCAAGAGGAGCCCAAGAGGAGAAGGGTCTCGTCTACACCATCAGCATCACAGAATCATAGAGTGGTTTGGGTTGCAAAGGACCTGAAAGATCATGTAAATCCAACGTCCCGGCAGGGACACCTTCCACTATCCCAGGTTGCTCCAAGACCCATTCTGCATGGCCTTGGTCACTGCCAGGGATGGGGCAGCCACAGCTTCTCTGGCCAACCTGTGCCAGGGCCTGCCCACCCTCACAGGGAAGCATTTCTTCCCAATATCCAATCTATCCCAGCTCTTTGGCACTGGGAAGCCATTTCCACTTGTTCTGTCCCTCCATCCCTCATCCCAAGTCCCTTTCCAGCTCTCTTGGAGCCCCTTTTGGCACTGGAAGGGGCTCTGAGGTCACCCTGGAACCTTCTCTTCTCCAGACTGACCAGTCTCAATTCTCTCAACCTTTCATGTCTAATAGGGTAGCCAGGCCAAGAGACCCCTACACGTCACAGCCAAGTGAACATTCTTCTTATGTCATCCTTATTTTCCTTGTCACTTCTCATTAGACTCAGCAGTTCTTTCAGCAGAAATAAAATGCAGGTAACTCTCACCTCGCTCACCTTTCAAACCTACCTAGTTCTCCTCCAACCCAGAGGGGATTTTGCCGTATCATTTCTTCCTCCATCACCCACCTCTACCACTCCACATATCTCAAACCCTTGGCATTACCCAAACACGGAATGCCTGGACACTGAAAGAGACAAAATAGGCCTTGGTGTGGGACAAACCTTGTTCCATCTGCACCCAGAGCTGAGCACTGTCCACAAACTCTCATCTTGAACTCTGGGGGTTCTTTGCAAACCTCAAATCCCAACTGATGCCTCACCCAACGTTCTTGGATGACTGGGCAGTACCAACAGTGAGTAGATGAGTATTGGAGGCTGAGGAGAGGAATGTTTCCCTGGAAGGACCTGGAGCCCTTCCACTCAGAGCCCTTCCACACTTCCCCTGCTTATATTTAGTCCAACCCAGCCTTTCCTTCTGTGCCTCCCTCCCAGTTTGCCACTCACACGGAGATGCAGTGCTGCTCCAGCCTTGGGCAGCCCCCAGGCTGGGACTAAACCCGGGACATTGCTATGGGCAAGGGAAGGACCTGCCCAGCTCAGACTGCCTGTGCTTTAAGAGCCAGTTTGTGCTGACCAGGCCACCCACCTCTGCCCCAAGCAGTGACCACATCCCTGGCAGCACAAAGCAACACAACTGTGTGACTTGAGAAAGAAGGAGATCCTCCTGGTTACTGAGATGATTTCTCGGTGGAACCAAAACATCATCTGGACATTACTTGGATCAATAGCTCAATCTCTGTTCCAATTCCATCTTAAAATCCAGCAGTTTCTGCTTTCCCCTCCTTTGTCAGTAGAAAACTAATTGATTGCTTGGGCACATGTTTCTAACTTTCAGTCCTGATTTGTGTCATGGTCAGACTCCACCTCCCTGTTCAGTGTCACTATGTTCCTTGTCTCAGGCAGTTCTTCCCTTCCAAGTTGCCTGCTGTTGACTACATCCATATTTGGGAGTCCTTTCTCCTTCTGCTAAGAAATCCCATCTCTTTAAGAACCATAGAAAGGTTTGAGTTGGAAGGGACATCCAAGACAATTGAGTTCCAATCCTCTGCCATGGGTAGGGACACCTTTCACTCAACCAGGTTGTTCCAAGTTCCATCCAACCTGGCCTGGAACACTTCCAGGGATGGGACAACCGCAACTTCTCTGGGCAACTGATTCCAGTGCCTCACCACCCTCACAAAGACACATTTCTTCCCAATATCCAACCTCAGTGTCTCCTCTATTAGTTTTAAACCTTTCCCCCTTGTTTTTCACTCTCTGCCTGTGTAAAAATTCACATTCCCTCTTTTTTCAAAGTCCCTTTTAGCTTCATTTACCGCCCACTCTCCTCTCCCTTATAATCCTTGTACAGGAATTCAGATTTCCGAGGCACAGGTGGGGGGAAATACACCCTGTGTGAAAAGGGTGGTCTTGTTGGTGCCTTGCACGGGGACCCTGCACTGTCCTCACTGGCACAACCCCAACCACAACCCCTTTTTCGCTCTTCCTCGGGTGTCTGACAGACATTCAGCCCCTGCTCAGTAACTCCCATGTCTTTCACCTCCCAATCCTTCCCAGGTGGCCTCCTACTTCACCACATCACTCGCTTGTTACGGTGGATGATCCTATTAGTGAATGACTTGCATCCGAGCCACCTGGTTGTTTACGATATCCTGATCCCGCTCGGAATTGCTGATGCTTCCCAAAATCATACCGTGGGCTAAATTCCATTAACATCACCCTATTGGGCTCCTTTCAAGGTCTTAACAGGAAATGTTAGTCAGGAGCACTCCAAAAAGGAGGCTCTAATGACTTTCCCCAGGCTCATATCCCACTCCCAACACTCTGAATATTTCCAACCCTTCCAATCCTTTAAAAAGTTCTCGCCCATCTTGCATTGACCTGATTTCCATCCACGCCGTCTTAATTAAATGGTACCACATGATGCTGTTTTCTCACTTTGCTGAACTTGTGAAAATCACACTTTATTAACACGAAAGCAACAAGGATGATGATCTTAGTTTTTAGGTATTTTTAGGAATTTTAATGATTCTCTCTCCTCCAAACACTGTCTTTAGCCCTGGCACGTTATCGAGGTCAGACTAATGGCAACGGCCCCTCCCCTTTTTAATGTCAGTGGTAAATTCTGACCTCACAAAACTGCCTTGACCAATTTCCCAACAATATTTGGGAGTGGACCTGGATCTGTTCTTCCGTATGCCAGTTCTCCAGGAGCTCCAGGATGGAAAACATCCTGTCCTGCTTTGTCCCAGCTTGAACACATTAAACCTCTTTGTTCCGCCTCAGATGTTGCTCTGCTTCTGAACATCTTTCTCCGTGTTGTCTTTACCCCCAAAGTCCAGGGCACTTTATATATTGAAAAAGAGAACTGTTTAATTTGATATTCTGTTTTAATTTGTTAAATCTTCACTCCTTTATTTTGTCTCTTAATATAAAAGCTGAATAATTTTTACTATTAATGACTTTCTTACAGTTTGAGACATTTCGACTATTGCAAATTTTGACTTTACGTATTTCTTAACTTTCTTGCTTCCATTCTTTCAGTCTTCCTTCTCATTCCTAATTTATTCTTCAAAACAATCATTCACCTCCTGCAGAAGTTTTTACTCTTTGTTAGGGAGACAAATCCTGGATTTCAGTGAATCACAAGCCCTGAATCCACATCCTTGAACCCACTGTTCACTCACCCTTTCTCTATAATCAATATATTTACCTATATATCAACCATGTATCAATATTTATCTTTGGTGTCTGTTCATCTTCAATTGGATCCACCAAAAATTCAGCTGGATGAGGAGAGAATATTGTTCCAAGTGCCTCAGACTCCTGATCCCAGACATCTCAAAAACATCTCTGCAAGGAGAGAGGGAGGAGGGGAAAACAGAACTGGTCTGTGTTGCAGGTGGCTAAAAGGAGCTGAAGTGACATGAAAGCAAAATTAATCTGAACAATTCTGCTCTGGGCAGGCAGCTGAATTCTGGGAATATGTAGGATATCCAAAGAAACACAACCAGGGAAGACACATGGAGAGAGCATTGGATCTGGTCATTCCATCTGGGCACAGACTGAGGAAGGACCTGGTCCTACTGGGAATTACTGGCACAGTTCAGGGAATCACAGAATGTCCAGAGCTGGAAGGGACACACCAGGATCATCGAGTCCAGCTCCTGGCCCTGCACAGGAGCACCCCAGGAGTCCCACCACGTGCCTGAGAGTGTCATTCCAGAAGGGAATGGCTTTTCTTTCCGAGATCTTGAGAACAGATCAGCTCCGAGGGCCTGGTTGGGTGTGGAGATTGTTAGCTCACAGAAGAGGCTCCAGTTGGTGGGACTGGAATGTTGTTGCCCCTGCAGAGAGTTGGGGCAATCCCAAACACAGCCTGGGAAGGAATGGATTGGGAGCAGCCCTGAGGAGAAAGACTTGGGGTGTTAATTGAGAAGAAGTTCAAGATGACCTGACCATGTGGCAGCCCAGAAACACCCCCATGCTCATCCCACGGTGTGGGCAGCAGGAGAGGGGGGTGTTCTGTCTCTCTGCCCCTCTCAGGTGAGACCCCACCTGCAGAGTTCCCTCCAGCCCTGGGGTGTCCAACATCAGAAGGATGTGGAGCTGCTGGAGTGAGTCCACAAGAAGCCATAAAGACGGCTCAAGGGCTGGAGCCTCTCTGCTCTGGAGACACGCTGGGAGACCTGGGAATGTCCAGCCTAGAGAAGAGAAGGATCCAGGGAGACCTGAGAGCCACTTCCAGTGCCTAAAGGGGCTCCAGGAGAGATGGAGTGAGATTTGGGACAAGTGATAGAGGGACAGGATAAAGGGGAATGGCTTCTTACTGAGAGAAGGTTTATATTTGATATCAGGGAGAAATTCTTCCCTGGGAGGGTGGGAAGGCCCTGGCACAGGTTGACCAGAGAAGCTGTGGTTGCCCCAGCCCTGGAAGTGTCCAAGGCCAGGTTGGACAGGGCTTGGAGCAACCTGGTCTAGTGGAAGGTGCCCCTGCCCATGGCAGAGGAGTGGAACTGGATGATCTTTCAGGTTCCTTCCAACCCAAACCATTCTGTGACTCTTTGATTCTGCCCCAAGCACTTTCCTGTGGAGTGGCCTCCAGGTGACCTCGTCCCCACCTACAACAGGTTCCTTTTCAAGCCAGTGAAGGGACACAGATAATCCACAGGGCCATCTGGTTTTTTGATGAAGCTTTTGTCTCAGGCAGTTCTGATGAAACCTGCCTGTGTCTGCTTGACTGGAAAAAGGAACAGCGACAGTGAGTCACCCAGGAGACACCTCTGTCATGGAAGAAAGGCTGTGCTTGGGTCAGGTGACCCCCCCTCTGGAGTTCAAGTGCTGCTTCCATCTGTCTGTGACTGCCAATTTTAAAGGGTTATTTTCTGCTGCATTTGCTGTTAATTGGTGCCCCCACAACTTCATGGCCTGGACACATAAACCCTGATGTTGGGGAGTGGCTTTTTTTGTCATTTAATGTGCTGGATCCCCATGGCCACTTCCACCATAGGCTGTTTTTAATTACTAAGCCAGGGTCCGTACTGGGATTGGCTCGTGGTAGGGCAGCCAGATCTGTATCTGGTGACAGATTTTGCTGCCAACATGAGCATGAAGCACCAGTGCCAGTCAAAAGCACTGCTGAGGGTGCTGAAGGTCGACAAAGTGACGTCAGGCACTTCAAGGCTCAGTGGCAGCGCCTGGTTTTGCCAAGTGAGAAGTTCATTCCCTTCCACAGCCAAGGTCTAGTTGATAAAGGGGGAAAATCTCCTTGATAAGGGGAAGGAGGTGCCAAGTCCTGTAACTGGCCTGTGTTTGCATGTTGTCCACACCTGCATTACTGCAGAAGGTTGGTAAGAGACCAACAGTGCCATCAGCTGATTGAGGTGTGGACAAGGGCATTGGAGACTCCCAGCCAACTCCAATCCCCAGGAATGCTGCCAGCACACTTAAGCCTAGGCTTTGTTTTTTTGTTCAGACTTTGGAACAGACTGCCCAGGACAGTGGTGGAGTCACCAGTCCTGGAAGTATTCAAAAAAAGTGTAGATATGGCACTTGAGGACACAGTTTAACGGCCATGGGTTGATGGTTGAACTTGGTGATCTCAGTGACTGAATCTTAATAATTCAATTATTTTAAATGCTCCAACTTTCAGATGGAGAATCTGAAATGGAGAATGGCCACAGACCCTCTACATGATAGATCATCAACTTGTGGGTCACAAGGGCCCTCCTCTACGGCTGGCAGCAGGTGGCACTGGGGCAGAAAGGGGGATCACAATGTAATGATGAATGCAAGAGGTTTCTGTCTGAGGGCACATCCAGCTTTTGTCTCAGCTGGTCTTTAAAGGGGCTCAGGATCCATTCTCTGATCTTGGTGGCAGCTCGTGGCTGCATCACTGAGCTTTCTCATCCTTCCAGCCAGAACATCCTCACCATTCCATCTTTAGCCCATGCTGTGGTTCCAAGTGTGCCTGGGCATTGCCTGGACACATCCAGGGGGTTCAGGCAATTAAAGGGCCATCACACACCCTAGGAAGTTCTCAAGTCCATGGTTGGACAGGTTAAAGGACACCTGCAATGCCTGACTTGTGGATATTCATCCCTCTGATGTCCAGCCCTGAATCACTCCTGGGACATTTTCAATGTCTCCTGCAAATGCTTGAGGGACCTACATTTCCAGGACTGACCAAACACAGTTGACACCTGAAGGGATTGTCCTCAGTCCTGGCTCTAGAACAAGAGAAACCTGAGCAACCTGGTCTAGTGGAAGATGTCCCTGCCCACAGCTAGGAGGTTGGAATGAGATGGTCTTTGACTCCAACCTGCAGACATCGCTATCCCTGGACTCCCCTTTGTCCTCTCAGAGCACTGAACACAGCTCATGTCTTTTTCTAAGAGTACAGAAGCTCTGAAGGGTCTCCTTCCATGTACACGAGGGCACCTGCTGTTTGCCCTGGGGATTACTGTGCTTGAGCCAGAGTTTGGGACATGTGAGCACGATTTCCTTCTCTGCCTGGAGAGGTCCAATTTCTCACCTCACACCTTCAGACAGGGCATGCAAACCACCAGAATGAGCCCTGACACAGAGAGAAAGGGGGAAAAGCCCTTTATAGATTGAATGTAAACCATCTACAGTCTCAGTGCTGGATTTCTCTTGGATGCTTCCCAATGTGGAATGTATCAAACAGCCCCTGGAAGAAAGACCTGAAGAGCTCCCAAGAGGTGGGTGCTCAAGGAGTCACACTCATGTTTTCACCCTTCTCCAGCCCAACGAAACCTGAATTCCATCCTGCCCAGTGGCAGAGTTTCATCAGGAGGGTGGAGACCAACCCCACCCCAAGGAGCCCGAAGTCTTGTTGACACACACACGTGAGAGGTGGAACTTCCTCAAACACCACTGCAGCCATGGATATGGGCAGAAAGCTGTCCTGCTACTGAGTCACAGATGGAGATGCTGGAACCCACAACCACAATCATCCAAAAGTCCCCCAGGAAAAATCCACCCTCCCTGAAACACGGGAGCTGAGCTCGAGTTGACTCAACACACTGATCAGTTGTATCCACTTTTCTACATTCCAGCTCTCACCATGACATCTGGAAATCGGGAAAACTGAGCAGACTCCACCCTGCCAAGCAGGTCCCAGAGAAGATTTTGTCACCTTGGAGTCTGATGCCATGGGTACCATGACAGCACCACAGTGTCAGATATGGTTGTTTGCTGCCTGTCTCGTGACAGAAGGGTTTGTTCTGCTCCCATCTAGGAGTGAATATAGAAGGTTCTGGGGTGACCTTATTGCAGCCTTTCAGTACCTGAAGTGGGGCTTCAGAAGGGCTGGAAAGATACTTTGGACAAGGGCTTGGAATGATAGGATAAGGGTGAATGGGTTTAAAGTCACAGAGGGAAGAGTTAGATGGAATATTGGGAAGAAATTCTTCCCTGGGAGGGTGGGCAGGCCCTGGCACAGGTTGCCCAGAGAAGCTGTGGCTTCCCCACCCCTGGAAGTGTCCCAGGTCAGGTTGGATGGGGCTTGGAGCGACCTGGGGTGGTGAAGGTATCCCTGCCCATGGCAGGGGGTTGGAATGAGATGACTTTCAAAGGTCTCTTCCAACCCAAATCATTCTATGATTCCATGGAGTGGCTCGAGACAATATCCAGTTCTGGGCTGGGCAACGTTGGAGAGAAGGTGGTAAACCAAAGGTGTTTCAGAGAAGGACCACTTGGCAGATTAAAGCCCTGGTTAAAGCCCAGATTAAAGACTTTCCAGATAAGCAGTCAAAGGACTCACAAAATCTATCAAAAGGATACCCCAGACAAAATGCCTCTCCATGGAGGAGAAGAAAACTGCACCACTGAGAAATTAAGTTTAGGAGAGGGATGTAGAGGGAGCCAGTGGCTGGAGGAACTCGATAAATCAGAGTAGAAACATTTTACACAGCAGCAATTCCACACGTGGCTGATATCCAACCTCTGGACCAGCTTATCAGAGCTTGGTGTTCACTCCCTGCCCCAGAACAGCTCCACAACACCTGGCCTCTTTTTCATTCCAACAAGAATTAACTGTAAGGGAGGATAGAACAGGGAGTTCTAAACCTGCTAACACCCAATTTGTGTCAGTTCCTTTTCCTTGTGTGTGTGATAGGCAGAGAGAGGTTATATCCACCTGCCTCACCTTGGAAATAAGGACAGGCTCCCAGGGATAGGCTGGTAGTGGGTTTGGATTGATATCTCTGAGAATTCCAAGATGTTTTTGGCACACAAATCTTCCTCCCTACGCACCACACCTCGTTTATATTCTCACATCTTCAGACCCGGAGTGACATTTCAACTGCAGTCCCTGATGGCTCCTGTCAGTCAGTGCTCAAAACCTTCTTCAGGCTTTGTCCCACCCCTGACAGAGACAGATGGGAATTTAGGGCCTCCTGAGTCCTACACGCTGTCGAAGTCTGACCCAACTGCTCTGTGAAACCACATCTTCCACATATTTATCAAGCTCCAGCTTCAAGCAGGTGGGGTTTCTACCCTGCCTTTGCTTGTAGAAAGAATCCAGTTTTTCCTAGTAAGACCCAGCCCCTGATTGCCAATCTCATTTAACTCGGGCTTGTCTGAACTCTGCCAAGTTCCAAGGGGCCACTGCAATTGAGAACAGCCCTTTTCCAGTGTCATCTTTTGGGGTGAATCCCATTCTCCCAGTCTTCCCATTAGTTTCCAGCTCTTGGGGTTTTTTTTCTCCGTGAGGACCCCATTTGTCCTTCACAGGGGCAGTGAAATTCCAGCTGGGAAGCCCGTGGGGTGTCACCACTTCCAAAATCACCCTGCCAAGAGGCTCCCTCACACCCAACACACGAGGTGACATCACCTGGGTCTGTTTGTGTCTGGTTTTAGTTTTGTTTTCAGGGCTCCATCTCACTTCATTATCCTTAGATCAACTAATGACTTAAAGGTAACAGACCTTGGAGGTGTTTCCCCTCCTCCAGAGTTTCACTGGCACACTCCCAACTTTTATTTCCCTAAATTCTGGCACTGTTGCACACTCAGCCACTCTGCAGGACCCCTGCTGTTTTCCCAAAGTTCTGCCTCATGGGAAGGTCTCAAAACTTTTCTCAAGCCTTTAGACAGAGTGAAGACCATACTAAAGTATTTGTGGCACTATTCCTCCAACCACGCTGGTTTATTCCAAGGATTTCTCAGCATGGAGTGACTTTCAGGTATGAGAGGACCACCAGAATGTGCCTGCACGGACACCTCCACTCCCAGAAGTCACACACCATCCACCTTTAATTTGCCAACCCCCCTCCCCTCGTGCTTTCCTATTGAGACAAAACCACCTGGAATGCTCAAAGTACTGGATCTTTTCCAGGTTCAAGGCTGTTAATTAAGATATTGCTCAAATTTGCCTTGAGCTGCCCAGTTACAACAAGGATCTGGCTGTAACCAGGTCTGGTGGCTTTCAGCGAGCAGAGTTCTCCCTGCGTACCCAGAGAGCTGTTTGAGCTGGTTTTCTTTATGTTTCCAGCTGGTTTTCTTTAAGTTTCCAGCTGGTTTTCTTTCTGTACCTGATCTCTGACAGCACAGGAAGATCAAATAAAGATAAAGGACGGTTTTCACTCTGACAGCTCACCAAGCACCAGGGTGCAGGTCTCTCCCTCCCTTTCCCATGGTACAGCACTGATCCCACTTCCCCAGCTCCACCAGCTTTGTGTCATCCGTGGCTGTGGAAATTCTCATTAGTGACGCTTCTCGGGTTACTGGAAACCATTCCCAAACTGGGGAAAAGGGGACAGGCTGCTGGGAACGGCAGCAATGCCCACGTGTGTTGTTCTAGCAAGTCTGTGACAAGCAAAGCAGAGAGGCATTAAATTATCTTGTTCACTCAGCTCCTCTCCATTCCTGAAATCTCCAGGTGACTCCAACAGTGATTCACAGACTTTTCTTCTTTGCCTCACTCAGCTCTTTTATGGGGGAGTTGCATAACACCGGGGTTTTCCCACTTGGAGCACAACAAAAAGTCCATCAGCTTTTCCTATGAAATATGAAAGGCCACGGGCTCAGTCACGAGGGAGAAGCAAATCACTTCTCCCTGGCTCTGAGGCTTTTAAGCTGTTTCCCCAAATATTGGATGAGATACAGAATAAATTGGGATGTTTGAAAGTGTTGTCTTGATATATATATATATATGTGAAGTGAAACGTGCTATCAGCAAGGTACTGAAGTGGGAAAATTGATTCACTTCTCCATGTTGGGCACATTTCCCAGCTCCAGCAGAAAATTTGGTAAAGAGCTGACAGCTTCCAAAAGAAGCCTCCTGTTTTGCCAGCATGAGCCAGGACCTGGAACACCTTGACATACCCAAACCTCAGACTTTGGAAGAACCATCTCCCACGGTCACCTCCGTTGGCCTCCCAGTGACCCCCATGCCCAGCAGCTTGGCTCCAGGGCCCACTTAATAACCCCAGAAACCAGATTTTCCCTCCTGGATTTGGGAAAACAGGCATCTTTAGGCAGTGCCAGCCCATGGAAACATTTTCCCAAGGCACGTGGAAGCCCAGCCTTGGCTGCTGGTGGCCAGAGCATCAGGTGTGACCCAGCCCAGCTCTGGGCTCTGGAAGGAACAAACATACCTTGTCACATTCCCCATCCCAGCCCTGGCACGGGGCCACACCTCACAGCACAAGCTGTGTTTTGCCTTCTCCCTGGGACCAGCCCTGGGACATTAACCCGAGGAGGAGACAAGGCATGGCAAGAGTGATGTCACCTCCCCGAGGAACTTGTTCCTCTACAAATCCCAATCCTGGCTGGAGCTGAGCTCTCCTCTGATCACCCCCGAGAGAATCCGCCCACAGCAGCTGGTGGAGGGTGGGAAAACATATAAAGCTCCCTGGGAGCAGCTCAGCTTTGCTGGCCACGGATCTCCCCTCAGCATGAAGACACTCGTGGTTGGGTTCCTGCTTGGCCTGGCGTGCCTGGAGTTGGGTAAGAGCTCGGCATTCCCATCACTTCAGGGAAGGGGAGGGGGACGGGGTCAGTGAAGGAAGACCTGGTAACCCCCAGGTAGGGGAAACAGCACCTGTATGTGTTTAAGGAGGTCAGTGGTCAGGGGGGAGTGGGGATATGCAGGATGTGCATTCCTGGTGGGAAGAGCTGTGATTCCTGACTGGGACTGATGACCTGGAACCCATTCCCAGGGATGGAGGGGACCGAGGTCGCTTCGAAAGACTCAAGGGGTAAAGGACAGCAACGTGGCACAGGGCAGGACCAGCCTGGGCAGGAGCTTGAAGACACAGCCTCTGCCTAAGCTGCCATCCTGTCCCTCCAGGAATGGGACAGGGTATGTTCATCCTGAGCTCCTGCCATCCCTAAAACCTTCCAGCTGGCTGCTGGAAGTGCTGGAAACAAAGGGATGAGCTTTAATAGAGATAAAAGGGAAGGTATGAGAACAAACTCCAGGGATTTTGGAAAGGTTTGTTAAACCACCAGCTCCAGGATTTTCCCTCCTTTCCAGAGATGAGGACACTGGTGGAGATGGGGAATTCCCCGGGGTCTGTTTGGTCTCTGAGGGGTTTGGATCTTGGGCAAGCAGGGTTTGGTCATTGCTGTGTCCTCCTCCATCTGTTTGTGACCCACTGCAACTCCATCCCTGGCCTGGAGCAGCCACCCCTGGGGTGACACCAACCCAGTGGGCTTCAACCTCCAGCCCATGGACCCCAGAGATCCCTGGGATGCTTCCAGGGGGTCCTGAAAGATCTCCAAGGAAAGGCAGCCTGGACAGGGGCCAGGTGTCTCCATCTGGAGGCCTGTTTTGGATTTAATGGAATTTCTGAGGATCTGACAGAGCAGTTTTCCACCCCCAGGTCTGGAAGTGCCACCACAGGGAGGCATCAGCACCCTTTGTAGCTAAGATCAGGGAGAAGCAGCTTCTCTGGGATGATCCAGTGGGAAGCAGCTGGTTTGGGGACAGCTCTTGTAGCTCAGGGATATGTCTGTGACCATTCATCTCCCAGAGGTTTGATACCAAGGGATGAAAGGCACTGTTGGACAGTGATGGACAGGGGATTATTGGCCCAAGAGAAGGACACAGAGCTGTCCATGTTTGGTTCTGTTCAGGTCCTTATGGATTTGGGCTTCCCTCTTCCCTGCAACCTTCCTGCCAATCCAGTGTCCTCCAGGTGTCCTGCTCAGAGCCAGTGAGAGACAAGGGGGCTGAGGTTTGTCCTCCTGAAATCTGCTCTTAACCAAGATTACCTCCCCCAGAGCCTGGTGGCACCTCCTTGCTCAGCCACGGAAATGGGGAGGTTTGGAAACCAGCTCAATCCAAGGGTTACAGGGCAGTTTCTCCAGCACTTTGAGCCAACTCCATCCATCCATCCATCCATCCATCCATCCATCCATCCATCCATCCATCCATCCATCCATCCATCCATCCATCC
>VXAU01001977.1:59917-101244 GCA_013399695.1 Formicarius rufipectus | reverse complement strand
ACCTGCTCCTCCAGGGGCTGCAGGGGGGTCTGTGCACCCCGATGGATCATCATGGGATACAGGGGGGGCACAGCTTTGAGTCCTTCCCCCCCTGCTCCCTCTCCTCCTCCTGCTCTGACCTTGGTCTCTGCATTGTTATCCCATGGCTGGAATTTCCAACTGCCCCACACTCCTAAATTCTTAACTCTGTTATCCCAGAGCCCTGCCTGTGATTCTTAATTGGATCAACTTTGGCCACCAGCAGGAAGTTCCTCCTGGACCTGACTATCCTTGGCTCCACAGGACAGGGGAAGCTTCTGGCAGCTTCTAACAGAAACCACCCTGGTAGCTCCCCCTTCTACCAAAATTCAGCTACAGAAACCTCTGACACTGTTCCTACAAGAAATGCCCTGGATTAGAACCCCCACCACGGACAGAAGATGTCCACCACGCCATGTGCCCGCGTTTCTCCACGCCAGCTCCCTGCACCTCCCCTTATTCTTTCCCTTCTCTCCCTTTCCTCCTCCCCACCCTCTCCCTCCTCCAGGTTATCCCTTTTTTGGCAACATCACGGTGACCAGGAGCTGTGAGGAGGAATGCCAGCCCGACTACGGCATCGGGGCATCCAGACCCAAGTCCTGCTGTTACACCGACCTGTGCTCTGACGACACGAAGGCCAACGCTGGGACGAGGGGCAGCTCCCTGGAGCTGGGGCTGGTGGCCCTGGTGCTTGGTGTGGTCCTCCAGTGCTCCCTGTGATGCCACAAGTGCCCCCACGACCTCCAGCCAGAACATCCCTCCACCCTTGTCTGTGCCAAGCTGCCTCATGGACCCTTAGATGCCTTGGGAACGACCTCCTTTGCTGACGTGTGGCTTCACTTGTCTCCAACACTGCGAATTCAAGGGGATTCAAGCCAAGACTTTGGGAACCTGGACCTCAAAGCTTCAGATTTTCAGTTTCCAGCTGCTAAGCAGATGTTCCTCACCTTTGGCTGCTTTTGGTCCACTTAGAATCATAGAATGGTTTAGGAAGGGACCTTAAAGATCATCCGTTTCACACCCGCTCCCTGCCCGGGAGGACACCTTCCACCGGCAGGGACACCTTCTACGAGACCAGCTTGCTCCAAGTCCCATCCAACCTGGCCTTGGACACCTCCCAGGGATGGTGCAGTCACAAGTTCAACTTCTGGGTGACACTGATGCCATCTCCTGAGTTGGAGGAGAAGATGGATCTGGTCCTGCTTTCCCACCCGCCCCTCAGAGCGCGGATGGCAATTGCAGAGAGCTGGCACTCAAGTTCGGTCAAGAATAAGCTGTGGGATGGGTTCACAAGGGCTCAGCTTCCGTGGGCTGAGGTGGGATGTATTTCTGGAAAGCTCAGTACACCCCTCAGATTCACAGGCCAGGGTAGATTAGACTTGCAGGACCAAATCTGGGAATTTGGCCAGGAAAACCCCTCCGCAGCCTCTGCCGGAGCTCAGGTTGCAGCCGGAGCTCTTGGATTTCCCTTCCCAGATGTTTGACAGACTCTTGCAGCAAATTCTTCTGTTACTCTGCCCTCCCCTCGTCCCTTCACAGCAGGGACTGCCAGAAAGGATGAGGAATGATGATCCCAACCCCGGGAAAAGCCAGTTAACAGCACTCCTGCATCCCGGCTTGGGATTTGCTCGGAGCAGCTGGGAGCTGGAAAACCAGCTGGAGTGGAAGCAGATAAGGATGTCCGAGTGTTCCCGGATCCCAGCACTGGCCGGTGTGGGAAATCCAGGGAATGTCCCATTTGTTCCTATAACGGGGCTCGTCGAGGGGAGCAGGAGCCCCTGTGTGAGCAGGGGCCGGGCGGGCTGTGGCTCCACCTCGGGCAGCACCGCTGGGCTCCTCCTCTGTGCCGCAGTCTCTTTTCCCCCCTTATTTTCTTCCCTTTCTCTCCCTTTTTCCACCTCCCCTTTTATCCTCCTCCCCTCGCTTTTCCCTCCCTTTTCTTCTCCTTTTTTCACCTTTTGTCCTCCTTTTTTCCTCCTTTTCCGCCTCCGTTTCCCCTTTCTTTTTTCTCCCTTTCAAGTCCCATTTCCCTCCCTTTTCCCTCCCTTTTTCCTCCTTTTTTCCTCCATTTTCCCCCCTTTTCTTCCTTTTTCTTCCCTTTTTCTTTCCTTTTCCTTCCCCTTTTCTTCTCCTTTTCTCTCCTTTTTCCTCCTTTTTTCCTTCTTTTTTTCCTCCTTTTCTTCCTCCTTTTTTCTTTTTTTCCCTCCTTTTCCCCCTCCTTTTTCCTCCTTTTTTCCTTCCTTTTCCCCTTCTTTTTCCCCTTCCTTTCCCCTTCCTTTCCCCCCTCCTTTTCCCCTCCTTTCCCCCTCTTTCCCCCTCACTTTTCCCCTCCGTTTTCCCCTTCTTTTCCCCTCCTTCTTTCCTGCTAATCTTTCCCCTATCAATTTTCCCTCCCTTTCCCACTGTTTCCATAAGGCACCAGCAGGAAACCAAAGCCGGGGGGGCTCTTTTTCCTCCTCGCAGGGAGAAATTGCTCCTCGGGGTTTGTCCCGGCCCCATTTAGAACACACCTTCCCCAACCTTTGCATTCCTTGGCAGAGGGTCCCTGTGCCATCCCGGGGCTCTGGAAGAGGGGGATGATGAGCCCCTTTGTTCTCTGTGCCTCCCTAAAACCCTGACAGCGTCACTGAAAAACCCTCACAATGCTGAAATCCTCAGGGAAAAACACCCTGGAGAGGAAAAATTGCTCAGATGCCAATATTCCACCCACCCCCACAGACACTGAGCACCAGCCTCTGCTTCCTACTCGTCTGTTCTCTGTTTCCCTGCTTCAAAAACAGTCTGATACGAGGCCAGAAGCAAAGCCACCCTTAGATCACATCCCTTTCTGTGTTCTGGCTCCCGGCTTCATCCCTGTGTCCTTTCCACTTTCCCACCTGGGCTGAGCTTTCCCTCCAGCAGGTGTGGATGGGGCAGGGTGTGGACACAGAGGAGCTGGGAGGGTGAGAGTTCCCTTCTGGGTGAGAATCCAGAAAATAAAGTTGGATCCTCTGTTTTTCAGCCTGTAACATGTTCCTTGTGTGCTCAGGGTTCACCTGTGGGGACAGCACAGGGTGCAGGGAGGGGGTCTCTGGCTGGCCCCTGCCCCAGAGAGGGAAACTACAGAGGAACAACCAAGGCAGTGCAAAAGTACTCCCTGGAAGAGCCAGATTCAAGGCCATCCCTGCTGGTGGAGGAGGAGGAGGGTGGCAGGTGGGTAAAGTACAGCCCAGTGGCTGCAGGAGGGTCACTTGGCACACGCACTGGGGGCACTGGGGGGTTTCGTGGTGCAGGTTGTCTCCAAAGAGAAAGAGGCTGAGCTCAGTGAGGCCAACAGGAGGTTGGGGGACACCATTCAGGGTCCACTTCATCCTGTGAAGATGCTCCCCGTGGGGACCACGGTCCTGTCTGTGTCACCAGAGCATCCTGCACCACACCTGGAACTTCCCCTGTTCAAGTGGCCACAGCACCAGAGCAGCAAGTTTCAACTGCAGCCAAAACAGACCCAAAAGTAGATTTTTTTTTTATCTTCAAAGCACTTCTAATACCTGGATTAGCTGAGGTGAAAAACCCTTCACACAGAGTGTCAGGGGTACAAAATGTCTTTTGCTTTGATAATAATCACCTGCTCGCACCGTGTCAGCCACAAGGCCCTCTGGGACCCCTTTAGAAAACGTGATTTTGCTGCTTTTTTTGGTTATTGCTGTTATTTATCCCCCTGTTTGGTCCTTAGGAGTGGAACCCAGAGAGTGCTGCTGCCCCACAAACACAGGGGAATCAAAGGACCTCGCAGAGTTTTACGTCACTGGGTCGAGCAGACACACAGAGGGAGAAGTTTAAATATAGGCTGGATAAAATAGGGCAGAGAAGGATGTGTCTCCAAAGGGCCAGAAAAAGACCTGCAGCCCCTGAGCCCTGTAAGGAGAGCCTGTGCAGCAGGAGATGTTGCTGTGTGGAAGGACTTTTTTATCCCTATGAGGGCTTGTTTTAAAAAGAAGCCTTTCTGTGAACTTCCAGAAATTTTATCTCCAGGTTTGAGGGCACTCCTTGTGCTTTGTCTGGCCAAGGAATTGCATTTTCCAGCCCTTCTGCAAATGGGAGGCAGCCTTGTTGATGAGCAGCCCTACAGATGGTGGAATCATGGAATGGTTGGGTTGGAAAGGAGATTAAAGACCACCCAGTTCCACCTCCCTGCCATGGGCAGGGACACTTCCCACCAGCCCACGTTGCTCCAAGCCCCATCCAACCTGGCCTTGGACACTTCCAAGGTGTGGGACAGCCACAGCTCCTCTGGGAATTCTATTCCAGCACCTCCCCCTCCTCACAGGGAAGAGTTTCTTCCAGATCTGCCTCCCCTGCTTTTGGCTGCAAATCTCCAAGTGCTTTTGTCCACCTAGAAATTAAAGAGTAAAGAACGACAGAGACTAAACTTTCAGGGAAGTGTTTGCAGACCCAGACCAGTGAGGATATTCCAACTGGGATACCCTGTGGAGTCCCACGTCCACCCCAACCATCAAGGAGATATGTCTGCCTTGAGTAGCCTTCCCTTGTGGGCTCTGTGAGCCCTGAAGGTGGAGTGGACATCCCAAAAGGTAATTCGTCCTCTGGAAACAGAGGACACCCAGCTCTGACTTGAGCAGGACCTGAGTTCGCTCCCACTGGTTTGTCTTGGGCGGGATTCCAACAGCAGCATCCCTGGCGCTCTGGAAGTCACCCAAACAACAGGGTTAATATTTAGAGAGCTGTGTTTTCCAGCAGGGATCTTTTCCAGTTGTTTTCCACAGCAGGACACTGGACACATAATGCGTAGCCATGAGTGCTGGTGGTGGTTACCCCGACAGGCCCTGATTGCAGGCTGGCTCAAGCTCCAAGGTGGGAAGCACCACGAGCTGTTTGGCTGCTTAATTTCTTTTAAAAATTGTGTATTTTATCTGCTCTGGGAGTGAGAGAGGGGGAAAAACCCACACAACCCTTGTGGAATGTGCATTAATCCAGATGCACATAAAAGAAAGGGAGATGAGAGGAGACAAGGGCAGAATATTGCAAAACTGAAGGCAAGAAAAGAGCAGGGGGGACTTTATTTTTTTTTTTTTTTTTGCAGTCCAGACAGTTAATGCAAAACAGAGCTCTGATGTAATCAAATACAGAGAGGACTTGTAGTTCTTGCTAAAAATACCTATCTGGAATATAAATATACATTAGTGTGTAGCTGGAAGGGTTCTGGAGAAATCTGCCACAGCCTCCTATGCACAGACAGGGATTTAAATGTTTAATCCTGCACACTGCAAGGCAAGTCACTTCATCAGTAGGAGTTATTAATTATGGAATGTGCTTGGCAGGACTGAAGTGCAGATATCATTTTCAGTATCTCTCCCCAATTATTTCTCATCTCAAACCTATCATGGGCACTTCTCTTTTTTTCTTTTTGGGCTTGAAATAGATCTGTTTTTCCATATTAGGATTTGGATGACTTGAAGCATCTGCCTCTGCCACGCCAGCACATCCTCTCTCAGATATCTTCATTTCTGTCCTGCAGCCCTAATTCCAGGGGAACAGATCCCAAACCTCTCCACCTCTTGTCTGAAAATGAGGCAAGTGCCCTCAAAATGAGGTGAAAGGAAGGTGTCAGAAGTGAATGTGCTGAGGGGGAAGGGAGGCAAGAACAGCCTCGTGGTATCTTCATGGAGAAGAGTCATTTGGGGTCACTTGGATAGGAGGGAGATGCTCCAAGTGCTGTGAGAGGGGGCAGATGGTCGGTGTGGGCCATCCCTGGAGCTCCACTCCACAGCATGCCCTGAGGTTTTAAAAAGCACAGGATGTCTCAGTTGGTCACTGTGTGCCCTGGTGGGGCTGATCTGGGTTCTTGATCCCCTTTCTCCCCTCAGATGGGAATAGTCACACCTTGGTGGCTCCAAGTCACAGGTCTTTAGCGTGGACTGAGCTTGGAGATTCCCATGGTGGTTGGTAAATGTGGAGAAGGATGATGTGCCTGGGGGTGAAATGGTGGTTCCCTGTTGGGCATATTGTTGAAACCCAGGCAGATCCACAAGGTTAGAGGCAACCAAAAGCTGAGAAGAGCAACGAGGCTGGGGAAGGGACTGGAGCACAAGTCCTATGGGGAGTGGCTGAGGGAGCTGGGGGTGTTCAATCTGGAGAAGAGAAGGTTCAGAGGTGACCCCATCACTCTCTACAACCCCCTGAAGGGAGGTCACAGCCAGGTGGGGTTGGTCTCTTCTCCCAGGCAGCAGCAATAGGACAAGGGGGCAGGGCTGGAGCTCTGCCAGGGGAAATTTAGGTTGGGTATCAGGAGGAAATTCTTTGCAGAGAGAGTGACCAGGCATTGGAATGGCCTGTCCAGAGACGGGGGGATTCACCATCCCTGGAGGGTTTTAATCTGAGATTGGCCGTGGAACTCAGTGCCATGATCTGGGAAAGGGACTGGAGTTGGATCAAGGGTTGCACTCAATGGTCTTGGAGGTCTTTTCCAACCCAATCCATTCTATTGATTTTATGAAATCCCTGGGTCTGAGTTCCAAAAATCCAGTCCAGTCACCTGAACAAAAACACTACAGGCTGCCTTTGGCCAGCAGGTCTCTTACTGGAGTCACAGAAGCAAAGAGTGGTTTGAGTTGGAAGGGACCTGAAAGATCATCTTGTTCCAACCCCTGCCATGGGCAGGGACACCTTCCACCAGCCCAGGTTGCTCCAAACCCCATCCAACCTGGCCTTGGACACTTCCAGGGATGGGGCTGCCACAGCTTCTCTGGCCAACCTGTGCCAGGGCCTGCTCACCCTCCCAGGGAAGGATTTCTCCCTAAAATCCAATTTAAACCGACACTCTTCCAGTTGAAAGCCACTCCCCTTGGCCCTATCACTGCACATCCTTGGAATGCACAGGCTGGAAATCTTTTTCATGTCTTCAGGTGGTTCCTCCCCATTGCAGGGGCCATTCAATATGCCCTCAGTCACATCAGCAGTGTCACCACAAGTGCTGAAGAACTGCCCAGCCACTGTTTTAATGCACAGCCTTGCCCAGCACTCATCAGGGTTTGAAGCAGCTCAGCTCCTCCTCTCTTGTTCACATCCAGGAGCTGGGACTGCAATGAATCTCCAAAAGAAGCTGCTTTCACTCAACAATCTGGGAATGAGATACAAAAGATTCCCTGGAAAAGCAGGTTGAGAGGTGTCAGGGTGCATTTTCTTCTGCAAGGACCTTTGGACTTGGAATCACGGAACAGAATCACAGCATACCCTCAGCTGGATGGGACCCCCAGGGACCAACAGGTCAAGCTCCTGGTCCTGCACAGGGCACCTCCAAGAACTCCACCATGTGCCTTATGAGGAGAAGTTTTGCACCTCCTTTGAGCCCTTCTGGTCCACAAGCCGTTGGTGATGAGGCACAAGCACAGGTTGGGGCACAAGTATTTTCCACATGCAGTCCTGGCCGGGGGCGGGTGGAATTTTGCCAGTCGAAACTCTGCCCCGGGCAGTGGAAGGATTTCAGAGGGTGGCTCTGAGACAGCAGGGGTGGGAGATACTTGCAGAGGGACGGGCCACTGCTCCCAGTGAGGAGCATCAGCCCACGGTGTGTTCCTGGTGGCACCAGGACACGCTCACCATGAGCTGATCAACAGTTTGCTTTGATGTCGTTGTTCTTCATCACAGACCCTCTGAAGCCTTAAAGTGGATGCCTTCAGCTCCAGTGGAGGCTTCAGCAGAACCTTGTCCAGTTGAATATCTCCTTCCTGAAATCCACAGGGACTTCACCAACGCCTGCCATGAAACAAATCCAGAGCAGCAGCTCCGTGTTGTCACCTGCACAAACCCCCGATGGGAAGAGCCGTGTCTTTACAAAACCAGGCTGAAAACAAGCCAGGTTTTCTTCTCCATCTCTCCTGGCTGCTGCCAATCTCCTGGCTCTGGGCAGGAAGGCCACGGAGGAGGAGGAGGTGTTTTTGGCAGGAAGACAGCTGTCACTGGTGGAGGGGGTGGGTGGCATCCAAATCTGAAAGAGAAACACCCAGGAGATGGTGACAGACTCTGACGCATGTACAGAGGAGGAGGAAAGTCACCCTGGTGAGGAGAGGAGGTTTAAGAGCAAAATGTCAGACTTCTGACCCAGAAAATAAGGGGGTTTAAACAAAATGCCATCAGGCACCAGCCATGGCCAGCTTGGGAATGGTGTCTTGTTTACCCCTACTGTTGGGGAATACAAGTAGAGGATTTCTGGTGGCTGCTGGTGGCCTCAGACCATGACAGAGCTTTCTGAGAGCTTCTTGTGTGCAGATGCCACAGGATTCCTCAAGAATGCCAGTCTAGGTATCTCAGGGTGCTTTTACTCAATGAGCACATGCAAAGGGGCTCCTCAGCTTATGAGACTCAACACTTACCTTTAGTTTATATCATTTATTTCAAGAAAAAAAATGCATCTGAAGTCTGTGCATCGTTTTGGCTCTGCTGGTGAGAGGCTGTGCCAGACCCTCAGCACTGTGATGGTCAGAAACCACAGGATTCAGAAATTCCTGCTTTGCTTCTCCCTGCTCTGGGGTGGGATTTCCATGGGCACTTGGTCCTGTCTCAGGTGCCTTGTGAGACCAAAGGAGCCCCCCTGTCCTGATCTGCTCCTGAAAGATCAGCACTGCAAGCACAATAATTGCTATAGTTTGTGATGGTCACCTCAAGCAATCTGTGGGCAAGGGCTCAGGAGTCAGAAGGACATCACAACAAGGGTCCTTGGAGGGCCTGTTGTTTCAGAGGTCTCCTGGGACCCAGCTGGGTTGGGTGAAGGAGCTGAGAGATGTTTTATTCAGCCTCTGTGCTGCAATCTCACCCCCTTTAGAAAGGCAATTCAGGAATCCTTATTCAGTGGATGAGAGTCCCACTGGGGTGCTCTATTTTTGCAATAAAATGCAATTTCTGCTTCAACCAAACCACGAGGCCTCTGGGAAAGAAACACCAGGTGGGTGCAGTCAAGCATTGACTTCCTGCTTGGGGGACAATCATTTGGTAGCACCAGTTGATGTAACACATGTAGAAGCTCTGCCATGTAAGAAACAGCAGCAAAGTGCAAGTGCATCTTCATGCTCTGGATTTTCTCATNGGAAGGGGAAGGGGAAGGGAAGGAGGAATGGGAAGGGGGAGGAGGAAGGGGAAGGAAAGAAATATTTCAGTTAGAAGTGACCTACAATGATCATCTAGTCCAGCCCGACACCTTAAGATCTGACCAAAAGTTAAATCATGTTATTAAGGACATTGTCCAAGTAGTTCTCAAGCAGTGACAGGTTTGGGGCATCAGCCACCTCTCCAGGGAGCCTGTCCAGTGTTTCACCATCACCACTCCCTCAGTGAAGAAATGATTCCTAAAGTCTCTTCTAAGCTGAATTGTTCAGCTCCTCTTACTTCTTTTATTCAGACTTCCTCTTTTCTCCGCTTGCCCCGGTCCCAGGTGTGTTTCCAACCTGCAGAGCTCAACCATCCTCCACCCCACCAGCAACCAGGGGAGCTCTCAGCAGAGGACAAGGAAGTTCCCTACAAGCTGAGAGTTCACAGAGACCTGAGCCAGAGCGGTGGGATCCATCCCACAGAGGACACAACCATTTCCCAACCTCCAAACCACGGTGCCAGAGGTGTTTGGATTAGAAGCTGTGGGGAGTGGCTGTGGTTTTTTGGGCACATGTGGATGGATGGATGGATGGATGGATGGATGGATGGATGGATGGATGGATGGATGGATGGATGGTGGGTGGATGGATGGATGGATGGTGGGTGGATGGATGGATGGATGGATGGATGGATGGATGGATGGATGGATGGATGGATGGATGGATGGATGGATGGATGGATGGATGTCCCTGTGTTCCTGTTTCTCCCTGGTTGCTCAAGAACCTCAGTTCCTTTGGCAGCCTCTTGCCAGCCCTGGAGGCCATGGAAGAGTTAATGGGTTTTATGGCATCCTGTAATCACTCAGGCTCTGAAATAACACGTGACAACACAATGGGTTTATTGAGAAGGATCAGGTGCATCTGAGATTAATGAGGCTTTTAGGAGTTTGTGGTCCAGTACCAGGAGCTAAGGACAACCCTCTGGAAGTTTGCAGCTGATTGGCTCCGAGATCCTGGTGCTTTATTTTTGGGGGAGAAGGGGTGACACAGTGACCTCCTCTCAGCCCCAGCACTCAGAAATGGCCCCAGGAAATGTCTCTGCCATGTCCTGGATGCAGCCAATCCCAAGGGAATGAGTATCCCATGGGGATAAGTGGCAGAAATCCCTTTCAGCAGCCCAGGCAGGTCCAGCATGGAGTGGGATCCTGTTTTTCCTGCCCACAGGAGGAGGAAAAGAGCCAAATTATTCCAATTCCTCCATTCACAGCATCACTTCTCTCCTGGAAACTCAATGTCTGCTCCATTCCCAGGTTAAATCCTGCTGTGAGTCCTGGAAAGAGGCAGGTGAAGTGAAACAGCTTTTTAGGCACAGCAGGTCCATGACACACCTGAGCTGTGGAAATTCAGCCCTGTTACTGCTCATGTTTTTTTAATTCCTCACCAGGTTTTATTCCACTCTATTTTTGGTATCAAGATGTAGGTTCTCATTATAAATAGCTGCATGCTCTGACTCAGAGTGATAAGTAGGACGAGGATGCACTGGGCATCCAGACCTTGGTTTTGGGGTAGGAAAACCACAACATTTCCAGCTTTCTGACAGATGCTTCTCTGAGGAAAACTGGTGCCTTTGCACCTGTAAAGTGCCCTGCATTCCCTGGATACAAATCAAACGGGAGCAATGGAAAGGACTCCTTGCCAAGTTCATGAATCACCCAAACGAGGCTTTGAAGCTCCACAGCAACTTCTCCTCTGAGCTCAGAGCCTGAATTTAGGCACAAGGGCTTCAGCATCAAAGCTGGCTGATAAATATTCCTCTCATTTCATAGTCAAAGGAGCCATGTCATAATCCTGCACATCCTTGTGTGTGACACTGAACCAAAGCCCTTGGCTAAAAAAAAGAAATAAAAACAAAGGCTCTGTGTGGTTTGTGAACAGATTTAAATGATTAATTGCTCAAAAAAAGAAATCAGAACCAGGTTGCAAATATGTCTCAGCAAACAGGAGCAATTCAGTTTCCAAGAAAGGGTAGATTTAGATTGGATTTTAGGAAGAAATTCTTGCCTGTGAGAGGGGTGAGGACAAGGTTGCCCAGAGAAGCTGTGGCTGCCCCATCCTGCAAGTGTTCAAAACCAGGTTGGACGGGGCTTGGAGCACCTTAGGAGAGTGGATGGTGTCCCTGCCTGTGGCAGGAATGAGATGATCTTTAACTTAAACCATTTTATGGTTCCATAAAATATTGTTCATCCATGAATAAGAGAGGGCTGATGGCTCAGGGCAACGCCAAAGGATGGCTCGGTGCCCACTCCACCTTCATCCTGCTGTAGCCTAAGGAAAGTCTCTAAAATGATGTAACTCCCCCAAAAATGGCCATTGGGGCAGGACTTCAGTCCAGGTTTCCCAGCTGTTTGTGCAAAGCAACACCACTGTCCATGGTGCAGCTTTGGGGCTGGGAAAGGAAGGGACAGATCTTTGCTCACAAGGGCTCTGCTCATGAATGAAACAACAGGAACCAGTGAAGAGCAGCTGGATTGTCTCCCTGACCAGCCCAGGGGGTTGGACCACAGACCCCAGAGCTGCCCTCCCACCTCATGTGCATGTTGGATCCAATGCTGGGAGCAAATCCTTTTGTTTCTGCTTTACCCCCAAAACACCTTTCACCAGACACTCCCACCTGGATACCACTGCAAAGAGCAGCAACAGCCACCACTGTCCCTGCTCAGAGGAGCAGAGAGCAGTTCCTGGGCTGCACCCAAGGCCTCCACAGCTGTCAGAGGTTTCTATAGCTGAATTTAAGTAGAAGAGGGGACTGTCCAGGATGGTTTCTGTTAGAAGCTGCCAGAAGCTTCCCCTGTCCTGTGGAGCCAAGGACAGCCAGGGCCAGGAGGGACTTCCTGCTGGTGGACAGAGTGGAGCCAATTAAGAATCACAGTCACAGCTCTGGGATAACATAGTTAAGAATTTAGGAGTGTGGGGCAGTTGGAAATTCCAGCCATGGGATAACAACAAAGACCAAGGTGGGAGCGGGAGGAGAAGGAGGGACCCCACAGGAGCAGGGGAGGGAAAGGCTCAAAGCTGTGCCCCTGCAGTCCACAAAGATCCATCGGGGTGCACAGACCCCNGGGTGAAAATAGCAAAAACAGCCTCTTTGCAAAGGGGGCAGTGAAGTTGCCATAGGGAGCCTAATTCTTGCCTGGCGACACAGCCCTGCCCTGAAGGGCCTGAGTCATCCTGACACAGCCTTTAAGTAAAAGATAAACGTCTTACATAACCCTGGGCATCTCCCTTGCTCGAATGAAGTCGTCTGGATTTGTTTTCAAAGTAAGTTTTGAAAAGAACTTCCTGGGCACTGGAAGTTTTACAAGGGCACACAAAGTGCTGCCTGATGTGTGCACAACACAGAGCTCTGCGTGCGAAATGGGATGCTCGGGCTGCGTGCAAATATCCAGGGGTTTTGTCTTCCCAGGAGGAGTAAATGAGCACTGCCTGGGCAGGGTGGGAGAGCTGGGAATGTTCACCTGGAGAAGAGGAGGCTCCAGGGAAACCTTGGAGCCCATTGCAGTGTCTAAAGGGGCTCCAGGAGAGCTGGAGAGGGACTGGGGACAAGGGATGGAGGGACAGGACAAGAGGGAATGGCTTCCCACTGCCAGAGGGCAGGGATAGGTGGGATATTAGGAAGGAATTCTTTCCTGGGAGGGCGGAGTGGAATGGAGTGACCCTGGAGTTGAATTCCCAGGGCAGCTGTGGCTGCCCCATCCATGGAAGTGTCCAAGGCCAGATTGGATAGGGCTTTAACAACCCTGTCTAGCTGAAGATGTCCTTGCCCGTGGCAGAGGGTGGAATGAGAACACGATTGACATCCCTTTCCACCCATTCCATGATTGCTGAAGGTGGGTCTCTCCAGGCTTGAATGGAAAAGTGCATGAAGAAACACAACAAACAGGAACAACCAAGAGTAAGAAACAAGCAATAAACGAGATGAAGTCCTGGTATGCAGCTCCACGGGCATCAGGGAGCTGAGTGAGGCACTTCCAGAGGGAACACTGCTGAACTTCAGGCTGTGGCTCACTCTGCCAGCAGCAGCAGCAGCAAAGTGCTTGTTCATACAGGGACATAAAAGAAAACCTCCCGTGCCTCCTACTCAGGGTGTTCCTGAAGGGCCCTGCAACCCCAGCAGGAGGTCACAAATGCCTCCTGAAACATTTCCCATCAGGAAGAGTCAGCAAACAGACTCCTGTTGTCCCGCGAGGGTCGGAAGCTCCACACGGGTCAAACTTTCTCATCGCCCAGGGGCATCAGTGGAACATTCCAACAGGGATTGTTGCTGCCTCCCGGTTTTCCTGGCTGTGAGACATCTGGATTTTCCCTGGAAGGCTTCCAGGAGGGGCATTCACCTGCCCAGCCAACATATTCCCTTTGCCACCAGGGAGGGGGAGAAAACAGGACACAGTCAGTGAAATATTGTACCACAGTGATGTTGTGTTTAGCCAGAGTCCTGCCCAATCCCTGCTGCTCCCTGGGGAAAACTGCTCGTGCAGCTCCAGGGCCCATGGGAAGGACTCTCAGCTGGTGGCTGAAGCCCCAAACCACAACCAGATGGTTCTCCAAGAATTCCCTGCTGAGCTGAGAAGGGGAAGAGAACACAAATCACCTTGGGAGCCATCACGTTAACAGAACAACCAGGGAGCGACTCGTCCCAGCCCCGTGAAGTGTCAGGAAGGGGTGGGATGGCTCCAAAGTCAGTCCCTCTCCACTGGCCAAGGAAAGTCCTGCCTGATTTCCTCAGCTTTTGGATATGGCAAGTTATCCATCTCGTCCTTAAGTTTCCCCTTGCTTTGCTTCTGGAACATGAACCACTGACCTTTCCCAGCATTTCAAAGTTATGGGAAAAAAGGCACGGAAAAGACTGGTCCAAACTCTCCCTGAAGGTGACAGGGTAAGAGGCAAACTCAAAGTGCAGGGGAGAGCTCAGGAGAGAGGCCAAAAGGAAGCAAAAGACTCATTTATAAACAATTTGCAGGCGAAATTTCAGGGAGAGTCTCAAAATGCCCCCAGGAGCAAAGAGGAGCAGGAAAAACAAAGGGGCCTCGCTGGAGCTCGACGGGATGAGGAGGAAAGTACATTTCAGCAAAAAAAAAAAAAATGAACAGAAAAATGAACCAAAATGAGTCAAAAACTTGAACAAAAATACACCAAAAACTGTGGCTGTTGGGGGGAAATGACAGGGGCAGACAGCTTTGCACTACTTTGCAGCAGAAACAGAGCTGTTAATTAATTTTAATATCACACTTCAAGCTCCCAAGAAAGGCTCAGGTCAGTGGCAACCCAGGAGGCATCTCCCCGGCTTCTCAGAGCTCCCTTTTGGTCTGGGAGGTGCAACTGAGGAGCAGAAAGACCTCACCCACACAGATTTTCTGCTCTTCAGACTCAGTCTGTGGCAGGAGCTGAGATTCCTGCTGCGAGGGCTAGAAGGGGGGGGAAGATGCTGCCAAGCTGGCCAGAGGTCCAACGGGACAGCCGGGTCCAGGAAGGACCTCCAGCTGGTGGCCAAAGTGGAGCCAATTAAGAATCCAAGTCCCAGCTCTGGGATAACAGAGTTAAGAATTTAGGAGTGTGGGGCAGTTGGAAATTCGAGCCATGAGATAACAACACAGAGACCAAGGTGGGAGTGGGAGGAGAAGGAGGGACCCCACAGGAGCAGGGGTGGGGGGGAAGGACTGAAAGTTATTCCCTCCCTGCAGCCCATGGACGACCATCAGGGTGCACAGACCCCCCTGAAGCCCATGGAGTGACCCACAGGACAAGAGCAATGGCAGAACCAATAACTGCCTGCAAAACCCCCACTCCCTGATCCCTGGAACTGCTGGAAAAAGGGAGGAGTGGGAGGAGAAAGGTGTTCTTAAGACTGATTTATTTCTTACTTTTTAGTTTTCTTACTTTTAGTTCTTATCTTGTTAGTAATAAATTTCAGTATTTAGCCACTCTGAGTTTGTTTTGCCATTATCTCTCAGCTGTTTTTTTGCATTTTGTCTTTTTCCTTTCTCTCTGGGAAAGGGGGGGCCTGGAGGTTTGGGTGGACACTGGGTGAAAATCACATCTGTGTCATGAACAGAAGGGATGAAGGACACAAGGAGCAATTCCAGCGCTTGTCCCAAGGGAAATCACAGCAGGGTGTTGGGACTTCATGATTTTCTCCCACTACACTGAGAAAGAAAGGAGGAGTGGTTGGGAATGGGAGAGGTGGAGGAGAGCTCTCCTTGTCCTTGGGGAAATATTTGGCTCCTTCACTACCAAATTCTTCATTCCAGTTCAAAGCACTTCCCACCAGGAATAGAGGAAGGAGATCCCACTGAGAGGCGAAGCAGGAGACGGGTGGCCCTTGTTTTATCCTTGTGGAGTGAGTGAGTAGCTGGGAATTTTGGTTATATCCTAATAAACCTGGGCTGCATCAAAAGGAGCACGAGGGAGGTAATTGTCCCCCTCTGCTCAGCATTCCTGAGACCCCACTTCAGGCATTGCATCCAGTTCTGGTGCCCTCAGCATAAGAAGGACATGGAATTGTTGGAGCAATTCCAGAGAAGGCCATAATGTTGGTAAGAGGACAGAAACACCTCCCCTGATCAGCCTGGAGGACAGAAGGTTGTGTGGAGGACTCACAGGACCTTCCAGGGTCTGAAGGGGCTACAAGGGACCCTTCATCGGGGACTGTGGTGGCAGGACAAGGGGGAGCAGCTTCCAACTGACAGAGATTAAAGGAAGGGTGGAAGTCACTCCACCTAATTCCAAATTCAGGCCAGAACTGTTACACAAATCACTCAGTTTTCCCTGTAAAGATGGTTTTGTACCTGTGGAGTTTCGTGGAAGAAATGCTGATGGAAGGCCAGGGAGGGATAATGGGAAGTATCTTAAACACCTGCTGCAAGACCACACGACCTCGCTCGTCTCAGGGAGCAAACAATACTGAAAAGTGGAACTGGAGTTAGGGAATAAAATAATAATTAAATGTGATCAGTACACCTTCACCACAACATTCTTTTTATTCTGCTCAGAAGGGTATGGAAAACAAGGGATTTCAGCCTCCCTGGTTCAGATCATCGGCATGGGAAGCTGAGTCTCCTGCCTCTTATTTTGGGCACAGAAGGGTCTCTTTGGTTTCTTGGGGACAAAGAAGGAGATCAGGACAGGACCAAGAGCCAGCACAAACTGGTGGGGTGGAGAGGACCTGCTCCAGGGGGGTATAGGAGGCTCTTACCAAGGGAGTTTTGCCTTAAGTAAACTTCACACCACAGAACTTTTTAGTTCCAAGCCAACAGCCCAGCCCAGCCATGAAACTCCACAGTGAGTTTTGTGGGAGAGGCTGAAAACTCAAAAACCTGCACTGGGACTTCCTGAGTTTTGTTCCTCTGCTGGTGATGGGGGGAAAAGGGTGGACACAAAAAGCAAACAATTTTTGGGAGCTGCTGAAGGTCGTTTGCGAGGCATCCAAACAGAAAGCTGGGCTGGTGGGGGTTTCTCCTCCTCTTCACTGAGTTCTTCAGGGTCTAGTCCAGAAGAAGGCACAGAGGGAACTTGCCAACATGCCAAGTGGCACCAGGCTGGTGCTCAGACTGGCTGCCCCATCGGCGTTGCACAGGTCAGAGTAGCAGCAGGACACGGGGCGTGTCATCCCGATGCCGTCCACGTCGGATGGGACACACGCTGAGGAGCACATCTTGGTCACCGTGGAGACTCCAGTGAAGGGATAAACTACACAGAGAAAGAAAGGGGGAATGGTTGGGAATGGGAGAGGTGGAGGAGAACTTTCCTTGGCCGTGGGGAAATATTTGATGCCTTTGCTACCAAAGTCTTTGTTCTGGTTCAAAGCACTTCCCAGCAGGAATGCAGGGAGGAGATCCCACTGAGAGGCCGCTTGGCCTCCTCCATGTCCCACCTGGATCAGCTTTGCCCAGCAAAAAATCAATTTTCTGCCTCTCCTTGGAGTCTCCTCAGTGTCTCCTGCCTCTCCCAAGTGCCACCAGAGACTTACCAGCAGGACCATGCAAGAGAGAGAACCTCCACCTTCATAACCTACAGATTAGAGTGTGACCTGTGAGGTCACCAGAGAGGCTGTGAAAGCCTCTGAGAGCTACAAAGAACTTCAGGGCATTTCTCTTCCACCTTCAGATGACCAGAAGTTGTGTCACAGAATGGCTTGGATTGGAAGGGAATTTCAAATCATCTTGTTCCACCCCCTGCCATGGGCAGGGACATCTTTCACTAGCCCAGGTTGCTCTAAGTCCCATCCGAACCAGCCTTGGACACTTCCAGAGATGGAGCAGCCACAGCTTCCCTGGGAAAGTCATGCCAGGGCCTCCCTAACCTCACAGAGTGGAGCTTCTTTCTAGGACATTCTTTGTTCTGGCTTTGAGGCAGAGCTTGGAATGAAGAAAGAAAAACCCTGAGGTGGGGCTCATGTCCCCAGATGGGGAGGGCTCCACCAGCTCTCCAAGCTCCTTGAGGAGCCACCACTAAGAAATGGCCACTTCCAGCCTGTTCCATCCTAGGACAGATGTTGAAAACATGTGAAAGTAATTGTGCCATGGTCAAATTTAGAAGAGAATCACAGAAGGGTTTGGGCTGGAGGACCATCTCAGTGCAAACCCCTGCCATGGGCAGGGACACCTTCCACTGACTATCCCAGGTTGCTCCAAGCCTCATCCAACCTGGTTTTAGGCACTTCCAGAGCTTGGGCAGCCACAGCTTCTCTAGGAAATCTGTTCTAGTGCCTCACCATCCTCAGCAAAGATTTTCCTCCTCACATTTAATCCAAACTTAATGTCTTTACGTCTCAAGCCACTCCCTGTTGTCCCATCAGTGCACAACCTCGTAAAAAATTTAAAAACCAGATTTCCAGCCACGCTCAACACCAACCACAAACTGGGGGTTCAAGTATGAACTCCCACAATCCCCTTCCAGCTGCAGCAGCAGGACACTGCCCCACACTTCCACACTCAAGGGAAAGGGAGGACCTGCCCTCCACCCCAGCAGGTTCACTGGAGACACTCTGATTCCCAGTTAAAGGCTGGGTGGTGCAGAGGTCCCTGTCCTCACCTTCCTCCAGGGAGTACATCGTGGTCTTGCACATGTTCTCCGACTCCGTGCAGTTCTCGACGGCCACGCACTTCTCAGCGGGGGTCACGTCCCTGCAGGTGTAGCATTGCAAGGTGTGAGCTGTGAGGAGGGAGAACACGAGCCTGGCCTTAGCGTGGACCACCAGAGCCATCCGTGCCCCATCCCAGGTCCCTCTGGGAAAGGGGTTTTCCAAAATACTCCTGCTGAGGACAGGAGTGGAATAGTAGGATGTGGTTGTCCTGATGGGATGAGAAATAAAACGGGCTGGTGGTCAAATTGGGATCCTTTGGATCAATGCAGGACCCCCAGAGGAATCCAAGACCCATCAGATCAATCAGGACCCCCTGGAGCAATGTGGGATCCTCCAGATCGATACAGGACCCCCACGATGTCTGGAGGGTCCTTGGGAACCGTGTGGTGATGGGAAAAGGCACATTGGGAGTAGAGGGGCCTGATTCATTAATAAATTAATTAAGCGAGGGATATAATTTATGCTTCAGCTGTGGAGTCAGAGCCCTTGTAACCAGTCAAGCAAGACAAAGCCACACACCAGAAGACCCTGTGATACAGGACGGACCTTGCAGCTGATTTACCTCCACTCTGTTCTCTGCATCTCTTTCTCTCCTTGACTTTGCATCAGAAGGACACCCCAGAATCACGGCATGGTGGAGGTTGGAAGAGCTCTCTGGAGCTCATCTAGTCCAGTCTCCCAGTCAAGCAGGACCACCTAAAGCCTCTTGTCCAGGACTGTGTGCAGATGGGGGTTTAACATCTCCAAGGATGGAGACTCTCCAACCTCCCTGGGTGACCTGGGATGGAGCTCAGCCCCCCTCACAGTCAGAAAGTGAGTCCTGGTGTCCAGAGGGAACCTGCTGGGGTTCAGTTTGCCTCACTGATCTCCAGGCCTGGACATTTAGTTTTCAATCCACTGTCTGCTCCTTCAGCCCACACCTCCACAGCTTCTCCATGAGGGTCCTGAAACAGCTTTCCCAGAGATATCCATGATTCCCCATCCCTGGAGGTGTCCCAGGCCAGGTTGGATGGGGCTTGGAGCAACCTGCTCTAGCAGAAGGTGTCCCTGGGGGTTGGAACTGGATGGTCTTTAAGATCCCTTCCAACCCAAACCATTCCATGCTTTATGACCTCGTGGGATAGGCCCCTTCCTGAAGGCCACATCGGCAACACCCACAGCTCTTCCCTCATCTACCAGATCTGCCTCTTCAGCACAGAAGTTTGTCAGCTTGGCCAGGTGTGACACCCCCTTGGTGGAGGATCTGGATACCCACACAAGTCACACTTGACCGTGAGTTGCAGCAGAGAGATTTCAATGTGGTCTTGTCCACTCTGTCAGCTTTTTCCAAAGACCTGGAGCTCTCAGATAGGAGGGTGTCCCACACAGAAGGAACTGTCTCCAGCAAGTTTACTGAGCCATAAGAACAAGTTAAGCACAACCCTCTCCCTGTTTTGAGGTCCTGGGTTTGTCAGAAGAAGTGTGAGAAGTTATTTCAAAAAGATCATGGAATAATAGAATGGTTTGGGTTGGAAGGGACCTTAATGATCATCTCATTCCACCTCCTGCCACAGGCAGGGACACCTTCCACTAGTCCAGGTTGCTCCAAGCCCTATCCAACCTGGCCTTAGACACTCCCAGGGGTTTTGGCAGCCACAGATGATGGCCCCAATGTGTCAATTTTATGGTGACAAACTCTCTAACACCCTCCCAGGGAACAACTAAACACGACAGCAACCACACTAATGGATTTTGTGGGGACAAGTTCTACTCTGCACAGAGACCAGAGAAACCAAATTCACCACTCAAGACTCCAAATCCAACCCTGCCTCATCCCTCACCACTCTACAGATGTTCCCCGTCACCTCCCCGTTGGGCTGGAAAGTTCCTTTCCAGCTGCAGGTGCCTCTCAGCTCCTCCACACGCACAACAACCACTGTCCAAGTCTCTCACTGTCAAAAGTCTTCGGAGATGGAGAAATGTTAGACAAAACCACCAGAGAGCCCAGACTGCTGAGACACAGAGCACTCCAAGCTAAAGGGAGCAAGCCAAAAGTGTCTGGGGTGTCCCATCAAGAAGACAGACCTTTTTGGATGTTTTTCAGGACGTTTGGCTCTCTGTGGGTTTTCCTGAGGGACCCAGAGCTGGATGTGGGTTCTCTGCTCCACCTCCTCTCTTGCAGACATCTGAATGTGTCTTAAAACCCCAGCAATGCACTATGGCACTGGCACAGCCCCTCTTTGGGCTTGGAAGGCACTTGTCACCTTCTGTGTGGGACATCCTGCTGAAACTCCTTTAAATCCCACTGGACAAAGAGTGATGGGGCAGCTCCTCTGAGCATCCACTGACAGTGGGGTGGCAGCAGGCTCAGGAAAGCAAGTCCCCTCATGAAAACAGATATCAAATAACAAGCAGAAAAAGCCCTTTTCTGAACAGACCCAGCAATTTTCTTGCTTTTGTTCAGAGCAAACCCCATTCTTCTGTTTTGCCCACTGATGGCTGGTTGGCACCAATTCTGCGTCTCACAGTTGCCAAACACACCTTTTAGCGGAGAAAGAATCACCATCAGTCTCAGATTTCATGATCCTGGACAAGCCCAAACCACAGCATTTGTGTTCCTCTTTGCAAAGAAACCCAGAGAAACCACCAGCTGCTCCCCCGAGGAGTCTGCTCTGCAGGTCCAAGGATGGGGGAAGGGAAATGCCCTCAAGAAAGAAGGAAATAGAAATTGAAAAATCCTGACAGAGCTCCATGTCCCAGCCAGGCACAGAAAAAATCAGACCCTAAACTGCCTGGAGCTGAGAACATCCCAATTAACAATTAACCTTGGCCATCCAGGAGAACACCAGTGGAGCTTGGGATCATCAGGTTTTGTGCAAGAAGTTGCTGTGGTGGCAGAAAGAAGGGATGGGGGGTGTCTATGCCAGGGTGTCCTTCCCACTGTGCAACCATCAGAGGTCATGGCATCATTGCTGTCATGAGGGGATTCCTTATTTTCTAGGGGATTAGACCTCCAACATCCCAAATGTTCTTCCATACTTGGCTTCTTGGAGCTGGAGGAGAAGCAACTGAATCCCACTGGTGGAAACAGAGGGGGAAGGTTTGCACGGCACCCCAGAGCAGCCTGGGCTCGTGGGGGTTGTTCCCAACCTCCACATCCCAGATGGATCATCCCAAATGTCAGGCTGCTGTTGGCCATCCAACTCCTTCTCCAAGTCTATCCCCTCCAGTGAGGAGGCAAATAGACTAACAGGGACAGAAGGGATTGAGGGAGGATCATAGAAAAGAATCACAGGATGGTTTGGGCTGGATCTTAAAGATCTTCCAGTTCCAACCCCCACCATGGGCAGGGACACCTTCCACCGGCCCAGGTTGCTCCAAGCCCCATGCAACCTGGCCTTGAACACTTCCAGGGATGGGGCAGCCACAGATGGTGGGGTCACTCCTTATGGTGACAAACTCTCAAACCTTCTTCCAGATGGGGAAAATCCCCCAAATGTTTCACATGTGGTTGTTTCCCATGGAGATTTTTGAAATTTCCTTTGACTTCAAACAAACCCCAATGTGTTAAGAAACAGAGCTCTACACAAAGACAGGTCAAGGGGGAATGATGAGGGCAGGGTTGGATGGGATATTGGGAAGGAATTCATCCCTGGGAGGGTGGGCAGGCCCTGGCACAGGTTGGGCAGAGAAGCTGTGGCTGTCCCATCCCTGAAAGTGTCCAAGAACAGGTTGGATGGGGCTTGGAGCCACCTGGGATAGTGGAAGGTGTCCCTGCCTGTGGCAGGGGGGGGAACAAGAGGAACTTTAAGGGCCTTTCCAATCCAAACCAGTCTATGATGAACACTTGCCCTGCAGTAACTGGGCCACCAGCTCTGTCCCAGCCCTTCTTTTCCACTTCTAACAACAAAAATTGGATAAATCACACAAATACCATCTCTTCAGAGAGACTCACACACACTGTCTTGAACTGGCTAGTGACTTTCAGGGTTCAGTATCAAAAAAGGTCCAGAGAGTTTAAAATAGCATTAAAAAAAAAAAGTGAGATGGAGCAAGAACATGTCAAAAGTGAGAGCTGGAATTTGCATTAATGAAATGCCACGGTACAATCACACCCTGCCTTGTAACCCTTCCTAAAGAGCCTGAACTGTCAATCCCAGAGACACCACCACAGTCCTCAACATCTGACAGGCTGGAAATGTTCCAAAAATGGATTGCTCTTCTTGCTCCAGGTGGGAGACATGGATTTCAGAGGGACCAGGATGCATCCTATCCCATCAGGCTGCATCTCCTGCAGGAGCCTGGATAAATCAGAGCAGGAACTTACCAAACTCCACGCAGACCAAAGAGAGCAACAGGAGAGACAGAAACACCTTCATCTTGCACAGGCCCTCCTTGCCTGGGTTGTCACTGCTCTCCACCACTGGCTTCAGTGTCACACCTCCTGGGGCTTTGCCATCTACTGATTGTGTCCCCAGCTCCAAATCTGCTTGAAAAGTGAGTCCCATTTAGCTATGAATGGATCAAATGAGCCACAAAGCAGGCCCCACCTCCTGCTACACCGTCATCTCTTTTCATGTTCCTTGGAGAAGAAAATTAGGATTGGGGCCATGGACAATAGCTGAGATTGTTTGAGCTGGTGCTTTGTCTCTAAACACGGTGTGGAAGGCTGGGGGTGTTAAATAACCCCGGTGTCCACATCTTGCCTTGCTGCTTGGTGATCTTTCCTCTTCCTTTTTGTTGGGGTTGGAGAGGTCTGGGTGGTTTCCAGAAATCCTGGGGGGAAAAAAGCATCCACAGCTGTGAACATCAAGGCATTGAATTTCACAGACCTTCCTACTCTGAGTTTTCACCTTCACTGGAGGCCAGTTTATCACCAGAAGAATCACAGAATGGTTTGGGTTGGGAGGGACCTTAAAGACCATCCAGTTCCAATGCCCTTCCGTGGTCAGGGCCACCTTCCACTAGACCAGGTTGCTCCAAGCCCTGTCCAGCCTGGTGTTGAAGTCCCTTACTCCCTGGAAAAAACATGGAGCACTGGGAAGACAGCAGGACCAGGACATAATTTTGGGCCTGGAGAATCTCTTAGGGCCATCATCCCAAGGGTGCAGGGAGGATGGTGCATGGAGAAGTCCCTCTGCTCTGACCCAACCTTCTCCAAGTGTGGGTGCCAGCTCATGACTTCTCTGCCTCCCAAACACCTTTCCCATCCCCAGCCTCACTCCCTCAGGCATCTCCCAGTTTTTCCTGTGCCTCAGGCCAGCCTCGTGCTTGTAAATCCTCCTCCAACATGTGATGAACGAGTTGGACCATGAAACTGCCAAAGGTGGTAAAGAAGGAGCCTTCCATGACAGTTCCAGGCACCCTCCCAATGCACTTCCACTAAGCAAAGAGGGAAAGCTGCAATGGAGATGTTTTTGGAGTTGTTCCCACCACCTTCATTATTTATCTCACCATCAAAGGAACTTTATTCAGGGTCCTTCACTTGAACTCTTACAGTCAGAGAATTGCTGAGGCTGCAGAAGACCTTTAAGCTCACCAAGTCCAATCAGCACCCCCATGTTCACCACTAAAACAAGTCCTCAAGTGCCACATCCTCAGGTTTTTAGAACACTCCCATGGATGGTAACTCCACCAATTCCCTGGGCAGCCCATTCCAAAGCTCCACAGCCCCTTCTGTGAAGAAACTTTCCCTAATATTAATCTGAACCTGCCCTGCTGCATTTTGTCTCCTCCTGTCTCCAGATGTTAAAGGATTTTCTAGGAATACTGAACAAAAACCTCAATCTCTATCTCTCCAAATCTAAAACATCAGAGAACTAAAGAATTATAGAACGGTTTGGGCTAGAAGGGACCTTAAAAATCATCTCATTCCAACCCCCCTGCCACGGGCAGGGACACCTTCCACTATCCCAGGTGGCTCCAACCTACCCTTGGACGCTTCCAGGGATGGGGCAGCCACAGGTTCTCTGCCCAACCCGTGCCAGGGCCTCCCCACCTTCCCAGGGAAGAATTTCTCCCTAAAATCTCAACTAAGGGTGGTTTCATCACTTGACCAGCCCCATTTCTTCTACAAACAGCACTCGTGGGTGACCTACACCCTCCGGAATTCAGACGGATTGTTTTCACAGTCGCCTCTGTAAGGCACTAATTATGTCGATGATGAAAGTTAAGTAGTTATTTCCAGCCCCAAAAATTACCCAGGGAAAGACGTTTCGGTGTGTTCTTGCTGTGGCATCCCTGGTGTTCAGCAGAGAATGTTCTAATCCTATTAAGAAGGGCGAAGAAAAACGCTGATGGTGTTTGCTTTGTTCTTAAGGGGGGGGGGAAGGGCGGAAAACAAAATAAAACAAAGAAAAGCAAACTATTTAGCGTCACCGGGGTGTGGCTTCTGGTATTAAGAGGCCTCGAACAATGTGTGCTAAATGACTGGTTTCACATGCACATCTGAAATGTGATCTTCATTGCATTATAAAATCCGGGATGGCAGAACACGTGCCAACACCCTGCTCCAAATCCTGGGCCCTCCTTCGGTTTGGAGGGGGGGTTTTTTGGGAGAGGTGGAGCTGGGGTGTCAACATACCTGGCTTGTTTATGGTTTCAGTCGCTCTTATCTGAGTCTTGAAACATCAGCCTGAAACGTCTCCTCTTAATGCAACTGCCTTACAGGGCTGGCAACTCACCAGAGGAATGACAACGACTGATGGCAACATCCAAGACAGGGTTTTGGGGAGCTCCCGGTGATTATTTTGTGGGAAACAATAACCTGTTGTGCGTGGGGGGGTTCCCATTGACTACGGAGACAACAATCTGCATAAACCTGTCCCAACAACCCACACGGTGGCTGGAAAAAAAAAAAACAAACAGGTATTTTTGGTGCATGTGCTCAAAGGTAAATTAATACAAGAACTCTCTGCATTTCAGAGGGGTTTGCATCATAAAGAAAAGGAAAAGTTCAGCCAAATGTTTCCTTCCAGCCTGGGAAAGCTGTGCCAAAGCCCTTTCCTGCCCTCCCTCACCAGCTGAGACAGTCTCTGGGTGCAGGCACCTGACGTCAGCAGATGAATCCATGCTGGGAAGAGGCTCCAAATTCCAAACCCTTCCAAGAGACCTGCTCACTTTGCCCAATTGCCAGGCTGAGAAGATCCCACTGAGAAGTCTTAAAATTGCCCCTCCACCTCCAAGGCAGAGTTTCAGAGATCACTGTGTGTGTACTGAGGCAAGTGCAGTCGCTGGTTTGGCTCAAGAACCTCCTTGACTTAATTATTTTAAACTCTGCACCTTCATTATTCTAATAAATTCTCGTATCTCTCCTCTGAATCCCAGCTTTCCAGAGCAGGGAGATGTAAGAGCAAACAGGATTAGATTTAGGGGAGGAATGCTGACAGGACAGTGGCACATCCCAGAACCAAGCTCTTGTCACACCCCAATGAGCAGGTTAAATCCAAAAACAATCCTGTAAGAGGAGTAAATATCACAGGATCAAAGAATCATGGAATGGCTTGGGTTGCAAAGGATCATCTAATTCCAGGCCATCTGCCATAGGTGGGGACACCTTCTGCTATCCCAGGTTGCTCCAAGCCCCCTCCAGCCTGGTCTTGGACACTTCCAGGGATGGGGCTTCTCTGAGCAACCTGTGCCAGGGCCTGCCCACCCTCAGGAATGTCTCCCTAATATCAGACATAAACATTTCCCTCTCCCAATCCCAGCTTGGATTACCCTTTAAATTCCCTATTATGATCCTTGTTGGCCAGAGAAGCTGTGGCTGCCCCATCCCTGGAATTGTTCAAGCTCTTCTATGGGGAACCTATGCCAGGGTCTCCCCACCCTCGCAGCCAACAACTCCTTCCCAACATCCCATCTAACCCACCCTCTGGCCCTGGGAAGCCATTCCCCCTTGTCCTCTTGTTCCATCCCTTGCCTAAAGTCCCCCTCCATCTCCCTTGGAGCCACTGGAAGGGGTTCTGAGGTCTCCCTGGATCCTTCCCTTCTCCAGGCTGGACATTCCCAGCTGTCCCAGGCTGTCTCCATGTCAGAGGGGCTCCAGCCCTTGGAGCAGCTCCGTGTCCTCCTCTGGACCCTCTCCAAGAGGTTCACAGCTCACCCATGAAAGGCACTCAGGGAAGGGTTTGGCTGAGCAGTGCCAGGGGTTAAACCACCAAGAAATGCTCCCCTGATGTGTCCCACCCCCCACAGAAACCACAACTCCCCAGAGAGGAGACCTTTGGTGCCAAAACGAGAGGAATTAAACGGGTCACCTTCGCCCTCCTGTTAATGAGTGATGTCTTGAGAAGTTACAGAGAAGTTCCCTTGAAAAGCAAAGTAAAAAGCACAAACAGCAGCCAGCACGGCTGTGGCCTGTCCCTCTGATGAATGCCCCAGGAATCCTGCCCTGCAGCTCCTCTTGAGCCCTTCTCACTGAGGCACCACTCATTAGCTCATTAGTCAGAGCAGCCTTATTCCTACTAATTGATTTTACTGCGATTCCTTACAATGTATGGCCAAGCTCCAACATGTCTCTGCCTGGCTCTAAACCCATTTTATTGGCATAGCTCTGTGAGACAGTCCATGGCTCTCTCTCCAGCCTCTTGAGCATGTAAAGGTCAGGAGATTCCCACATCTGAGTTTTAGGAAGGTGCCCCTGGGGAAAGGGCATGTCTTTGCTTAATCTGACAAGCAGTGGGATCAGAGCACCCAGCTGAGCAGGGAATTGTGGTTTTCACACCTGCTGGGGGGTCAGGCTGACATGAGTTGGAGCTGCAGATGGACACAGAAAGCTTGGCAGTTCTCTCCACACTGGTTTCCGCCTTGGTACTGCACTGGGACAGAGAATCATGGAATGGCTTGGGTTGGAACTTAAAGCTCATTTACTTCCAGACACCTCTGCCATGGGCAGGCCCACCTTCCACTATCCCAGGTCGCTCCAAGCCCCATCCAACCTGGCCTTGGACACTTCCAGGGATGGGGCAGCCACAGCCTCTCTGGGCAACCTGTGCCAGGGCCTGCCCACCTTCCCAGGGAGGAATTCCTTCCCAGTATCCCATCTAACCCTTCCCTCTGACAGTTTGGAGCCATTTCCCCTTGTCCTGTCATCCAGGCCCTTGTCCCAAGTCCCTCTCCAGCTCTCCTGGAGCCCCTTTAGACTCTGGAAGGGGCTCTGGGGTCTCCCTGGATCCTCCTCTTCTCCAGGCTGGACATTCCCAGTTCTCCCAGCCTGGCTCCAGAGCAGAGGTTCTCCAGCCCTCAGAGCCTCTCCATGGCCTCCTCTGGACTCCCTCCAGCAGCTCCACATCCTTGTGCTGAGGCCTCCAGAGCTCGAAGTGATGCTCCAGTGGGATCTACAGGGATTGGAGCACAGCTGGAAGAATCCCCTCCCTCGACGTGCTGGCCACATCCCTTCAGTGTCCCCCAGGGTCCTGTTGGCTCTCTGGGCTGCAACAGAGACAAGAGGGAGTCTGGTTAACGCTGGACCTGGGGCAGAAAGATCAGACCACATGAGCAGAAAGGGTTTCTTGAACCCTGCAGCTCATCTCAACATTCCCACCAGACCTCACTGTGTCCCACCCTGTTGCTCCAGCCACGTGCTGTGAGCTGTGCCTGAAAATCAGGGGTGCTCTGTGTGTTCACCAGGCCGGGAAGGCAGGAACAAGGTGATTTATTCTCCTAAGGAGTCCCCCAGGTAATCACTCACCTGTCTCCTTATTTTTTTCCCCCTCAACCTGTTTTTCTCCCTCTCTGAATTCCACGCAGGCACCTCTCATCTCCAGGTTATTGTTGAGATTAACCTCTGTGCAGCACTCGACCCTTTCTGGGTGAGACCTTCATCTCCATCCCTTCCCTGGCCAGGGGCCAACATCTGGATGCAGCTGTCCCATGGGGAAATCTTACAGGGATTAACAACTACTCAAGCGTGTTCTCTCTGTGTTTATAAAGTGCACAGAAAGGATTGATCATATATTTATAACCACTGGGAATTTTTCTTCCTTCCCCATCAGATTTTTTTTTTCCCAGCTTCCTTTTGTTCTTTTCCCTTCCAAGCTGCTCCCTCTCCCCCTCCTGTCAGCTCTGCCTGTGGCAGTCACCCCTCGGTTTGAGATTATTTGCTCCATCCAGCTTTCCAAGGCGCTGCTAACGATGCAGGAATGTGGATCACTTGCTCGGTGTCGCCTCCTTTAATTATCCCCCCTCCTCCCTTCAAGCCTAAATCCAAGGAACAAGAGGTACTTTCCTACCCGAGTCACTTCTAGTTGACCCAGAAGGGAAAAACAAGGACAACACTTGGAGAACAGTGAACCACCTGACTGAGAAGAACCAGCTTTGCCTCCAGGCCCTTTTCCTCTCCCTCTGACACCGCAGTGCTTGGCACTGGAGCTGGAGATATCCCCATCTTGGGCTGCTTAGGAGTGTGTTCTCAGGTTCTCTGCCCAAACCAGTAGGAAACCTAAATCTCCACTCAGGTGAGAAGGTCAGTGTGTCTGGCACCAAAACACACCCCAGGTTTGACCTCCAGATGCCTGAAGATTTCAGGAGGACGCTTCTGCCCCATTCTCCATGTATCTCCTGTGCTGATCAGGCCAGCACTGGACACAGGACCCCCCAAAAGTGCTGGGTAGGAGGGGAAGGATCACCCCCTGAACCTCTTGGTAATGCTCTTCCTAACACAGCCCAGAAGGTCCACGGCTGCCTTTGCCACCAAACAACATTTCTGATTCCTGTGCAATGTGATGTCCACCGTGAGCCTCAGTCCCTCCCCTGCAGAGCTGTCTTCTACCCCCACCAGCTCACAGCCTTTCCTGGTGCCTGGGGTGGTTCCTCCCTGGATTCAAGACTCTCAGATTCCATTTGCTGAGCTTCCCAAGGTTCTTCCCCCTCTGTTTACTTTTCCAAGCTGTTCAATCCCCACTGGATGGCAGCACACCCACCTGGTGTGGCCCCCACACCACCATCTGCAAACTTGCCAACAGCGAGGTGTCTCTGTCACATCCTCGAGGTCATTCCTGAAGGTGATGAACTACAGTGACCCCAAAAACAAGTCCTGGGGTACCCCACTAGGGGCTGGCCTCCAACTGGACCTAGTCCCACTGGTCACAAACCTCTAGACCCAGCTCCTCCACCAGTTTTCAATGCACCTCACTGCCCACTTCATCCAACCCTTACTTTGCCACCTCATCCATGAGGATGGTGGGGGACACAGCATTAAAAACATTAATGAGGTGGAGAAAACCAACACCCACTTGTCTCCCATCACCCACTAACCCAGTCCCCCCATCAGGGATTGCAGGCTGGTGAGGAACAACCTCCCCTTTAGGAATCCATGCTGGCCCCACCATCAGGGTGCTGTTTTTTTGTCTTGCTCCCCACCCTCAGCATCTTGAGCTCCACCACACTGTGGTAGCTTCACATCCTCACCAAGGTCTCCCTTTTGCACGAGTATGAGGCCCACAAAATTACCTCTGTGCTGGTTCCTCAGTCACCTCTGCCAGCATGTTGTGACCAGTGCACTCCAGGAGCCTCCCAGGTTTCTCTGCCCAACATCTGTTGCTCCTCCAGCACATACTGGGATGGTGAAATCCCTCCCTAAGGACCAAGACTTGGGAATGGAGAGCTTGTCCCAGTTGTCTGAAGAAGGCTTTATCCACTTCCTGACCAGGTGTTCTGTGTCAGACACCCACCACAACACCACCTGTGCTGACCTACCTGCTCATCCTGACCCAAAAGCTCTCAGCTGACTCATCACCCATCCCCAGGCAAAGCATGATAGATTTTGGCTGCTCTGCTACACGAAAAGCAACTTCTCTTCCTCATTTTCCCAGCCTGCCCTTCCTAAACATTCCATATCCAGCCACAGGATGTCTTCATTTGGAAGGGACCTTGAAGACCACCTGGTTCCAGCCCCCGTCCCACGGACTGGGACCTTCCACCACACCAGGTTGCTCAGAGCCCAACCCTGGTAGCTCTCAGCTCTGTGAGCTGTCCCACTGTGTCCTTGTAACCCCAAGATTTCGTGTGGGATTTGACCACAGGAATTGTGAGATGGATTTGGAAAACAGGCTGAGCAGGGAAGGGCTCAGGGGGTCCAAAATCATCTGCCGTGGAAAAGGGGTCAGCGAGAAGGCTAAGCTGGGCTTCTTCTCATCTCCAAACTCCGGGGGAACTTCTTCGTGCATCGTGTCCTTTGGAAGAAAGGGCTCGTGGTCCTGGAATGCCGACACGCCCATCCCAGTACCTCCTAGCGGGATGCACTGGTGAAACTGGGGCCTGGCGCTGCCACCTCCTGACGAGAGAGGAAAACGCACCTCCCTCATCCCAGTCCATTTCCCGAGGAAGGAAGGGAGGCGGTTTTAGGTTTCAAATGTTCGCTGTTTCCAGAATTCGGGTTTCGCAGTCATTGGGTTCCAACCAGCTTTAGGGTGAGAAACCTCCATATGAAAATTAAATAAGGGGGGAAATTCTCTAAATTCTTCCTAAAAAATGAGAAAAATTCTCTAAGTTCTTCCTAAATAAGGAGGAAAAAGTCTCTGAATTTTTCCAAAATAAGGAGGAAAAGTCTCTCCATTTCTATGACCAAGGCACAAGTTGAATTCCAAGGGGAGCACTTCCACCTGGCCTTTCCAGAGAACCTGCCAGCTCCCACAAGGTGACACCGCCCCTCGCCCGCTGAGCACTCAGTTTTGGGTCATTTTTCCCCTGTTATTTTGAAAGGCGATGCCGAAGGGGCGCCGCTCGTGGAACCAGCAGCAGAACAGGTTCTGCAGCTCGGGAAGGATCTCCGGAGTGAAACTCAGACCTCCGGGAGCGAAGGGGGTCGCCACATCCCTGGGATTTCAGCAGCGAGACACAGAAGGGAGCCCTGTCACCACTGGTGTCCTCCCGTCCCCAAAGTATTCCCTGTCACCACTGGCACCCTCCCGTTCCCAAAACCACTTGTAGGTCAGGCTGCGCATCGGGATGGCAAGGAGGGAGGACAGTGGAGAAGACCCTTTCCCAGGGAGGAGATGGTCCGGGCTGGGTTTATCCTGAGAAAAGGAAAGATATTTTTATGTCTCTGCATCAAAAAGCCTTTGGCTCTTCCTAAGAAACTCCCGAGCCCACCATGGTTGGTCCTACATTCCCTGGGGAACCTAATCCCCTTCTCCCACGGGATCCAAGTGGGCTCCCAAAACAATGAAGCTTTAAACAAACACTGCAGTGCCCCACGTTTGCAGAGCACTGTGAACGCTCCCTGATTTGGGAGGGCAGGGGGAGCTTCCACAGCATCCAGCCCTGTGTCCGCGTGTCCCCATGTCCATGTGTCCCCATGTCCGTGTGTCCCAATGTCCTTGTGTCTGTGTGTCCCTGTATTTGTGTCTGTGTGTCCCTGTATCCATGTGTCCCTATATCCGTGTGTCCCCATGTCCGTGTGTCTGTGTGCCCCCGTATTCATGTGTCCCCATGTCTGTATGTCCCTGTATCTGTGTCTCTGTGTCCATGTGTCCCCCTGTCCCCATGTTCCCCTGTCCGTATGTCCCCATATCCATGTGTCCCTGTGTCCCCATGTCTGTGTATTCATGTGTCCCTGTATCCGTGTGTCCCCATGTCCATGTGTCTCTGTGTCCATGTCCCCCGTGTCTGTCTGTCCCTCTGTCCATGTGTCCCAATGTCCCCGTGTCCATGTGTCCCTGTATCCGTGTGTCCCTGTGTGTCTGTGTTTCCCTGTATCCATGTGTCCGTGTGTGCCCATGTCTGTGTGTCCCGGTATCCGTGTGTTCCTGTATCCCTCTGTCCCTGTGTCTGTGAGTCCCTGTGTTCACGTCCCCGTGTCCATGTGACCCTGTATCCATGTGTCCCTCTGTCCCTGTATCTGTGTGTCCCTGTGTCCGTGTGTCCCCATGTCTGTGTGTCCCTGTGTCCATATGTCCCCATGTCCGTGTGTCCCTATATCCATGTGCCCCTTTGTCTGTGTGTTCCTGTGTCCACGTGTCCCTCTGTCCCTGTATGTGTCCCTGTGTTCTTGTGTCCATGTGCCTGTGTTTCCCTGTATCCATTTGTCCGTGTGTCCCTGTGTCCCTGTATCCCGTATCCGTATGTCCCCTGCAGCTGCCCCGGACACCGCTCGGAATATCCGCGTGTTCCACCGAGGAGGAGCTCCGGCCCCAAGGACAACCCCATCTCCCCTCCCCGCAGGGTCACGGCAAAGTCAGCGATATTTATGAGCACGCCTGTTGAAGGCAAAGACAATCCCCGCTCTTTATCCATCACAGGAAGAGATTCCCAAGGCCTTGAGATGACATGGATGGATTTCTTCCTCCTCTGCTCACCCTCCTGGGTGTCCTTTTGACCCACAACCCCCGGCCCTGGGCTTTGAATCCACTCCAAGCACTTTCCTTTCACACAGAACAAGGGATAATATCCGCAATATCTGCAGAATCACCAAACCATTTTGTTCCAAGTGTTCTCTTTTTTTATTAATTCCATATATTTTTTATTATTAGAGTATAAGAAGGAATATGTAACATACACTTCACTTATCCTTATATTAATATAGTTAAAGGAATCAACGCTTCTTTATCCTGCTTATTCTGTTACAATAAAGGCAATGCACAGTTACAAATCTCACATCTATGACTTAGTAAAATCAACAACTCAGTGGAACCATCTCTGTGAAATCTGAGCATCCAACAAAGCTGAAATAAAAGGTATCAGTATTTTTTCTGCAACACTTCATTGGCTTATTACACTCCCATGAAGTGTTTTGATGAAACAGTAGGATTTGGGCTGGGGGGAAAAAAAAAAAAAGTATTCCCTTGGAAAATGTTGGACCTGGGAAGCCTGTTACACCTTTTATGTCTCAATTTACACTCTCAGAGCAAAGCTGGATGAATTGAAACATTCCCTCTGTCTCTGGTGTTGCTGATTCCCTGCTTGGTGTGCAGGTATTTGGTCAGAGGCAACGGCTCCTCCAGGATTTTGAGACCTGGGCTGCAAAGCTCCTCCACCAAGGCTGGTAAGAACCAGCAGATGGCAGGACCAACCCAAGGCTTGGCTTCCCCGGGCACCATGGACATTCCCAAAATGCCAGGTTGGGTGTCCGTGATCCCATTCCAGCTCCACAGCCTCAGGCAGAGGAGGAGTAACTCCTTCAGCATCCCAAACAGCTGAGACCCACAGCACTGCATCACTGAGGACCAAGGGTCCTAAACCTCCAAATATCCAGCTGTGCATCACATCTGCCTTTCCTGGAGGGCAGGGATGCCCAGAACTTATTCCAGGGACACACAGACACCCAGAGCAGAGCTACCAGGCTTCCCACAGGGGCGATGGGACCACAGCCCCCTTGGAAGGAGGAAAACAAGATCCCAGGGAGACAAATCCCTTCCAGTAACTCACAACTGGAACAAATCAACACCAAGCAAGAACAAATAACGATTAAACAACTGGCTTCATCTTTCTTGTCTCCTGGTGCAATTCCTCCACATCAGCTTTGTCTTTTCCCAGAGAAGAAATTCTACCCTTAAAAAAAACCCAACCAACCAACCAAAAAAAAGCAGTTCTCCAAAACAGCTGGAAGAACTTGGTTCATTTTGAAGTCCTTCTTTGTGGCAAACAGCCAACACCCAGAAGAGGGGTGGAAAGGGCTGATGTCTCAAGAAATTCTGAGCATTTTTAGACAACACACAAAAATTAGAGCCCTTGTTGGTGCAGTGGTAGATGGCAGCAGCTGCTCTTAAAACACAGCCATTTCCAGGATGGAAGCACTGAAACCATTTTCTCAATAACCTGCTCCAAAATGGGCAGGTATTTCACTTAAGCCCTTCTTGTTTTCCAGTAAAAACTACTCCAGGATATTTTATGCTTCCCCTGCTCCCATGGGGTCCCTCATGACCTCTTGTCCTGTCAGAAAAGGTGAATATCTGAGTTTTCTGCTCAGATTTCAATCTCTGGATTCCACAATCCAAGTCAACACATCCAAAGCACTTCAGGGCTGTCCCACCACGGGCCTCAAGTTCCAAATCCAGCAGCTGGTTCAACAACCCCCCCACTTTCAACACTTTATAATTGCCGAGTTCTTCCTATTTATGGGCTTATTATTAATGCTTTTAATTACTTCAGCTGCCCATTCTTAGGCCTTTCACTCCTGGGATTTACATTCTGCTTCTCATTCCGGGGGCAAAAAGGATTCTGTGATAGGAGCAGAAACTGTGAGAGTTGGCAGAACTGATGACAAAATGCTTGGGACTCAACTGTGACAAGCTGTCACACCCTCCCTCTCTCAAACACACTTAAATCTGTCAGAGAGATCTTTGCCATGTGTGCTCAAAAGGGAAAAAAAATGGAAATATCTTTTTCCACAAGGGTACGGGATTCCAGCACATGAGGGGGAAAAGAGAAAAAGGCGGGGAGGGGGGGGGGAGGAAGAGGGAAAACAAATCTCCAAATTATGCAACTTATCCATCATTTACAGCTCGAGAACACGAGTGAACGACCTTCAGCCCCGTCCCCTGGCAGGACCATTAATATCACTTGTTATTTTCTGGGACAAGCAGCCTCCTCAGCACTCCTCCCACCAGCTTTTCCTCCCTTTTGTAACAAAATCCTTGGCACCAGCAGCCTCTGAAACGCGGGGAGGAAGGAAACGGCCACTGGAGGAGACAGCCAGGTCCTGTGGCTTTGTTTGTCCACTCTGGCACCCTCAGGAGCCTCACAGAGGATTGGACAGGCTTTAGGACACAGCTCTGCTGATGGCTTTGCAGTTTAGCTCATTTGTTAAAGGTGGTGTGGGGGCAACTGAGCCCAAAAATCAAACTCAGTCCCTTTTATCAGGTGGCCAGAAAGGTGTTACAGCCCCATCGATTCAAGGTAGAGCGCTCTGGGTGCCACCTCGGTGCCACAGCGAGCGCTGAGGAACAACGCCACCCACCAAAGGAGGTTCTGAACCCTCTTGGGAGGAAGGCTGAGGCACAGGGAATGGTTTTAGGAACTTTTCTCCCCGTTTTCCCTATGCTCCATGTGCATAGCAAAGGTTTGTGGGGCCCCAGCACGTCAGGGGGGATGCCCAAACCAGAGGAAGGCACATCTGAGGACCAACACCAGTGATTCATTCTTCCCAAACTCATCATTAATTGCAGGACACATCCTCATGACCTGTTGGAAAGGTTGTCATTAACACCTGTGTCATTTAATTAAAACATGGGGAGGAGGAGGCCAAAAACCATGAAATCACTTTTGTTGCAAACATTTCTACACATCTGCACAACACCTTTCCAAAGAAGCTGTTTGTCACTCGTTCAAGTGGGGACAGAGATATGATTGGTTGGGTTTTGACATAAAAGGAGAACCATAAGAAAGACATACCTGAAGAGTGACTTTTGCTGCTAGAAGGAAGAAAAAAGCCCAGTGCACCTCTGATCAACCAGTGGAAGTGACAACAAAAGCTTTCACCTGGCACTTTAAGGCTGAATTTTGGCTTGGTTTTGTGTCTAGCAGGTCCACAGGTAAGCAAAGCAGGTAGGACAGATGACACACAGGTGGCAGGAGGAAACATCTCCCACGGGACAGCTGAGAAACTCCAGGAGCAACGTTGGGAAGATCCTGGCATCTGAGGGACAGCAGGGGGAGTAGGCTGGGTGGTGAAGTCACCTCCAGCAGTCCACATGCACGCTCAGGCACTGCAGATTTGAGCCCCAAGATCCAAGGATTGGGAGATCTTGGCCTCTGACTTCACCACGGTGTTTTACAGGCAGACCCATTGCCCCAGTTCACTGAAGGAGTCACGTTGTCATCTCTCTCCATCACAAGTCCCAAGTGGGGAAACTGAGGCACCAAGTCTTTGTGATCACCTTCCAGAGGTCCTGCTCCTGTCGTGCTTGCTCCATTGGGATCAACAGGGTTGACTCAGACCCCCCAAAATCCGGCATTTCTCACTAAAATGCACCTGGAAAGAGCGATTCCCAAGAGGGGCGTTCATCAGAAAGGACATCCACGGTGAGGAGACGGACTTGCTGCTCGGAGGTGGAATGGAAGGAACGTTGAGATGCAGCACTCAGAAGAGGGTGAGAGGCCCTGGCGTCGAGCAAAACATTTGGATCCTTCCGTAAGAGCATTCCTAACCTCTGTCTGGAGCAAGGAAACACACAGAGCACACATCCCACCTCAGGTAACAACAGGAGCATGTTTATTCAGGTCTGGCACTTACAGAACTCGGAAGGACAAAGGGACACGTCACTCGTTTTCCAGAAAAAAAGTCAGCCCAGGATCAGAAGGAACAAAACTATTTTTATAAAAAGAGATTCTGCAGCTGCAAGGGGGGTGTGGGGGGCCAGGAATGTGTCTCCCTTCGGATCACGCATTCCCAAGGCCCACGTGCTGGAGGCCAGGAGAGAGGCAGGAAAGTCTGAGCTTCTCACCTGCTGGTGGCGTGGGGTTCAGTCGGATCTTGGCGAGTCCCAACCTTGCTTTAACCAACCTTAGAAACGAGGTGGGGGGGGCAGCAAAGGGAGGGTGTGTTATTATTAGGTATAAAAGCAAGAAAACCCTTCCAAAATGCTCCAAGGAGCTGCGAGAGTGCAGTGGGGGCAACGTCCACAGGAAGAGAGAGAGAGAGAGAGAGAGAGAGAGAGAGAGAGAGAGAGGAGAGAGAGAGAGAGAGAGAGAGAGAGAACGGCTCAGCCAGACCGCCCCGGTCTCCGGCGCTTGGAAGAGCATAAAAGTCTGGCAAAACAAATCGCCTCGGGAGCCTCCTGAGAAGTGGAAGACCTCCTTGCAGCCAGCGACAGAGAAGACAATGGCTAATGAACGAGAGCCCCCCTGCCCCCGGAGCAGGCGGCTCTTCCTCGGGCAGCCCCGTCGGGTCAGGCGTGGGCCCGGAGGACGTAGAAGAGGCTGAGGAGGATGCCCAGGGCCAGGAGGCTGGAGCTGGCCTTGACAGCACCGGCGCCGCTGATGTTGCACAGGAAGGAGTCGCAGCAGTAGACGGAGGCGGCCGCGATGCCCAGGTTGATGCCGGCGCTGGGGCAGATGGGAGAGCAGCCCTTGGAGATGGACTGGCCGGATTTTCCGCCTGCATTTGGGGTGGGGGAGGAGAGGGAGAGAACAGAGAGAGGGTTTTTAGGGCGCACCCCGAGACCGGGTTGGAGCTTTCTGGTCACGTGTTCCTCGAAGGAAGCGACAGCCCCTGAGGTGTCACAGAGAGGGTGAAGCTTCTTGGTGTCAGAGGTCTCAACCAGCCCACGCATTTCAAGGAACACCAGTGAGAACTTCCCTGTGATAACTTCCCTGTGACAACCTCCCTGCGACAACCTCCCTGCGACAACCTCCCACACAGACCCCAGAGACCACCCCTCAGGGGAGACACCCCTCCAAGGCTGTTGGACAACATTCAGTCACAAGGGCTCCGGTGAGGAATCCCCAAAAAATCTCACTCCAGCTTCACCCTGGGGTTCCTCAAGTGAGACAAGGAGCACACAGTGCTCAAGGGGAGGGCACCTGTGAGCCAAGTCTGCACTTCCAGAGAAGCACAGCACAAGTGGAGGGGCAGGGAAGAGGAAACCATGAGCAAAGGTGGGAGGTTTGCTGAAGCTCCCAGCCTTCATTTGTGCATCCATGACCCACCCATGGGATCCCACCACGGGATCCCGGCTCTGCAAAGACCTACCAGAGCACCCTGCTTCTCTCAGAGCAGCAGCTGGGAAGCACAGAGCACACACCACCCCCCTCCCCCACCAAATATTCCCTGGCTCTCAGAGAGGAAACCCACAAATCTCCCTTCCCACCTCATCCACGGAAAGCAGAGAAGCCAAAGCGGGACACAGGGAACAAAAAACCCAAACACAAGGCCAAAAAAAACCCCAAACCCAGCAGAAACAGAAACCCTGGAGCCTCCTCCAGAGGAAGCCTGCAGCATCCTCCACGCTTTCACTTATTCAGCAGCACAACCTCCCCCCTCCTCCCCGAAATTCCCCCCAGACTCCCGGGCGTCGGAGCAGGCACGTGGGCCCTTAACGTGACTCCTCCTGGCAGCGCGTCCCTCCTCAGAATTCCCGTGGGATGCTCCGGACGCTCCGTTGCTAAGCAGAACTTTCCCTTTTTTCCAAGCTCCCCCCCTCCCCGCCCACCCAGAAAAGGAAGGAAAAGCCTCCCTGCAGCTCAGCAGGTGACCCAGGAGAGCAGCCAAGAGGGGAAGCAGAAGGTCCCGTGGGCACTCACCGAGTCCCACCCCGACGTACGTCGTCACACAGTGGTTTTCATTCTCCCCACACTTGACGGGCGTCAGGCAGGCCCAGTTGGAGGAGGCATCAGAGCATGAGAAGCAGATGAGTGTGTGGGCTGGAGAGGAAGGCAACAACTCGGTTAAGGGTGGTGGGAAGACCTCCTTACTTGGCAGTGCCCACCTCCCCACTCGGTGGCCCCCACCTCCAACACGTGGCACATCCATCCACACTTCCTATTTCACCTCTATCAACCTGCAATAAGGGTTTTGGGTTTTTTTCACCCCAAAAAGTCGGCCAAGTGAAGGGTTCAAGCATCAGGGATATGTTTGGAGCTCTTGGCAGGATCAACCATCAATGATCCTCAGTGCTACCACAGCCTGGTAGGTTGTGTCACCCTCCTGTTGGCACCAAGTTCAAGCTCTGGCTGCTGACCCAAAACTAAACTACAGAGGTAAATCTTTGAGATTGGAGCTTACTCTGATCAGCCACCATGGACATGGTGTCCCTGCCCGTGGCAGGGGGTTGGAACTGGATGATCTCCAAGGTCTCTTCCAGACCAAACCACTCCACCAATCTATGACACTGATGGGGATTGCTCCAGGCGTGACCACGGCATCAAGCTTTCCATGACCTGCCTCTGGGCACCAAGACCTGGCCACACTTGAGCTCCAGCACGTGGTGGAAATGATTTCTCAGCTGGAGCAAACTCAGTAAGACCTGCAAGGACTTGCACCACCCCACTGCCCCCGGAGTCACCACAGTATGAAGGCAGCTTAGGCACCCAAACGTTTTAATTTGGAGCAGGAGCAGTAATTTCCATGCCTTCCCTCATGGCAGGTCCCCTAAATCACAGAGTCATGGAGTCATTTAGGTTGGGACAGACCTCCAAGACCATGGAGTCCGACCACTAACCCGGCGCTGCAAAGTTCACCACTAAACCAAGTCTTTAAGCAACACATCTACACGTTTTTTGAACCCTTCCAGGGATGGTGGTTGCACCCATTCCAATGCTGGACCACCTGTTCAGTGAAGACATTTTTCTTAATATGCCCAATTCCTGGCACAACTTTCATGGCTTATCCTACACCAGCAGGATGGACTACACCAGCTGGGTCCCATCCCACATCCTTCAGATCTACCCAAGAAAGACGGGAAAGAGTGGGAAAAGGCCTTCAGGGGTGGGAAATGGTTGTGGAAACAGCCTGGCCCAGTGACCCAGCAGGGACAGGGGAACTTTGATCTCCTCTGTATCTCACACACAAGAACTTCACATCCACCCTGCAGTTGTTGACCTACAAATGCAGACAGATCCAGTCTGTCCCAGCATTTCATGGGTTCTGAGTTCAGAGTTCTCAGCCCTTCCACAAGGCACCACCCTCCTCCTCTGTGCTCACAGGACACCAACCAGAGCAGGGGCTGATTCAGGAGGGGAAGTGCCAGGCAGCACCAACTCCTGCTCCCCCCTTTCAGCCCCACCAGATTACATCACAATCACAGGCTGGTTTGGCTTGGAAAAGACCTTAAAGCCCATCCCGTCCCACCCACCCTGCCACGGGCAAGGACACCTTCCACTGGACCAGGCTGCTCCAAGCCCTGTCCAACCTGCCCTTGGACACCTTCCTGGGATGGGGCAGCCACAACTTCCCTGTTCCAGGGCCTCACCACCCTCCCAGGGTGGAAATTTTTTCCTCATCTCCAACCTGAGCATACTCTCTCCCAGTCTGAAGCCATTCCTGCTTGTCCTATCACTTCATGCCCTGGCAAAGAAAGTCCCTGCCCAGCTTGTTGTAGGCCCCCGTCAGGTGAACCCACTGAGGCTCAGCAGTCCCTGTCGTGGACTGTTCTGAAGAATAAGTTGGACAAATACTGCTCAGCAGCTGTCCCACCCTGCCATGGCACAACGACAACTTGAGGTTCTTCTCAATCCCATTTCTCTCAGGATCCCTGTTCCTTTCTACAAGGAAGTTGTGTGAAGAATTGAGTGAAGAATAACAACTGTTCTCAGAGGAACAGCTTTTGAGCAGCCACAGCTGAGGAGGGGGAAGAAAACAAAACACAATCTCACAGGAACAGATCAAATGGGTTAGTGGGAGATCCTGAACGTCCCATCAGGGCAGCCAAACGACTCTGCTTTGGAGGGGAAGCCAAAACCACAGTCCCCCTTAGCAAGAATTCCCTGGACTGCCTCACATCCTCCCAAGGATCATCACTCTGGTAACAAGTCCTGCAACAAACCCCAGTTACCTGAGCCCGCCACGGCTGACACAGCACCCAGGATGATTATAGGGCCACCAGCTGAGTCAAAAGCCTCAGGAGACATTCCTCAGTGGACCTGGCCTCTGGATTTAAGAGAGGGGGGGGGAGGAGGACAGAGCCAGCCACTGAGTCACTGCCACCTGCCAAGCCCACCAAGCACTTCCATGGGCTGCCCAAAGCTCAGTGTGGGACATCTGTTCTCCTGCTCCTTTGGCTCAGGTGAACTGTCCCAAAACCCTCCACCTTGCAACCAGCCCGAGGAGGCCACCTGACTCACCCCATCTCACAGGGGTTAAGGGGATGACAAGCTTCCCGTGGGCTTTGGGGCAGGACAGAAGTCCCCATATGGACCTGCTCATTCTGCTGGAGGCACGAGCCGAGTGGCTCGATGGTATTCATGAAACCTTTGAGGTTCCAGGAACAAACACACCAGAAATGTTTGTCCACGACATCCAAGTGCCTTTAGGCATGAAATTCTCTGCCACGTGACTAAATCTACAGCCTCTTCCACCTGTTCCCATCGTTTTCTTTGTCACACCCAGCTATTACCCCTTGTCTTAACAGTAGGGCAGAACCCTTCCAGGAGAGGCAAGTCCTTCAACATAATTTCAGTGAGGAAATATTCAGTCACTTGCTGCCCCTCCAAAAGAAAAAAAAAAAAAAAAAAAA
>VXAU01001977.1:0-58260 GCA_013399695.1 Formicarius rufipectus | reverse complement strand
CACCGCCCCCACCCCGGCCGCGCCCCCTTTCGATTCCCCGAGCCCGCACCGCCGGCGTCGGGAAAAGAAACACAAAGAAAACCCGAAACGAAACAAGAAGCGCGGCTGCCCCGCCGGATCTAAAAGAAAAAACTTTAAAGGGTTTTTTTTCCGTCCCCTTTTTGGGGCTGTGGGATGGGTCCGACTCGTGCCACCCCCTGATGCGCGACTCCTTCTTACTCGTAGGAGCTGATTTCGTGCCTCTCTCCCCTCCTCCGTGCCTCATCATTCGTAGATCCCTTAAGCGCACACGCACCCCCTCTCCATACCCTCCTGAGCACCCTGTACCCACATATTCCCTGTGTGCAGGGCTCCCTGCATGGACCTTCTGCATGCGACCCCTCCCCAAATGCATAGGGAATCCCTGCATGGCACCCCCTCTTCATGGACGGCCCCTCTGCATGCGCAGCTCCCATGGAAGATCCAAGCACGTAAAGAAACAACTTCCCCTTCTGTTTCCCAGAGACTAAATTGGATTAGACATAGAGGATTGGGAAGCTCGAAGGGCAGCACCAGCAGCTGGGGTGGCATGGGACAGTCTGAGCTGCTTGGCAGGATGAGTCTTCAGAGGGGAAATAAGTCCACCAGAAAGGTTTGTTGGAGTGGCCCAAATTCGGTAGGTCCCACCAGAAAGAGCTAAACCCTCTAAGAAATGGGCTGCAGGAAGGGCAGTGGGGGAGGGACCCTGGGAAGGTGGCTGTCAGGAAAGCCTGGGAACGGAGGAGAAGGCTGGTGAGCCAGCAGCGAACAAGCAGGCTTGACAAACTCTATGCCACAGATGGGGTTTATTCTGCAGAGTCAGCATTTCCTGGCAAATGCATCTGTCAGAAGAAGTTCCAGCTCCTGTCTCATCAGAGTGCATTCAGAGTACTCTGCTTGGGAAACAAATCCGTGCCTGCAAACTCCTGGTTCCCTTTTCTCTCCCGTGGCTCATTTTTTGTTTCTCACTGCCAGGTATTGTAGCAGGAACTGACTTCCAAGCAGTGTGTTTCTGTGGTCTAATGTATTCCACTGGAATGGGCTGCTGGGACTGGTTCCTTCTCTGGTTCACAAACCAAATACTGAAAAAAGTGGGAAGTTTCAGTTTTGTGGTAGCCTGAGAAACCATAATTCCAGGACACTCACAAAACCCCTGTCTCCCAGCACACCAAGCTGAGGTTGTGCCCATGAGAATCTGTCTGGCTTTTTGTAGCTACACATAAAGCATCTCCCAGTATTTAGCTCAGCTTTGAGCTGCAGCACTTGAGGTTTAATTTCTGGGTATCAGGAAGGCAAAAGTATTTTCCTGCAGCTCTTCTCTGCCTTCAATGTCTGCTAAACTGAAATAAAGTGGATTTAGTTTGGATATTTGGAAGAAACTCCTCCCTGTGAGGGTGGGCAGGCCCTGGTACAGATTGGCCAGAGAAGCTGTGGCTGCCCCATCCCTGGAAGTGTCCCAGGCCAGGCTGGGCAGAGCTTGGAGCAACCAGGGATAGTGGGAGGTGTCCCATGGCAAGGGGACTGGATTATTTTTCAGATCTCTTCCAACCCAAACCCTTCTGTGATTCTATGAGATACTCTCCTCACCTCCAGGAGACGTGTACAAGGTCCTACAGCTTCCTGGTTTACTCCCACACGTGAATATAACATTATCAGTCCCTCTGTTTCCTGGAGAGGACCTGTCTGTTATTAGACCTGTTAATAGAAGGAAGAGGGAGGACCTAAGAGTCACAAGGGACTCAACCCACCACAGGATCTGGTGTCACCCCGATACTCTGGAGTGGCTGGGCAGGGACAGCATTAATTACAGGGTGCTGCAAATGGACAGAGGACCGGAGCAACCAGGGACCAATTAATTCATTGTGGTGGAGGATGCACCAGGTAAGGAAGGAAGCCCTCCTGAAGGCTTGCTTGCACTCAGTGACCCTTGTGGGTCCCTTCCAGCTCACGATATTCCCTATTTTGTGGTCTAAGCTTGCGTCTCCCACCTCCTTACCAAGGCTGTGGTGTGGGACAGACTGCAAAAGGCAACACTGTTGGCAGAGATTTCTGCTCTGGACCGACACACAAAACACTGCCCTGGTTGTTCCAGCCTCTTCCTGCCAACTGGGGGGTTGTTTGGAGGTTTCCCTGAACCATTGGCTTCATATGGAGAATACAAAGCCAAAAACATCTCTTTTCCCAAGAAGAGGGACACAGGAAGAAAGGCAGCAGGGGGTTGAGTCCAGCAACAGGAATGTGGCCTGTGCTGGGGCAAGGCAGAGACAGGTACAAAAACATGCCAGAGGGAGAAGGAGATAAGGCAGAGGCTGGATCTGAGAGCAAACTGGTGCTTGGGTAAATATTTCAAGGTTGCTGACCCATGGGGGAGGACGGGGCTGTGTTCCCATCAGGAAATGATGAGTGTAACAGCTCCTTTCACGGGCCAAGGGGGAGCAGAGAGCCTGCAGCAATTAACAGCAGACTAACGAGGTCTGCAGTGCAGGGCTCCCCGGCTGAACCCACCCTCGAGGAGACCTGGGCTCACTGAGAGCTTCCTCAGCTTCTGTAGAGCCAGGTGGCACCTGCAGAGGTTCCCTCCCCACCACGTTTGTCCCCCAGGGCTTGTGTGAGCCTTCCCGACACGTGGGTCTCTGTGAGGTGTTTTCCCCACTTAGTGGAGCAAAACGGATGGCACAGGGAGGGACAAAGGCCTTTCTTTTCTGTCATTGCGTCATTCTCTGGAGATAAGAAGTGTTCTGGTTTCTCTTCTGCAGAGGACAGGACTGCTCTGTGGAAGAGCCCTGTCCCACCTGCCAAAAACCATGTCACTGGAGAAGATGGGGGATGAGTCTGGCAGAGGACTGGGAGGACATGAGCCATCCTTTCACCTGGAGCCCAGGACCTCCATCCTTGCTGCAAGGTGTATTTCCTCTCATCCCCAAAATTCTCTTTGCCCAGAGCACTCAGCTGCAGCACAGCCGTGGCATGAAGGTCTTCACTGCTGGCACAGCCTCTGGCACTGCTGGGATTGTGGTGGACCATCCCTGAGACTTCTGCTCACACCCTCCTGCTCCACCTGCATGAATGGGAGACCTGACTCCCTGTTTCAGCCCTTCCTCATCATCCCACCCTGGATTTTCCTCCTCTTGAAGTCCCTTCTGGTTGCTCTGGATCAGAGTTGCCCAGAAGACCTTCAGGAACTTATTTGGAACATTCCAAGGATGCTCCAGACACGGGTTTTGCCATGGGCTTCTTTGCTGTCAATGTCCTCTGTCACACTGACAGGCCACTCTGCTATATCTCATGGGAAAAGACCTGAGATAAGTCTCCAGGTTGTTCTGGGGAGGGAAGAGGCTTTTCATCCCTTCCACCAAAAATGTGCCTCTCTCTAAGCAAGGAATTCCCCGGGATCCAGGGAGGCAACACAACCAGTGCTGGAGCTGAAGGCCAGGGGTTGTGGGGATTTATAGTAGAAATGTTACTTTTGGTGCAAAAAAAACATAGGAATGGGAATGTTCCAGGGTATGAGAGGACTGAAAAGAACCAACAGATCGAGGGTAAATAGGAAAGGCGTTTTTTGATTGCCGTGGAGCTTCCTGTGTCTGCCTCCTGTCAAATGAAGGGGAGGTGCAAACTGACCTCGGATAAACCGATCTTAGATTAGAGTCCCCAGAGCACTCAAAGCAGGGTGGGAGCCATAAAACACCCAGATAAAGAAAACAAAAGAGCTGGAATATTCAGCCATTTCACCCAAAAGGGGAAAAACAAAAGGGCGAGGGAGCCCAGAGGAGCCAAGACAGAATCCTCTCTCTAAAAGCAGTAAATGGCAAGTCCCAAATGTTGGGGGGGGAGGATTTTTTGTGCTCTGCTTTTCACCTTTTACCTTGTGCTCAGCCTCGGAGGCGTGAGAAGAACTGCAGAGCTTCCACCTCTTGGCCACCTGTGGCATGGGAGCGACACGGGCCACATCATCTGGTCACACACATGCCGGTGATCAGATTAACCCCATCAGGAGGAGCGTGAGAGGGCAAAAGCCACGTTCACAGACGTCTTTGGATGATAAAATTGCTTCCTCCTCGCAAAAGATCAGCGGGTTTTATCAGTCCAATTTCTTCAGGCTGCAAGGAGGGAGTTTGTCGTTCCCAGGAGCAGCGTCTGCACGCTCTCTAATTAACATCTGATTAACATCTCCGGCTGGCGGCGGCCCCGGAGCTGCCGGCAGGTCCCAGGTGAGCTGTTTCTTGGCTCTCCTGGACCGAGGGAGATCGAACCCCTGACACACCCCCCGAGCGCGACGACGATGCTCTGTGCGGTGCTTAAGGACTTCCAAATGGAGAAAGACCTGGAAGAGGGGAAAACGATCGTCCCTAAGCAGAGCTCTCTCCACTCCGTGCCTCAGCTCTACTTTTGTGGTGGTCGAGATCCTGGGAAACCTGGAGGTGCTCTGGAAGCTGAGCAAACAAACATCCCTTGGGGTGAAGTTCCTGCGTGGAAGAGCATCTTTGGGTCACCTTTGCTGCTGGAAGTGTTATATATTTGGCTTGGAGCAACCTGGTCTGGTGAAAGGTGTCTCTGCCCATGGCAGGGAGTTGCAATGGAATCATCTTCAAGGTTCCTTTCCACCTGGAACGTTCTGGGATAAAGCAAAATGAAGCTTGAACACCACAGTTTTGTCTAGGGAAGAGAACCAGCTGCACATGGGGGTGAGAGAAAGGAGGCAGAGGGAACCAGGAGGGGCAACTGAGGTTGTTCTCCAGCTCCAGTGGAGACGCGCAGAGTCCAGTGTTTCTCTGGGCTTCAATTGTGGTGCTGAAGCTGCTGATTCTGGAGGCAGTTCTCCAGCTCTTCACCAGATGTCAGGTGCCAGGAATCCTCTCTGGTGTTCCCTGAAAGCCTCTTTGCTGCCCTGTGAACCCCTAATGCAAAAAGTGGGGAGAATGGAGCAACCCAAGCCTTCCCTTTGGAGCAGGGACTGGAAGGATCTCACCCCATCTCCCACCAGTTTACACTCCCCAACAGAGCAGTTTGCACAGTTCTGGCAAGGCTTTGTTTCACAATTCTCCCTTCAACTTGACACGTGTTAAACTTGTGATCTCACACATCATCTTTTCCTGCCAGGTTGCTGCAGGCAGATTTAGTCATCTCCTATTTGTGCAGGTGGTGGGTCCACAATAACTGTAAAGCTTTTGTGCTCTCCTCCCTAAATTACCCTCTTTCTTAGGCTCTCAGATCTATTGGAGTCACCCAGAACTGGCCTATTTGCAGATTCCCTCTGTTTGTCACCCTTGAGCTCAAGGAATTTATTTTCTAATCCCTCATTCAAACCAGCAATTAAAACTTTGCATCAGCCCAGAACCCAGATAAGCCACAGAAACCCCTGTTTAATAGATCACTCCAGCCTGACAGAAAATTGTCTGTTGTTATTTGCTCGTGCTTTTTAGCTGGACTGTGTTTTCTCAGTTTTCCTCCTGAGACCATCGTGTGTCACGGTGCCAAGAGCTTTATTAATGCTGAGCTATGTGACAGGTGCCACTTTTACCATAACTGAAGGTTTTGTTATCTTGTCACAGGTGGGAATAACACCCATCTGTCACAACATTCTTGCTGCTCGTCCCCATCTCCTTGATAGCCCTTAGACCACTGAAAATTGTTTGATGGTCTTTTTCAGAGCTTTTTTGCCGTACTGGAGTCTGGGTTGGCTGCTCTGTGTGTCCCCAGAGTCTTCCCAGCCCCCTTTATAATGATGGAATGTTGGCTTTCCTCATGGAAAGAGTTGTCCAGCATTGAAAAGGGCTGCCCAGAGCAGTGGTGGAGTCCCCATCTATAGAGGGGGGATGACTGGCCGTGGCACTCAATGCTCTGGGCTGGGGGACGAGGTGGGGATGGGTCACAGATTGGACTCGATGATCTTGGAGGTCTTTTCCAGCCTCAGTGATTCTGTGATTTGTTGTGATAAACACCCAGATTTCCCTATTGTGAGGACACAGGAGCAGGTAAAACAGGCTGGGCTCAGTAGCTCCAATGGATGCCCCAGATTCCTTCTCCCAGTGCCTCTGCCTGGACACCTCTTTGGCTGACACCCCTCACACCCCTCCCCGATGTGCATATTCCTGTTGAAGACATCACATTTCTCTGCTTTTGATGTGTTCATTGGTTAATCTCATTAATATCCATGGCATCCAAGTGGTTCTTTGTTGGAACCTGTGCAAGTTCTCAGGCCAAGGAATCAGGAGCAGCTTCCAAGACAGAGGCCTCAGTGATAACGATGGGATCTGCAGGATGACCTTGGCCAGCAGTGAACTGAGAGGAGAACCTGCTGATATTCCGTGGAATGATACAAGTGAAAGGTTCTATTAATAAAGTTAAGATAGATAAGCACCCTCAAGTCACTTTTCAGAGACCTTCAACTCCCACACCTGCAAACTTTCACTCCAGGAGCCACATGCGTGGATGAGACAACCTGGAAATCCTTTTAAATTCATCCCCTTCTCCTCCAAAGAATCAGAGCAATCCTGGAATGTTCAGCATCCACAAATTTCAGGAAAAGAAAGGCTTCCACTAAAGTCGTCAACAAGAACCCCTAGGAACCACTCTTTCCATTTGATCTTGTTGGAGGCAACATCCTATGAGTGGGCAGCACTTAGACCAGTGTGGTGAAGAGGACAGGAAGAGCTCAGGAGGTATTGAGGGTCTGCAAAAGACCTGGATGAGGTTTCTTCTCTCTCCTTCACTCTACCCTTCCTGGTTCCCCACCAGCCACCACCCTCAGTGGAATTATCTCAACCCTTGAGTTGTTCCCTCCCCTCCAGCTGGTCTCCCCCAGCAGGTCTTTGCTTTCTCTCATCCAGTGAAACTGTTTGAGATATAAATTTCTCCTTCTGCTTCCTCTTTCCTGTGCCCACTTGACAGGTGGTGAAACAGCCACGGCCCTGGCCCACTGCCCCTACCAGTGCTGGCAGCCCCTGCCCTCAGCAGCTGGACATCTCTTCCTTCTTTTTGGTAGAAAAACCTCTTGCTCTTCCCCTTCTCCATCATAAATTTCCTTCCCTTTTGTGGTTGGTTTTGGAGAGGGACAGTTAACGGCCTGTTCTGCTGGCAAGCTCACATTTGGTCCTTTGGACATCTGTCATCACAGCTCCCCAGTGTGCTCAGATGGGTTTGGGTCTTATTCTGTGGGGTCCTCTCCTTCCGTTGCTTCACTTCCATTCAACAAAGTCTTTAAAATCAGGCACCAGGACTCAGAGTTCACAGCACAAAATATAAAGTTGATGTGGCATCTTTGCCTCATCATCCTATTGGAAAACCAGTTGCTTCGCCATCCAGGCAGCCCGAAACATCCCAAAAACACACACCCTTCCACATAACCAACCAAAACACAGCAGGGTGTCAGCACCTTTTCCCTTCCCACCACTGTGGGGGTCACCTCCTCATTTGATTCATTGCCCCCCATCCATTCAACAAAATGTTTAAAATCAGGCACCAGGACTCATTTCACAGCACAAAACATGGAGCTGGTGTGGCATTTTTGGCTGATCATCCTCTTGGAAAACCAGTTGCTTTGCAACCCAGGCAGCCCGAAACATCCCCAAAACGCACATCCTTCCACGTGTGCAACCAAAACACAGCAGAGTTCCAAGGCAATGCTTCGGGTCTCACTTACCCATCAAGAACAACATCTCGCCCTACAAACCCCACCACGCCCTTCAGCTGTTTGGAGCAGCTCTGGTTTCTCCCGGGGCACAGCTGACACAGTGATGCTGCCAAATCCCTTTTTTTTTCGGGGTGTTTTCCAGGAAAGCGAGCTTGCAGCGGGGCTGTGGCCCAGGAGCTCTGGGTTGTTTGTGTCAGTGCCTGGCTGCCTGCCCTTCTTCTTCTCTGTGCCACTTCCAGACCTCCTACAGAGCTTTTCTGTCTCCCCTCAGCTGCAGCTCCGGCAGGGAGAGTGGGCATAGCTGGGAGGGCGAAGCCAAACAAAGCCTGACACAATCAATCCTTTCTGTGCCAGGAATGTGGGTTTTGTAGAAAGCAGCTCACAGGCTCCAAGTGACTGGGCTTGGCAACAGCTCTGAGGTTGGTTTGGCCCTGGAAAAGAAGAGAGAAATAGATATGGGGATGTCTTTTCCAGATGGGCCAGGTCCACGAGGAGTTGGTGTGTGGGCAATTCCCAGCTCAGCGTGCTGCCCCATCCCTCCCCTTCTCCCTCCCAATGTCCCACTGCCTCTCCTGTCTCAGCCACCTTCATTCTTCTCTGCTTTCCCCCTTTTCTCACACGGGTGGCAAAAGATGAGCCCTTCAAAATGTGATGCCCCCACTAGCCCAAAGAACCAGAAACTGCTCACCACTGAGGCTGGAGAAATGCCCAAAATGCTGCCAGGAAAAGGCTTTACCTCGACTCCTTTGTTCCTAAAATGCTGTGTGGGAACCAAACTCGAGGTGCTGATCCCCACCCTGTGCTGACAGAGCTGCTGAGCCACTGCCTGTGCTTCAGTGGGCTCTTATTTCTCTCAGTGCTTTGAAACTTAACGAGACAAAAAGATGCCTTCAAGGATCTCTCCAGAGCAGTAATGATTTGGAGACCCAGACATGTCAAAAGGGCCATCTTTTATGTGTTTCCTTAGGTGAGTTGGATGTCTGGGGACACTTAGGATTCAAGCAGGCTTAGGAAATCGATAGGAGTTCAGCACCTAACTTATCCAGGCTCTCTGGAGAATCCCAGGGGAAGCTCAACCACAAAACACGAATCTTTGAGAGCAAAAATTATCCCACAGCAACACACTTTTATTTCAGCCAACAAAGCCATCACGGGGAGCTTCTCCTGAGCCATCACAGTCCACGTGCAAAGATGTAAGTGACACTGGCCAGGACACCCAGGGCCACCACGCCGTAGCTGCTCTGCTTGCTGCTCACTCCGTTCACGTTGCACAAGGGCTTCTCACAGCAAGAGACCCTCTGAGGGCTTTGGTCTTGTTGCTGACTTACTGCTGGACATGTTGGAGAACACATCTTAGAGATGATGTATTTAGGCTTGTTGGGCTCTAATGCAGAAGAGAAGGAGGGGAAAAATAAAGAGAGAAAAAAATAGGGTGTCAGAATCATTGGTGAAATGTTTTCATGGCTAAGTCTGTGGTGGTGAACAGAGGAAGGGCAGGCACTAATCCTCCAGGAGGTTTCTTGGAATGAATCATAGGATGGTTTGGGTTGGAAGGGATCTTAAAGATCATCCAGTTCCAACCCCTACCATGGGCAGGGATGCCTTCTACTATCCCAGATTTCTCAGAACCCCATCCAAGGTGACCTTGAACACTTCTAGGGGTGGGGCATCCAAGATGCCATAGAATTATAGGGCTGCTAAGGTTGGTAAAGGCCTTTAGGATCATCAAGTCCAATCATGACTTGGTTCCTCCGCTCATGACCAGCATCAACCTGGCCACGTCCACCCTGCCTGCCCACCAGCATGATGTTGGACTTCTCTGGGCTCCATGTTTTTTCTGTTCCTAGAGGAATCAGCACCTGTGGGTGCCTTTCAGTTCAAGCTCCCTGCAGTGATGCCCAGGCTGGGTCGCTGCCCACAGGGACGTGTTTCCCACAGCACAAAACCAGGGGGAGTGTTCTGCATGACCTCAGATTTGGGCTGAGAGCTCATGGAGGTCCTTGAGGGCACAGAGCCCCAAGGACAGACCTGAAGTACTGTGCTTGGCAGAATCCAAGGAGCAGTTTTGCCCAAAGACTTTTAGAAAAACCAACTCTGGGAAAAGTTCACTCCCCGGTGCTGCTCTCAGAGTCTCCAGCACTTCTCCACCTCCTGGCAGCAATGTGGACACTGAATGACTGAAAAGTGAGCACCAAGGTCAATGCCTCCTAAAAGCTGGTGATCAAGGCCGTGAGTGGGATGAAAGCCCATTCCTGGGACTGCTTCTCTACGGAACAAACACGGTGCTGCTCAGACACCTACTGGTTCTGACGTCCTTCCTCACGGTCACGCAGTATTTGTCTTCCTTGGCACACATGGAAATGGTCAAACAGTCCTTGTTGGACTCCTGTTCCTGGCAGATGTAGCACATGAATGGGTAAGCTGGGAGGAAAAAATAAGAAATAAAATATATATATATAAAAGGACTTTACATGGTTTAAGAACCACAATAGCTGCAGTGCAGAGATGAACCTTTTCCTTGTCACAGCCCGAGGAATGTTCATGTGTGAATGACTTTCTTCATCCCTTGACCTGTGGCAGCCATGCTAAACCCCTCTCTGTCTCACGTGGCTCGGGCTGCCAAGTGCCATCGATCCATTTGGAGCCTCTGGGAGCGGGAGATGTGAGTGGAATTCAAGGATTTGGGGGAACTTTTCTGATGGAGGTGATGGCTGAGCAGAAACGAGCCTGTCCTGAGGGCCCTGCCACGTGAATTGCCACTTTACTGCTCGGTGCTTTCTCCTGGGCAACACTGGGCAGGGCTTGGCAGGGAGAACTCGAGGCTGCCTGGAGCATTTTGAGGAGGTGGACAATGCCCAGTGTCCCACTTCTCTTTCATCTGGCTCAGACTCTACTGTCACTTCTCCCTTCTTGTGGTCGGACGTCGCTTACTGGCCTGGCCTAACCTCGGTTCTAGGAAGTCTGGGGAGAGCTGCCAGATGCTCTGCCAAGCTCCTGTTATTAGTGGGAAATAGAGAAGAGATGGAAAGGCTAAACCAAAAGTCTGACTTAGGTGGTAAAGGCAGATTTGGTGAGATGAGTCGTATCTGCAGCACCGGCAGGGGATTGGCAGGCAGGTCATGCAGACATGAGTTGGCTTTCCTGTCAGGAGTGTACACCCTGGCCCCCAAAGCCAGAATGGGCCAGAACAGACCTCTGGAAAGCACTGAGAAAGAGGAAGAAGAGCAAAGACACTGTCTGGGTGAGAGAAACCACCAAAGCATCTCTGGGCAGATTGACTGAAAGGTTTTGTGGTGGTGGTTGAGTGTTCTGGGCTTGTGCAATCACCCAGAGCAGTGGGTGTGGGACAGTGTGAAGGGGAGGGGGGGAGTTGCTTTAAAAACATGTTTTGAAGGGGAGCAAACACTGCCCCAAATGCTTGCTGAGTCTGTGCCAAGTGTGGGGACACCCTATCAGGACAGAAAACAACCAAAGGGGGCATTCCTGGCAGAGCAGCTTTGCCCGATAAGAGGCTGGCAGGAGGAAGTGGAAGGACAACGAAGGTCACACCATGGAATGAGAAGCTTCTGACAGAAGGGAAGGGAAAAAAGTCCTCAACAGTTGATCCTGGGAGGGTCGAAACAATGTGAGGCTTTTTTTGCCTCGTTCATCTCTAGAAGAAGTTGAATTCTCCTGCACAGAGCAGAGGAGACTCAGTGAGGCTTTGCCAGATTTTTGGCACAGCCTTGAGTGATGTTGTTTTGAGCAAACCCAGGAAGGACAAGGCGGTGAAAAGGCCACGGGATGGGTGCAAAGCCAGACATGAAAACCCTCTCACAGGGTAGTTCACAACCATCAGTGGTCAAACCAGCTGGAGCAATGCAACCCCTGAGGTTCTCCAGAGCTTTGCTGTGGCCTCGGGTCTGTCCAGCACCAGCAGTGGTGCCAGCAGGGATGGGATGCAAGAGGCAGATCATGTTCTCAGGTGATGCCAAGGACAACATAGCTGAGGAGATACTGTGAGTAGAGTTCTGTAAGTGCTGCAAGTAGAATCGTGGGGCTGCATCCAAAGCAGCATGAGCAGAAGGTCAAGGGAGGGGATTCTGCCCCTCCAATCCCCTCAGGTGAGACCCCACCTGCAGAGCTGCCTCCAGCCTGGGGGTCCCAGCTCAGGAAGGACAGGGAGCTTCTGGAGCAAGTCCAGAGGAGGCTCCAAGGTGATCAGAGGGGTGGAGCAGCTCTGCTGGGAGAGTTGGGATTGCTCAGCCTGGAAAAAAGGTTTCAGAGTGACCTAATTGTGCCCTTGCAGCACCTGAAGGAGCCTCCAAGAAACAAAGAGAGACTGTTTACAAGTTACAGGACAAGGAAGAATGGGTTAAAATTGAAGGAGAGTAGGTTTAGATTGGATATTGGGAAGAAATTCTTTACTGGGAGGGTGGTGAGGTCCTGGAACAGACTGTGGAGACACTGTGACAGCCTGGAAGTGTTCCAGGTTGGACAGGACTTGGAGCAACCTGGGACAGTGGGAGGTGTCCCTGCCCATGCCAGGGTGTTGGAATGAGATTATCTTTAAGGTCCCTTCCAACCCAGGCCATTCTGTGATTCCGTGGCTCTGATTCTTAAGTGGTTTTGACAGATGGATGTAATAAAACAGTGGAGGGAGGGTAATAAAAACCCAACCAGTGGATGCAGCTCTAATCAAGAGAAATAAATTACGCTGAGACAAAGATGAGACACTTCAACGTGGGATGACGAACAACCGGTTCAGTCACAACAAAGAGCCACGGTGGAAACAGCAGGAGTCAACAGTGTCACATTCCAGGGATGGAGACACGTCACCCAAGGCAGCATGGGCAACAATGTCATGTGCAGGACATGCAAAGTGGCCTCTCCACCCTGGCAAAGCCCCAGCTGGAACACTGGCGACCAGAGCTCTCTGTGGCACTTCAGAAACCATGCAAAGCATTTGGAGAGGCACCAGGGGAGAAATGGTGGGGGGTCCTGAAAAGGGGACCTCGTGGGAATGGTTTAAACACCTTTAGGATGTTTCTGAGAAATCAGAATATGTTGAGGAAAGGCACAAGAACCATCTTCATCCAAAAAAACCAAAAAACACAAGCAGCAGCAAAGGAGAAAGTAATAAACTGGTTTATCTCTGGTGAGAACTTGGGAGAACTGCACAAAAAGAGATGTTAAGACTAAATTCCTAGAAGGTTTAGAGTCTGAGCAGTTCCAGGCTGTGGAATCTTCCTTGCTGGAAACTTTCAAGGGCACCTTAAATAAACATCTGCCCGGGTTTTTCCAAGGTTGCAGCAAGGACTTGGTGATCCTGGAGGTCTTTTCCAACCTTCAGGATTCCGGGATTCGATGAGAAGGATCATGGCCTTTTGAGATCTCTCCTGGACACAATATATCTATATTATATATCTAACAGTGAGTTCATGGATGGGAAAGGCCACAGACCCTCTTTGGTGAGCTGGGAGATCAACAGTTTTGACCCAAATTTGGTTGTTAGGGTCTTGGGTGGGACTCCAGACACACAAGAAGGATCAAATACCTCCGAGTTTGTCCCTGGTTTAGACCAGAAAGCTGCAACCTCTGATTCTTGATCTAGACTGGGCTACAAAAAGGTGCTGCAGAAAAGCCTGTCCTTAAATCCATTTGGAACCTGATGCCAATGGAAAACGTCATCAGGCTACCACACCAATGAGTGTCATCAGGCTACCACACCACAAATCTGTGCTTCCAGAGTCTTGGATCTCTGGGAGCTTTCTCCTTCATCCTGGGCCACACTGAGAATGTTGTCTTGAAAATTACCCTCTCCTGTCCATCCTGTCATTTCACTCGGGAATTATGGGCACAAAATCTTCTTCTTCTTCTTCTTTTTTTTTTTTTAATTAGGAATTAAATAGTCCCTTTTTCTCATCCCCAAACCTGTTGGAGCTCTTGCTCTTCCCGGTGTGCTGCAAAACCGTCTGTCCCAAAAATGTAGGAGGTTGATGCATCAGAGAGCAGCAATTAATGAGGTGCCTCTTTCTCAAGCCCTGCTAGATATGTATCATGGTTTCTGAGGAAACCATCAAGTGTGGGGGAAAATATTGCCAGGCTGGTCATTATTCCTACGTGCGAGCAGCGATGTAGCAACACGTGGATCCATCCCAGGAGGAGGACACACATTCCCAGTACCTCAGAGTGCCCTTTGGGAGAAGGATGCCTTCAGCATGACACGTGCACCGAGTTCTTTCACCTCTGCCTCTGATTTCATCCATAAAAACTCCCACTGTTGCATTTCCCGGGGTGGAAGGCACATGGCAAACCACGTGGATCGCTGCAAGGGAGGAAGCAGCAGTAGAGGAAAGTCTCTAGAATACTCAAAACCTGACATGGATTAAAAAAATTATGGGTTTTTTCAATGTTTCCTGGCATTTCCAACTAGCAGAAGTTGGGAAGATCCCATAGACCCGTGTATGGATTTAACCCACACCACACAATTCAAGCTCTGTCACTGGAAAGAAGAGTTAGTTTATCAAGGCCTTCTTTCTACATCAGGTTGGAAGGTGGGGCAGCAACACACCCCTGCAAAGCTGGGGACCACTCAGCCTCGTGAAAAGTTTTCCTCATCTTCTCCACAACCCTTCTCCTAACTAGAAGCAGCATTTGAGGCTCACCTTGTTCCACACACAGGACAGCGACCAGCAGGGTGACAAGAGGAGTCCTCATCTCCACCAGCTCCTCTCAGCCGCTCCAGGAAGGTGTTCGGAGGGCAGGTTTTATACCTCTGGATTGGCAGCGGTTTTACAGGTTCCCGGTAACTCACGGGTGGACACCAACTCAACCCAAGGGTGTGTGATGTTCATGTGGGAGTTCTCCGTGTTGGAGCCCATAGAATATCCTGGCACCTCGGGGAAAAAGCCCTTTCAGCGACGCATTTCTTGCTCTTCCGGTCGTGTGAGCGATGGGAGATCAGGACCTGTTCTTTTTCACCTCTGAGTTTCTCGTTTTCCTGGCTCCCAGCAGGAGCAGCCACTGCTCTGATGAAACAGCAGAGCCTGAAGGCACAGGGATGCTGTTCCAGCCATGGATTTTTCTAATCCCTTTGGATTAGGCAGCACATGGTGTCTCAGGGTTTGTGCCGTTCCTTTTCCCAAATTGTCCCACAGTTCCAGCCCCACACTCCGAGCTGGTTTGCCTCAAATAAAATCAGTGTATATTACACGACATTAAATTACTTAATGGTTAGTTAAACAGAAGGTTTTCCTCACATTTTCACATCAGCCTTCATTTCCTTGTCAGTTTTCCTCTCGTTAATCCCCCCTCCTGCTCTTGTCTCAAATACCTTGTGAGCTTTTTACTGAACCAAGTTTCCCTCCTGTTTCGAGGAGCCCTGATTTGCCCCACACCCCACAGTCCCTCGAGATCAGACTTCCAGTTCTGAAACCACAAACTGGCCCCCTGGAATTGCAGCTCTGCTCTGGAAAGAGCCCTCTCTCAAACTGTCTCCTCTCCAGTCTCTCCTCTGAAATCAGTCCTTTTGCTTTTATTCCTCCGTGTTGCTCCTCTCTGAATTTCTTCAAATCTGTTCCTGACAGTCTGGGATAGAGATCAAGATACATCGTGAGTTGCCATCTCAACAGAGCTTCTTCCAAAATAAAATTAGCCCTGGACAGCATGTAGAGCAGAATGTGCAGAATAAAATATTGTCAACTCCCCCTTTTTCTGTCAACTATGGAATGACTTGACAAGAAATTCCCTGAATTTACTTCATTCCCATCAGGAGGGTATTTTTGCCCATTTCTGACATGAATCATTCCACCACTGGATGATTTCCTCATCCATGTGGTTGTCTGACCCTTTTTTCCAGGCCCTCCTGATCTGCCCTGGCCTCACCAGGTGGTGAATTCCAGAGTTGGCCCAGCCTGATGTCAAATTGGACATTCCCACTCTGGGGTTTGGAGGTTGGTGAGGTCAGGAGGGACGTGGTGGTGAGCAGATGGAGCCTCGTGTTTCGCAGGACAACTTCATAACCAAGTGTGTCCGAAACAGGTTTTCCTTCTTAATGAGTGGGTGTGGCTCCGTAATGGTGTTTTGCAATGAGGGTACAAGGAAGAAACCATTTTCCCCTATTTTTGGTCCTATTTATCCCAAAAATTCATGTGTGGGAATCATAGAATGGTTTGGGTTGGAAGGAACCTTAAAGACCATCTCGTTCCATGGGATGCCTTCCACAAGATCAGGTTGCTCCAAACCTTGTCCAGCCTGGCATTGAAACGTCTTGTTGGCTTTGCCAACATCCATTTCATTCCCACCCAATCCAGTAGGACCAGTGCAAGTCAACTTGGAAGGAGTGGTGATGTTAAAACACCCCCAGCACATGCAAGGAAAGAAATTGGTGTGGGAGATGAGCTTTCCTATGTCAAACAGTTACCTGGGAGCTGCTTCCAGGACTTCCTTGTCTTCCATGTCTTCCTGGGTGTGCTCACACTGGAGCACGACTCCTTCCTGGTGGGAAGAGGCATTTCTGTCTCAAGAGGACTGATTATGGAACTCAAAAGCTCTCAGAGGCATCACTGAAGGATCCAGCATGGAGAGGATGTCACCTGCTCCTCGGCCTCACAGCCTGGAGGAGAGCCTGGAGCAGACACTGCAGGGCCACCAGGTGAGGGATAAGGTTGAGGAAGACTGAAAACAAAAGACCCCAAGGGAGCTGAGTCATCTCTGGTGGGTAATCCCATCACTATCCATTTGGGAAAATTAAAATGGACCTCAAACTGGAGCCATGGGTTGGAAGTGGACCTCAAACTGGATCCATGAGTTGCCATTGGACCCCAGATTGGAGCCATGAGTTGGCAGTAGACCCCAAACTGGAGCCATGGGTTGGCTGTATGACAACAGAGCTGCAGTAGGTTGGGGAAGTGGTTTCTTTTGTCCCTTTCCATGGCTTCCCAGAAGCTTTTTAGACCCAGTGAAGACCTTACTTTGATCTTTTGCATCTGTCTCGTCCCTTGGTTGGTCATTGAGTCACCAGGTGTTGATCAGCTGGGGCAAATGAATGAGGAAAAGGGGGAGAAATTTCATGCCATGATGGAAAAGGCTGGTGAGTCATTCAAGGGGAGCAGAAGGCAGCAGAGATCCTTCAAAACCAGTGGTCATAAAGCCCTGAGTGAAGGAGAAGAAGGGTCAGAGTTAAAGCCCCTCCTAATTTAGGCAGGAGGAGGCCTCCTTGGCTGAGTCAGGTCCTGGTGCTGTGACTCAGAGCACCAAAAACTGAGCCCATGTATAACCCTTATGTAACTCTTACATAACCCACAGGGACAGGATTGCTCCCAGGAGCAGTCCCAACTCTTTGAAGGAGACTCCCATCTCCTTCCCAAGAGCCCTCCAGACATCCCAAAGGTCTCTGCTGGGCATCTCAACACTCCCATGCCAGGAGGGTGATGCCATGGGATGGAGCAGAGACTCTGAGACATGGGATTAGGCACCAGCACCCAAGGGGGAGATGTCTCCTCAGGATTTCTCAGGAAGGCTGGCAGAGTCTCCTCTTACACAAGACTCCAAGGGAGGGATCACTGAGGGACTGTCCCTGTTTTTAGGACCTCCTATGCCTCAGAGCAGTCGAGCTCCTACCACCTGACCAGCCCCTTGAGATGTGGGTCAGCTTTGGCCCACACACATGGCTTGTGTTGTTGGGCGGTGGGAAGTGGAGTTGGTGGGATCAAGAAGAAATCAGGCAAGAGAAAGCCAGGCTGGAGCTGCTCCCTTAGGTATGGGACTCGTGGCTTCTCCAAGCAACAGGCATGGAACTCTCCATGGCAGAAGCAAGGTCTCCCACATTCCTCCATCCCCTTGTCCATACCGTGTCCCTCCCCAACCCAAAACGGAGGCACCTGCCAAGCTCAGGCAGCACAAGACATGACCTTATTTTAAAGCTGGTTGCCAAGAGCAGGTCTGTACTTAAAAGCTCAGCAGAACAAGACCTGAGGCCATAATGGCCCCACCTTGGCCTTTCCCAGTGCCAACCAGTGTTGTCCCTAGGAATCCTAAACCCATGGATAGCAAAGGCTGGAGACTTTTTCAAATAGTTCAGTAGTGACCATGTTGTCATCTGGATGTCAGGGCAGAAAGAGGCCATTCAAGGCCACAAAGGAGCTCTGGGCTCATTTGGGGTGTTCAGATCTGTGTGTCACTTAAGCATCTCAAAATTTGGCAGGAGGGGAAGAAAAGTGAAGGCAGTAAATCGGACAGAAGGTTGGAACCAGCTCAGCTGGGGGATGGCCATAAAAGCCATGAGGAGAATGAAGAGTCCCAATGCTGAAGATGGAGTGTCCTTTGCCAACTTTGGAGTCCCACTGGGGAGAAAACACTGAGCTGAGGCTCTAGCAAGGAATTAGAGGTGGGATGGAAAAACTGGGAGTAAGACTGGATGAAGAAGCCAATGAGGGAGCCTGGGAGAGAAAACAGGCAGGGAGTGCAGAGCTGGGGGTGGGATGTGGATGGGAGGACAGGAAGGAGTGAGAGCAGGTCGGGGTGAGCTGGTCCTGAGGTCAAGTTTCCTTTGCAAACCAGTTATGGGGAATAAAGGTGTGGGTGTTTGTGAGAAAACATCTGTCAGAGTGAGCAGAACACGCAGCTGTGAAGAGTCTCAGGAGAGAAAACCAGCTGGGTGAGCTGCACCCAACGAGTTTCCCCAGGGAAATTTTCCTTGGGGTGATCCCTGGGGAGAGCTGCCTCGCTCCGGGGAAAGCGCTTCCTCCTCCCATGACTCACTTCAGGAGACTCAGAGAGAGCAAATCTCTCCTTCCTGGGATTATCCACAAGGAAGGTCACTGCAAGGTAACGAGTCCCTCCAGTTTTAACCACGCTGGGAAACCTGAGCAGCAAACATAAAAGACTCCTTTTCCAACTTCATGTTTTGGTATGGATGAGGCTGGAATTTCCAGGCTCCACATGGTAGAAACCATCTGTCTTTCCTGGTGATTTTCCCTTAAGCACCGCGCAGGACGCTCTTCTCCCCGTCAGAATAATCCGTGATGCTTATAAAGCAATTTCCACTGGAAGATCTGAAATGAGTTTAAAGGACACTTTAATGCTCCTCATCCCTTCCTGCCCCATCCCCTCCTTCTGCTGGGGAGCCCAAGAGCCACTTCCTTGGAGGCTGCTGACCCAGAGGAGGAACTGAAAGGAAGTTAAACAGATTTTATTCTGAAACAGAGCCACAGAAACGACACTTCTGCCAGTGCAGAAAAGTACACCCAGTGTGGGGAGAGGCTTCCTGAGGCGAATGCAAAGCGAGCTGAATGTATTCTAGAATTATTCCAATCCCACTTCCAACCCTCTGCTTTTATTCCTGCTCACATGGACACATCCAGCAGCTCCTCCCCACGTACCATGCCACACAGCCCCACGGGAGAGGAAAACAACACTTTATTGAGCCCAGTTGCTGTTGAACAACTCTCAGATTAAAGGTTTCCTCGGAGCAAAATGATACAGGACAGAAAATGGTGTAATGGGGGGAAAAAAAATGGCACAAGGGACAAAAAGAAGAGAGGGAGGGAAATGCACAGAGTTCTAAATGCCAATAGCAGGAGAGATGGGAACTACACGGCGCCCACGTTGGGCTCCACATCTTGCCTCTTTCTTCCAAAAATCATTTCAAGGTAGGGCAGTGCCCTTGGGCGTCGCCATCGAGGTGTGGAAAGAGCAGAACCATCTCCTGGTGGGGCCTGAGCTCCCAGGTGGGAGAAACAGGGCGGCATTCGCACCCCACAGGCGACGCCTTGACCTCGTTTGCCCACCCCCTCTTGGAAACCCCTTAAAAGCCCATCCTGAGGATGCAGGCGAGACTGGCCAGGAGGCCCAGGACGATCATGGTGGAGCTGGTCTTCAGGCTGCTGGCCCCGCTGATGTTGCACAGGGAGGTCTCGCAGCAGCTGGTGGCCACGCCGGCGAAGCCGATGTTGAGGTCGATCGTCGGGCAGAAGGCGGAACATTTCTTGTTGATGCGCTGGCTCCGGTCACTGCCTGGAGGGGGAGGAAGGGAGGGAGGGAGAGAAAATGGGAGGGAAACTCAGAGGGTTTGTGTGGTGGGTTTTTCTTATAGGCTTTAACGACCCCCTGGCTGGGTGGGGAATGTGTTATTCCACGCTTAGGGCTGTTGGGTTTCCCTCTGGCTGAGTGGTTATTCGTGGATGTGTGGAGTGGTTTGTCTGGAGGCCTTCTAGAAACTGGGGGCAAAACTGAGGAAGAATTCTATCCCATTCCCCGAGGGAATCAGGTGGATAAAAGACAGAGAGGGACGGTCCTCTTTCCCTCTTTTCACTTCTCTCCTTTGTGGAGTGAGCACGGAGACGGCAGCTCTCGGTGTTTGGGTCTGGCTGAAGGCTGTTGGCTGTGTCAGCAGAGGAGGAGAGGAACTCACTTCTGCTAAGGGAAGTTGGTGAGATCTTATTATTTTAGTTGTTTTACTGAGCTAACTCCTAGGATTCGACTGTATGGGTTTGTTTTGTTTGTTTTTTTTATCCTTTTGGTCCTTTTCCCTTTCCTCTTTTGCCCTGGTTTGGGATTGCTTGGAATCCTTGTATCCTATGTACTCAGTGTTTAGTTGTATATACATGAAATATCTGTAAATATATATATATATATATATTCCTTTACTACATTTTCCTTTTTGTTACTTTTCCCCCCCCTTTTTTGGGAAAGGGGTTGGAAGAGCTGACCAGCTCACAGCTGTGTTTTTTGGGGAGCCAAGCCAAACTTACACGATGTGTGACCTCTGAAGACCATCTCCAGGCCTCACACGCCTTCTGCTGGTTTCAGGACCAGCTGAGAGTGACTTTGGGAAAGAATTTTGGGGGTTGTAGAGCATGAGATGGCAAGACATCTGCACACCTTGGGATTGCTCCTTCCACAGCCCCCAGCCCTTTCCAGTTCCACCACCTGACAGGCACATACTGGAGGTTGGAGTTGAGCCAAGGGGTTTGTGGGGAGGAATTCTTTCTATTCCAGTGTCTCCCTTTCCTGGGACTGTTTAAGCAGTGCAGAATTGGTACAATATATTGCAACAGAGACCCGAGTTCCCACCTCTGCAAGAACTGCTCTCTCTTTGGGCACTACGATCAGAGGAGGCTCTGAAATCAGCCTCACCTGAAGCCCAGCTTTGATCACCAGAGCTTTAGAAAAGCTCCACACTTACCAGTTCCTGTGGTGGAGTAGGTGGTGAGACAGTACTTCTCATTGTCGGAGCATTTGGTCGTCCCCAGACAATGTATGTTGGAAGTTGCGTCTTTGCAGGAGAAACACGTCAAGGAGAAAGCTGCCCAAAGAAGCACAAAGTAGCCCTCAGTCACCCCTAGAAACATCTCCAGGAGCTCAGAACTTGGGGTGGATGGAGGACCTGTCAAGCCTGGTGGCCACAGGCTGGCAACCTTATTAAACTTGGCCCCAGAGACTCAAATTAAGCTCAAATTCCTGACCCTGATGTGGTTGGCTCCTTTAGTTGACCATCAGGGATCTTCCTTCTGGATACTCAGTTGGCTCTCCCTTGAATCCATGTAAAAGTCTGGCATCTCCACTGTGCTTTTGGAAAGAACATCCCAGTCTACTACCACTTGCAGTGTGGAGCTCTTGGGGTCTCTTTCCAGCCTGGCTCCTCCAAACCATTAGTTCTTGTGTGGAGACGCTGGCACAGGTTGCCCAGAGAATCTGTGGCTGCCCCATCCCTGGAAGTGTTCAAGACCAGGCTGGATGAGGCTTGGAGCAACCTGGGATAGTGGAAGATGGCCCTGCCCATGGCAGGAGGGTTGGAACTAGTTGTTCTTTCAGACCACTTCCAACCCAAACCCTTCTGTGTTTTGTCAGGTTCATTTTCAGAGCTCTCCTGTGTCAGGAGGAAAATCCTGGACCTATAGAAAAGTCAGGGCCGAGCAAATCACCCCCTGGGCTGCAGGAGATTCCTGTTTCCAGCCATCCCTGCTCCACCAGATGTGCACATCTGTGTCACTCTGACCTGCAGGGTGCAGTGCTGGTGTGAGTGGCTGCAAACAGCCTGCACTTGAGGAGGCTAAAAGAGTCACTCATGGCCAGGAGATCCTTGGGGAAGGTTTCTTTGCATGGGAAGGAGAATTTCCTCCTCGTGTGTTTATCTGGGGCAAACGCTCCAGCAGCAAAGTCACCCTGGGGGATGAAACTTCTCATTTCCACAAGATCCCTTTCTGTGGCCAGTTACTACCCATGTAATTCCTGCAGCAGCACTGCCCTTTAGTTTTGCCTTCCTTGCTCTTCCTCTTCCTCCCTCTTCTTCTTCCCTTTAGCTTTGCCTTTCCTGCTCTTTGTCTTCCTTCCTCTTCTTCCCTTTAGCTTTGCCTTCCTTGCTCTTCCTCTCCCTCCCTCTTCTCCTTGCCCAGGCTCCTCAATGCCTTTGGCAGCAGTGTCCCAACCTCACCCCTGCTTTTGGCTGACCTTAGACAAGTTCCTCTGGCTCAAACAGGCTCCTCGGTGTCCTCCTAGCCCAGACCTGGCTCCAGCTCAGTCCATGATCCCAAGATCACCGCTTTTCATAAGAAGCCACGGGAATGCCTTTTGGGTCCCTGTGGATGCTCTGCCTCTGTGGAAAGTTCCTTCTTTTCCCACTCCAACTACCAGCTCCTTCTCCCTTTCCGTGGTCTCCCAGCTCTGACCTTCCCTTCCCTCCTGTGGTCTGTGGTCCTCACATTCCCTATGCTTTTGTCCCTCACTGAATGGCCATGAGCAGAGGCCACAGAGGACACAGGGACAGGACAGCTGGGCTGGCAGTGACTGATCCCACCTCCCTCCTTTCTCATGGTTGTTCCAAAAGCCTCACACTTGGCACCCGGCTCTCATTGACTTCATACCAAGACTCTTGCATTTTGCTTCCTACCTTGGTCATTTCCACCTCTGGAATATCACCAGCTGTCCCACGTGGCTCTTGCCTTCAGTATTTCCCTGATCCTGCTGCATAAATTTATCTTTTTCAAGTCTGGAACCTTCCTTTTGACCATCTGTGTGTGGAGTGTGTAGCCTCGTTCTCGCTTCTGCAAATTCCATACAGGAATATTTCTGCTCCACCCCACTGGGAGCCACCCTTTCCTCCCAGAAATGCACCAAAGCAGCGTCCCCAGACTGGATTTTCCAGACACACAGCTCGTTTTACTCCTTAATTAACACAGCTCCTTTAATCCAAGCCCCTTCTCAGACAAACTTCCTGAATTAATGGAGGAAACAGTGGAGCTTGTCACGCGGCCAAATCCTGTTTCACCCCAACCTCCCAAGGCTCATTTCAGGGTCCAGTTGCCCTGGGATCCTTCCAGCCAGGAGAAATCCCATGCTGGGATGATTTTTGCAGCCTCTCCCTGTGCTCAAGAGGTTTCCTACTCACCATTTACCAGAAGCAGCTGGAATCCTAAACTGGCAGCTCAGTTAAGACCCTGAAGTCAGGGAGGACAATTTTGGTCATGTTACTGAAAAAACACTCCCAATTTTATTCCACCTCTTGAGGTGCCTGAGGGCTCAGAGAGGAAGGAACACTATTTTTGCCCGTGCCCCGCTCAAGATGTAAAGCTGGAGTTAAGCGAGGCCACCTTTGGGTGTCTCCTGCCTGCACCCACCAAGACCTCTGCTCTGGCAGGGGAGGAACATTCCTCGAGGAAAATTTTCATGTGGATAATTTGATCCACACAGATAAACCTCTGACATGTGTAAAGCACCTGAAAGTGCAAGGATTCACAGCAGTTTCAGGATTAATTGGAAGAGGAACCAATTTCTGGGGGTGCTTGGGTGTTAATTTTCACTGTCTCCTGCAAATTTGCTGCCTCATTATGTGATCTTTTTTTAAAAAATGCAATTACAGTTGCTAAGCTGAGGGAAAAGATCCTTTTATTGTCCTCAACATTCTCATCTTGAGCACAATGATTTAGGACATGCCAAGTTTAAAGTCTGTGAAGTCCCACAAGAAGAGTATTTCTAGCCTCACATGAAGTGGGAGCTGGAGGGCTCTGCTAGACCAGGGCCAGAATGGTTGGTGGGTTTGCAGGTCAAATGCTACAGCAGGGACTGGGGAAAAGTCAGTGTGAAATGAGGCAAAAGCCCTCTGAGTTTAGGGAATCAGCTATTCCCCTAAAATAGAGGGATATTCAGGGCTGCTCCTTCCTGACCCACAGCCCAACCCTCTGCAAACTGGGCATCTCCCAGAGGCACAGGCAGAGCCCAGCCAGGAAAATTGAAATGAAGGTTCCCAGCTCATCCTTCCCCCCACAAAAAACCCCAAAACCAAAAAATCCCAACTCAGACTTTTATCAGAATGAAAATGGGACTCTGAGTCTCCGTCCCAGACCTGGGATCGACCATGCTGGGAATTACAGAACCACCAAGGTCAGGAAAGACCTCAAAGATCCTCGAGTCCAACCTTAACCAGTTCACCACTAAACAGTGTCCCCAAGCACCACACCTGCATCGTTTTTGAACACTTCCATGGACAGTCATTCCAACCCTTCCAGGGCAGCCTCTTCCAGGGCTTGACCACCTTCCAGAGATGACATTTGTCCTGATAGGCTAACAGTTGGGCTGATGATCTTAGAGGTCATTTCCAGCCTCAGTGATCAGCAAAGTTGCACTTCAAAGCAACAACAAGTGAGAACCAGGACTGCATTTTCTTGTGGTCTGATCATCTCTGCCACTTTGGGTAATGATGGTTTGTAATTGCGACCAGTGAACAACGGGAAAAATAAATAGGTCGGCCTGTGGTGAGTTCTGTGTCAAACCTGCAGCTTCAGGTTTGCCCTGTCCCTGCCCAGCTCTGTGTAACCTCCTTCCCATGGAGCTGCACCGAGGGCTCTCAGCCCCTCCAAGGGTTGGGTTGGGTCTTCTCGATCCACCTGAGGTGAGTATTTCACCCCTCACTTCACCTCCTCCTCATCCGTCCCCACTTCTGGTGGCAACACATCCCCCGCCTTCTTATCCTGAGCGCTGGAACATTTTCTTGGCCTCAATGACCCTTCAGCTCGTCCCTCCATGCTGTAAAACCTCCTTATCATCCCACAACATCAAAGCCATGCCCTGGGTTTGGGAGGGTCTCCCCAGAGCAAAGCAATCCTCGGAAGACTCACCGCTTCCCGCGCACAGGGCGATGACGAGCCCGGCGAGGAGAGGAGCCTTCATCCTTCACAGGCTCTTGCAGCCTCCAAAATAAGTAGGACTCACCCAGGGCAGGTTTTATACCTCTGCAAGTGTTTGCTTTGATCCCCGGCTAATGACTCGAGGGCTCTGCTGTGTCAGATGACGGGTAATTGGGAGGCAACGTGTCAGGGCTCGTGGGTCCGAGTGCTCTCAGTTGGGATTCCGAAGGGGGTGTGTTCTCCCCTCCCACCTCTTTTTCCCCTTCGTTTCACAACGCGGCCAGTTCAGCCACCCTGAACTCTGAAATAGTTTCTAATCCCCGGGGAAGTGGAGGGAAAGCAAAACACCAAATGCGAAACAATGGCCCTGGGAGAAGAGGGAGCTTCTCCTTTCTGGGCCAGCCAGGGTCGCATCCTTAAAGACCTCGCCCCCTTGCACGGATGGAAATGGATTCAAATTCAAAAGTGAAACTGGGAATTGGAACTTCTCCCAGGATTGGCAGCGACACGAGATCAGGAGAGGAGAATCCTTTCACTGTGTTTCAGAGGGGACCAGGCACTGTGTTCTGTCTCCTTTTTAAGGCAGCAGTTTCAAAATCACAAATGTTTCTGAAAAAAAAAAAACAAACAAACAACCAAACAAAAACAAACAAACAAAAACCCCAAAACGTTAAAAAAAATTTTAAAAGTAGGTATTTTCTATGAGGAGAAAATGTTATTTTATTAGGAAACAAATTCCCCTGGCAATGAAAATGGCCATTTAGGTTGAAAAACAGACAGAACACCCACTTGCATCGTGCCAAACAAGCTGTGGAGTTTTGGAGGTTTTTTTGATTTTCCACAGATTTCCAAATGAAAGATAAATGTCAGGGAGAAAAACACGAAGCAATTAAAGCATGGAGAACGAGGGGTTGGTCTCTCAAGGATCTCAACTCATGAAGTCTGGAGGGGAAATAAAAAAGACAAACCAGCCAAACTTCTGTGAAACGCCAGCAAGGAGCATTCTGCTGGATTTCCATATTGCACTGTTTATCCCTTTATTTATAAAAATCCTGTTTTAAACTGTATGAAATCACAGCCTTTCCCCTCTGTTGTTGGGGTTTTTTTTTTGGATTGTTGCTGTTGTCCTCTCCCACTGTTTCTTCCCTGCCATCCACTCTCGGGGACGAGGGGACAATCGTGGCAATCTGAGAGGATCTTCTCCTCCTGGAGCTGCCCCAAAGCTTGGCCGGCTCCTCTGCCCCTGCTGCTCCCCATCTGCCTCATTTCCCTTTTTCCTTCTCTCCAGCTTGCTGAGGTTTCCACCTCCCAGCACGAGTTTGGCCCTCCCAACATGACCCACCTCCGGGCATTATCTCACCGAAAAGCCACGCTGGGGATCTCGGGGTGATGTAAGTCTTTCCATCACCTCTAAATTGGACTTGCAAACATCATTCATATGACTGAGGTGAGGAAATTTCTGCTTTCTCAATGCACGAAACTCGGCTGGAACGGAGGTGGCAATTAACCAAAAAGCTCAAAGGAAGGGCACTGTTTGGCTTCATCGGCTTTTGAAAGACACCAGGCAGGAGGGAAACAGAAGTTGGAGCCCCCCCGTGCCAGTGAAACCCTCTCCTGCTGCTGGAATATTCCATTTCCCCTCAGTCCAGAAGAGCTTTCGTGAGTGTCTCTTGGTAAATCAACCTTTGCTGGTGACAGGCTGGGAGGTGATGCCGTTCTGCAGTGGGAATGTCGAGCTGCAGAGCCAGCCCACATTCCGAGCTATCTCAGCCAACAACATCCACTCACAGGTACAAAAATAGCAGCTCAACCAGGCACTTGGGTTTGTTTTCTCCCTTCCCTTGTAATCTCATCCAAGCCAAACCCTAAAATACCTCTCGTCTCCTGCAAGCTGCTGAGATTTTGAGAAGGCAAGGCTGGAGCTCTTAAAAGCTTTATTGCAGGATTTCCCATCGGATGATCCTGAAATCTTCCAGCTGGTCCCTGATGTGCTTCTGACACTTAATGTTGCCTTTGTCCCTCACCATGGGACAGACATTGAGAAGAAACCATGAGGGCAGGAAGGACACAGGTGATTAGGACTCAAGAAAGACCAGGGTAAAGATAATATCACAGTTCACAAGATTTTGGAAGTTGTGAACTCCATAAAGACTCTGGAATGAGTAAGAAGGGATTTCACTGGAGGTGGAGGTGTAATGTGAAGTAGAAGGATTCATTTCCCTTGACATACTTGCTGAGGGAAGAAGGAAAAGTGATTTGCTTATCTTGTTCCAAACCTGGTTGAAATTGTCATGTGAGAAAGGCAAACAATGGTTTTTTTGGGGGGTGAATGTAGTTTTCATGAAACAAAAGCTGAAGTGCAACAGTAGCTGTGAAGTTCAGGTGCTGCTACTGAATGTGGAATTTCAAGTTGGCCAAAGGCTTTGGGAATCACTTCAGAACTCTCTGTGATGGGAAAAGTGGATAAAGAAGTGCAAACCCCCAAGTTTCTCTTGGTCCCTCAGCACAGGAATGCTACAACACCACCATCCTCTAGTCAGGCTGTTTAACTAAATGCCAGAACACCTTCCTTGCCCAGAAATTAGAACTTTGTGGGATGACTAAACCTGATCCCACCTCCACAGCCTTCGGCCACCGCTGCAGTTTCTGCCCGTTGCACGGAAATACGTGGACTTTGCAGTGCTGGGGGAGCAGCATTTCCTTCAAATCCAGAGAGAGATTCCCTTCAAATCCAGAGCAGGGTTCCCCTCAAATCCAGCACAGGGTTGCCCTCAAATTCCAGCACAGGATTCCCCTCAAATCCAGCACAGGATTCCTCTTAAATTAAGCACAGGATTCCCCTCAAATCCAGTGCAGGGTTCCCCTCAAATCCAGAGTGGGATTCCCCTCAAATCCCCCTGGGCTTCAAACAGGAGGGCTTTCTTCCAGGTGCCTCTATCCAGGCCCTCCCAAAATCCAGGGCTGCAGTTTTGAGCTGCCCAGCTGGGAATTCTGCACTCCCCAGCTCCAAGATTATGTGTCTTTTGCCCATTTTAGTCATAGTTTTCTTCTTCCAAGAGGAGGAGGGAATCTCAACCCCAAGAGATGCAACCCAAGAGCTCCAGAGGATCCCCATCCCATCTCCTCCATCCCCAAGCCTGGAAGTGCAGCAGCTACAGGGCAAAGGGAAGGAGAGACCTCCCCACCAGCTCAGCCACCATCACCTCTCTCAGGCTCTCCCTGCCCGTTTTCCCACAGGGAAACCACAAGCAATCCCTCAGCAGCATCTTCTCCAAGCAGGCACAGAGATCTCCTTCCCAGGAGGACACATTCCAGAAGCATTGCCCTCACCTTGGACATCTCCAGCACCTCCAGGTGTGACCTTTACCTATTTTAAAAGCTGCAACCACTCACCTTGGAGAGATCACCTGAGAACTTTGCAGGAGAGCAACCAATTCCTGCCAGGATGTGGTTGTGTGTCTTGGCAGCTGCAAACCCATTCCCACTGTTGTCTGCAGCTGGACCAACACAAACATCTCCAACCTCCCCAGACTGACACCTCTGTTCTGAGTGATCACAATACTTGGCTTCATGGAATGTCTTGAGCTTCTAGATGCAACCAAGTTGGTTGGGAAAGACAGCCAGGAGAAGACTCAGAGGTGCTAAAGGGAGGAACTCAACGTGGGGCAGAGCTGGCTGAGCTGTTGTCTCAGGCTGGGCCTCGCATGGATTTAACAAACACACTCTGGAAGGACATAAATCTTTATTTTGTCTGATCACTGCCACGTGTGGGCCATCAAAAGGGCTTTCCTGGGGAAAACCAGTATAAAACAACAGGGCGATGGGGGGGAACAGGAGCTGTGCTGGGAATGGGATCTGCCTTGGGAAAAAAAAAGGGGCAGCACAGACCCCGTGGGAAACGCTTGGCAGAGGGGGTTGCTTGCTCAGCTGGGGGATGCCTCGCAGGTTTTTGGGTTGTCACATCTGGTGCCACCCCTCCTCACAATCCCAGCCTGATGACAGAGACCAAACTGGCCACCACTGCCAGGAGCATCACGGCGTAGCTGGAGCGGACACTGCTGGCGCCGCTGAAGTTGCACAGGGAGGTGCTGCAGCACTTGGTGGAATAAGATGCCACCCCGAAGTTGACGTTGGTCTCAGGACAGTCTGCAGAGCATTTCTTGGTGATTCGGTGCCCCACGTCTTTGCCTGGAGGGAGGAGAGGAGAGCTGTGATTTGAGATTCTTCTGTGTGAGAAACAGAGTCTCAGACCCCAATGGGGTTGTGAATCGGAGTTTATGATCTGGTGAAAGCAAAGAGATGGATGCAGTGGAGTCCTCGCTCCCCAAAACCTCATCCCAAACGCAGCACAGGGTGGGGCTTTATCCAGGTAATTCCTACATGTTCATTACATCATATACATAGACATTTTACAATGATGTTAAACAGTCTGCAACACAGTTTCCTTTATTGTGTCAGTTCTGTCCACTATAATTCATGCATTCTTCAGGGAAATTAAACAGTTATAGCATAATTCAAGTACTTCCTTGATGTGGAAACAGAGAAATGAACCAGTTCTATCAGAATTCACATTACCTTAATAAGGAAGATAAACTAAACAATTCTACTGTCATTCATGTCACCTTGATAAAGAAGGGAAACTAAACAGCTCTACCCTAACTCCCACTATCTTGATAAAGAAGAGAAACTAAACAGCTCTACCCTAACTCACATTATTTTGATAAAGAAAAGAAACTAAACAGTTTTTCCATAACTCACAGCACCTCTGTAGTAACAACAACTTGTTCCCTTTATGGGGCTGCAATAACCCATTTGGCTTTCCCTGACACGACTCATAATGACATTTATTTATCACATTCTGGAAGGGCTGAGCAGTGGTAGGAAGGGAGGTGTTAGTTGCAATTCACAGCAGCTGTCAGGGGGTTCCACACGTTCTGGATCAAATGGGTGGCACTAGAGAGTCCCTGAGAGAACCCTGTGTCTAAATCTGTGGTCTGGTGGTGACCAGAGAAAGTGGTGACCGGTCAAAGGTTGGACCTTGGAGATCTTTTCCAACCTCACTGACTCTGGGGTTCCATGCTTTCTATGCCCGGAAATCACTGCCAGTGATTAGAGGCCATTTTCAGCCTCTAAACCCACATAATTTACATCCAATCCCTTTCCATCCTTCATCCCAGAGCTCGTGCACAGAGTCCACTCAGGCAATCTGTGTGTTCCAGCCACAGGGGTGGGGAGGCCCTGGGACAAGTTCCCAGAAAAGTTGTGTATTCCCCACCCCTGGAAGTGTTCCAGGCCAGGTTGGACGGGCCTTGGAGCAACCTGCTCTAGTGGAAGGCGTCCCTGCCTATGAGAGTAAGATAATCTTTAAGGTCCCTTCCAACCCAAACCATTCCATGACCAAAAACCCACCACTGAGGGATTCACACGTCGTGTGTTGTGAGTGATCCTCAAACCTCAGTCGTGGATTCTTTCCAAGAAGACCAATTAATCCCTTAAGAAATAACTCTTTCCCAGGAATAAAATAAAGATCCAAAAAGCCAGGCTGTGCTGCTGGCACTCACCAAAGCCAGCAGTGCTGTATGTGGTCGTACAGAATTTCTCATTGTCTTCACACTTGTAGGTTTTGAGGCAGTTCCAGTTGGAATGCTCGTTGTCACACGTGTAGCAAAACAGGGAGGAGGCTGGAAAAAGCACACAGGGCACAGATTAGTGGTTTCCAGCAATTCCCTCTGTGTGGGGGGTGGTGTGGGGGGAAGTGTCAAAGCCATTATCCTTCCTTGGAAAATACAAGGTGAAAAGTATGTTGTGAACAAGTTTTCAGGGGAAGTGAAAAGAGGGGCTGGTTTTGATTAAAGAAGCTGAGGAAGGAACTGCAGAGGACTAAACAAGTTTTCCTTCTTTACTTGAGATTTTGGGGGGAGTAAATTTGAAGCCACATTTTTCAAGCCTGAGCATCATTCTCAGGTGACCTTTCCTTCTGCCCAAGGTCCACACTTGGCCTGGTTGAAAGGCACCATCCAAAAGCAAAGCTCAGTTCTGGCAAGAAGAGGAGGAACTGGCCTTGTTGTCAGTCGAGAGCTTAGCTGGGAAGTGTTTTCATCTGCAAAACCACCGCACAGACATGAACTAATTAATGCCTATGACACCTCTGTGAGCAAAATTACCAAATACAGGGCCACAATAAAGGGAGTTCCCTGGGAGAGGTCGCTCTGGACAATGGAGAGATTATCCCTATCAACACCTGGAATGCTGCGTTCTCAGGGGCATTATTAACCCAGCGCTGAGCCAAGCCTGTTGCTAAACCACAAGGAGGTGGGACGTGGATTGCTGAGCTCAACTGAAGCAAATCCAGTCACAATTCCACGCTGGCCAGCAGAGGAACACGGGCGTGTGCCATCCCGTTCCCTGGAGGTGGCTCCAGGGGTGAGAAGTGTTTCCCTCTTGTTCAGAGCTCCCTGGAACGCTCCCCATTTCGGAGCAGGGGTGGCAGAGGGAGTTGAGCTGCTCTGGGGAAGTCCTGCCCCTTCATCACCAGCAGTGAACAACTCTTGGTTGAAGGGGACCGAGTAATAAAACAAGGGAGGGTCCTCTGTTAGGCTGAAATTTCCCTGCCTCTGTTCCTCGTGGCTTTCCCAGCCCAGGGAGGCTCTAATTTCTGCACAAAGCCCCTCCCGGTCGAGTTTAGGCTCGGTTTTAGCCGGGAAACCCCTCCCAGGGACTCTCCAAAGCCTGGCTGCTGTTGTTTCAAACTCATCTCTGAAGCTGAATCTGCCCAAGGCTCATGGTTAGACAATTTCAGAAGCAGTTTTAAAACGGAATTAAAAGACATTTTAGTCCCTGACTGTCACAAGGAGGAGAAGAAGAAAAGGCCTCTGTGATCTGGGTGCCTTGGGTACAGCTCTGGGTGTCTCAGCACAGCTCTGACCATCCTGCTCTGCACCTCCACGATGCTCCAAGGCCAGACTGGACTCTGAGCAACCTGAGACAGTGGAAGGTGTCCCTGCCCATGGGAAGGGGTTGGAGCTGGATGGTCTCTAAGGTCTTTTCCAGCCCAAACCATTCTATCACTTGACAATTCCGTGCTCTTTCCTAGTGCCAGGTTTTGTCCGCGGCAGAAGATAAATCAGCCTTGTTGCATTCTGGCTTTAACTGACTTTAACTTCTCTTTAACTGACAACTCAACTCTCACTGTTTCTCCATCACGTGAATATTTGCAGCCTCTTATCTCTCCTCTTGAGATTCCCCAACCTGAGCTGTGTCCTTTTGCAGGCAGAACAGCACCCAGACCTGCTGCTCAGCAGAACTATTGCATTTCACACACCCTGGAGCTCTTTCTGATTTCCTTTTTTCACCACATCTCACCAAGTTGTTCAGACCACTTCCTGCTGCACGTGCCTGAAAGCAACTGAAGTGCACTTGTGCTCTCTAAGTGATGCAAGGAAAAATCCCTTCCAGCCAGGAAACAATAACAGCTTAAGCCATTAGAGCTGCTATAAAGCCTTTCCTGCATTTGGCCACCACCCTCCGTTAGCTGCAGTTCTGCAAATGCAGCCAGAAATAGCCTTTAACGGTGCAAAAGGGCCTCCAGTGCTCCCTGGGCTTGCACAGAGCCAGTAATTCCCAACTGGATCTTTCCACACCATTATCCAATTGAGGCTGCACCTCCTGCTTGAGAGAGGACGAGGGCAGAGCTCCGTGGGCCCCGTTGCAAACACATTCCCAGGCACTTGGAGAAGCTCTTCAGGCTCAGGAGCAAAGGGCTTGAAAGCTTTCACATATCTGCCAGCAAGCTCATTGCTGAATTGGAATGTCACTGTGGGGAGGAAAGTGAAGCTCTGGCAGGAGATGCGGCGTCACCAGCAGCCACACAACCTTCCAAAAACAACAGCTCCTCGAGTTTCAGCCAGGAGCAAAAACAAAACCAGAGGCAGAACCCTGAGCCCGGCTTGACTCCTGTCAGCATTTCTCAGTTCGTGGCTGTCTTGAGATGTCAGAGGGTGAGAACCCAGTGTGGAGAGCTCATCTTTGGGGTGCAGGCACCTTGGCAGACCTCAGCCAGAAGCAAAGACTGAGCCAGATGAAATACTCCCAAGTGCCTCTTCAGAACTCATCCAGAAACAAAGACTAAGACACACAGAATACTCTCAGGTACCTCTTCAGAACTCACTCAAAAACCAAGACTAAGCCATATGAAATACTTCCAGGTACCTCTTCAGAACTCACCCAAAACCCAAGACCGAGACACACAAAATACTTCCAGGTACCTCTTCAGAACTCACTCAAAACCCAAGACTAAGCCATATGAAATACTTCCAGGTACCTCTTCAGAACTCACCCAAAACCCAAGACTGAGACACACAAAATACTTCCAGGTACCTCTTCAGAACTCAGCCAGAAAGAAAGACTGAGCCACATGAAATATTTCTCAATGTGGCCAACACGAAACTGCAGCCTCACCAGGACCTCTCCTGCTGCAGGAGAAGCTGCAGAGCCTCTTGTGCCTGTGTTCCTCTCCTGGTGTTCCCATTCCCATCCTTTCCAGCTGGCTCTCCCAGCCTCCAGAGCCCCTTACCTCGCTCGGCACACAGGGCTGCCGCCAGCAGGGCCACCAGGAAAGCCTTCATGGTGGAAGGAGATCCCACAGAGCCCCAGGACTGTGGGATGGGGCACCACGGGAAGGTTTTATACCACCACTGCCTCATTTTGCCTTCCCCTGATGACAGTAATTTGGGGTTTGGGGAGTGACAGCACCAAAGGTGTGATCAGCCCTGGGTGTGTTTGTGCGTAGGAACCTCTTACGAGGCTGCAGGTAGAAATGTTTTCCTACATCTCGTCCAGATCCAATCTTTTCCTCTTTCCCAAGGCCTCCTCCTGCTGACCAAGCCTGCATTGCTAATTTGGGGAGCAATTTATCTGATCCAAGCCTGGGACTCCCTCCCTGGGCTGAGCCACGAAACCCGGAGCAGGGCTGGCGTGGCTCATTGCTTGCAGGTTTGTAGATGTCACCTGGCATCCTCCATCCTTCCTCTCTGCCATGGAATATCTGTGGGAAGTAGGAGAGGAGGCAAGGAAAGATTTTTTGCTGGATTGGCCTCCCAGAATTGTCTTGTTTGGACAAAGCAAGTGCTTTAACCAGAAAACAGCAGCGTTCCTGCAATCATAGACTCAGAGGAAGGTTTGGGTTGGAAAGGACCTTGCAGATCATCCAGTTCCCACCCTGATGCCACTCTTTGTGCCTGGAGACTGTCCCTCAGAGACTCCCAAGGTCCAGGAAGGGATGGGGCTGATGCTTTTGTTTTGTTCTGCTTCTCTGTCCTCCAGAACCACCCAGGGTTTCCAAGCAACGGTTTGTTGTTACCTGTAGAGCAGCTCTGGACTCGGTCAGGTTTTTCCAGTCCCTCATGACCTCTCCAGTCTGTCTGGACTCCCTTCTGCTCCCACAGCACCTCTTGCCAAATGATTCAGGATGCAGGAGAGGCACAAAGTGCATGGAAACACCTGCAGGAGTTATGGAATGAGTAATAGACTAAGTCTTGGTCCAGAAGACATCTCAGCAGGACTCTTTATCTTCAGAGAGAGAAATGAGGAAGGGAAGTTCAGAGTCATGGGTTGTAAGGTCACAGATGGTGTGGAAACAGAATAAAGGTCATCCAGTTGCTCTTTGTTTCCCCTAAATCACTCACAGAATGCCCTGAGGTGGGAGGAACACACAAGGATCCTCGAGTCCAACTCCTGACCCTGCACAGGAAAACCCAAACAACCCCACCACGTGCCTGAGAGCCTTGTCCAAACACTTCTGGAGCTCTGGCAGGGTCAGTGCCATGACCACTGCCCTGAGGAGCCTGGGAAGCAACTCCCCAAGGGTTGGTTCATTGTCTCTTCCTCTGGTCACCTTCCTGCAAGATCCTAGGCAGCTGGACCCGTCCCCAACCCCCTGGGATGAGTCTTCTGCTTTCTGGTCATTCCTCTTTTGCCAGTTCCTCCTTTCCTGCAGCAGTTTCAGCCCTCAGTGATTTCTGTCTCGGTGCCCAGACAGGGTGGAGGGGACGAACATCCTATTTTCAAAGTTTTCCACTCTCTTCTCTGACCTTGGGCAAGAATCTTTGACTCTTCTTTCAGTCAGGATGGGAAAGATCCACGTGACAGATAAATCAGCAACACCATTTCAGAACTTATCTGTGAAAAAACAACAACATCCCCTCCAAACAAGATTCCTTAGAAATACGTGGATGGACAACATCAGGCTGTGGAGACACGGGCTGCTGGAGCACGGAGGGAAGGAAGAGGTGTCCATCTCCGTGTTTGTTTTGTGTGTAATGCCAGGGGTGGCTCAGGCAACTGGGAAAATGGAAAATGAAACTTCCTTCCCTTCCATGCCATCAAAACTCCAAAAATGAAAAGGAATGATGCCACAGAATCCAGCTCATCCTGGAGCAAATCGAGCAGAAAAATGCAGCTCCTCAGCGGGAGCGATGGACGAGCAGAGGGAAGAAGAAGGGCTTCAAAATTCAAACAAATAAATGAGCAGTAAATAAACGAGGCTGTTAAAGCAAAGTGCAGCCGAAGAGGAAAGTCTGCAAGTGAGAAATTGGGCTGGAGGAAGTGGAAATGTGAGAAAGCATTTAAATAGATTAGAGAAAGGGGAGGTTAATAATAATAAACAAGATGAATATTTCACCCAGAACTGGAGAGAGAGAGGAGGGAGAGGAGAAATATTGGTGCAAAGCATAATAAATCAAAGCAAACACTCAGAGATGGGGGGAAAATAATTGAGCACAGGCAAAGGGAGGATAAGAAATAAGATGGGATTGAAGAAAATGTTGAAGCTTCCCTGTTGCTCCTGTGGTGGCATCACTCAGTGCTGTGCAAAATGTCCATTTTGTTATGTGCAGATGCTGTTTTGGTGTCAAAAACCTTTCTTTAAGTGTCTGGAGAGCTGCAGAATTCCCCAAATCCCAGTTTAACCAGCCACTGGAGTCAAAGCAAACACACAGAGCTGGAAGTGGTGGTGGGGGAATAATTAAGCACAAGCAAAGGCAGGGTAAGAAATAAGATGGGAGGGAACTGTTGAATCCTCCCTGTTGCTCCGGTGGTGGCATCACTCAGTGCTGTGCAAAATGTCCATCTTCTTATGTGCAGATGCTGTTTAGGTGGTAAAAATCTTTCTTTAAGTGTCTGGGGAGCTGTAGAATTCCCCAAATCCAGTCATTCCTCCACTTTAACCACCCAGTGGAGTCCAACTGGGTGGGCTCCTGGGCAACCCAGCTGGTGGAAGCATCAGGGACATCACCTGGCCCCCATCCCAGTGTCCCTGCAGGACACTGCCACAGGTCCCGGGTCTGGCCAGGTCCCAGATGCTCTTCTTGGGCAATGTTGACATTGCAATCACGCCCAGGGCTGCTCCAAGGGCTCTGGGCTCCACCAGCACCAGGGGGATGGTGCCTTTGGAAGCCCAGAACAACCCAGTTTCCCCGAGCGAGGGCTGGAGGGAGCTGGAAGAAAATCCAGGGCAAAGACAACGGAGGTGGTGGGAGAACAGATGGTGCCAGGAGAACACGGAGGGAGGTGTTGGAACCACTTGGCAGGGGCCAGAAATCAATAAATAAAAGGAGAGAGGGAATGGCAGAGTATGGTGGCTCAAACTGGGCTGGGTGGGCGTCACGGAGGGAACTGAAGAGTTGACAGAGCTGGGGAGTTTGAAGGAAGGACCGTTCACCCACTTGGGGCTTGGCAGCCCACGGGAGGGGTTTGTGGCAGCCCACATGGGGTGTTTGTGCCATCCCATGGGGGGTGTTTGTGCCATCCCACGGGGGTTGTTTGTGCCACCCCACAGGGGGTGTTTGTGCCATTCCATGGGGGGTGTTTGTGCCACCCCACGGGGGGTGTTTGTGGCAGCCCACAGAGGGTATTTGTGCCATCCCATGGGGTGAGTTTGTGCCATCCCATGGTGGGTATTTGTGCCATCCCACGGAAGGTGTTTGTGGCAGCCCTTGGCAATGTGTTGTGCAAGGCCGGGCCTTTTTGTGTAACTGGAGTCACACAGAGCGTGTTTTCACCCCGTGACGGAGCTCTGAGGTGGAGCAGCAGCCTTGAAATGACCTTGACATGTCAACTTTCCCCCCTCTCTCCCTGTTTTTTTTTCCCCCTCTGGAAGGTGGCTCCAACCTCAGGTCTCCTCCACGGCTGGAAGAAGAAGTTCTGTTTCAGCTCAGGGTTGGAAAGAGCAGCTCCAGAGGAGGGGAAAGAGGCCATGAACAAGCTGAGAAGGTGCTCCCCGTGTCCCTGAGTCATGGAGACGGGGCACAGAGGGCAAGAGGTCCAGCCTGACCCCAGACAACAACAGGCTGATGTGGTCACGTCCTCTCCTCCTTCCTTGGAGAGTCAAGGAAGGCTGAGGTGCTTCATGTGGACGTGCAATGGCAACAGGGTTTGGTGAAGAAGGGGGAGATTGTGGGATCCAGAAGCACCAGGAGAAAAGGAAGGCTTGAGTGTGACATTCTGCCTTTTCCACCCCAGGCCTGGAGCAGGCAGCTGCTCTGTTCTTCCCTTCCCAACGCACATCTGGGGCTGCAGCTGTTCTGGTAGGCTCCAGACAACAGGTCAGAGCTCCTCAGGACATTCCCATGGCACGTGACAGAGGCTACCACGTTAGGAAGGACTGGAGTAGCCCAAATCCACCATGTCTGCCTGAAATACAAGGGGATCCAGGTTGGCTTCAAGGCCAGGTCAGATGGAGCTTGGAGAAACCTGATCCAGTGGGTGGCAATGCTGCCCATGGCAGGGGGTTGGAACTGGATGATCTTGAAGGTCCCTTCCAACCCAAACCACTCCATGATTTTATGGTTCTGTGACTTCCATGGCAGCTGGGACAACCACCAGGAGCTTTGACATCGTTCTCAGTAGCTGAAGAACTGGAGTGCTTTGGGGCCTTTATCCAAAGCCATTTTTCCCCCACTCTCCAAGGTCCTGAGGTGTTTCAGTCCCATCAGCCTGGAGGCTCACGGGGAGATGTCAAATAGCACCATCACACCTGGAGTCAACCACGGTGATTCAAGTCCCCACCAACATCCTGACCAATGGGCCTGACCCAGAGCAGCTCCCCAAACAGGGCACAAGCCCAGCCCAAACACCATCTGTGCCATGGGGCCATCAAAGAGGGCTTGACCACAGTGGCATCACCCTGTGTGGTGCCCTCACACGGGGCCTCTCCTTGGAAGCCACCTGGATGGAACCACAGCTTGAAGGTGGAACCACCCTGTCTGGAGAGGAAAGAGCTTTGAGACTTGTGGATGTGAATCATCTCTCCTGGAGATCCAGGGCCAAGGCTTGTTGTCCTGCAGCCAGGGAGGGGCATGTTGGAGACCTGCAGGGTCTGGAGGGGAAAGGGCAGGGAAGGATGGTTGGGAGGAGGAAGAAGAGGGGAGAGAAGAAGATCCAGAACCCTCTTGGAATTTCTCCAAAATAACGAATCCCAGTTTTCCCTGAGGAGGACCCCACAGGTTGCAGGGGTATCTGGGGAGAAGGAGCGCCACTCTGTTGATAATTCCATGGTTTTTTCCCCAAAATTGGGAATTTCCTCTTGCCCCAGGCCCAGCCCTCCCGGTCCTCTTTCATAACATGAGGCACTAAAATGGGACCGTCCCCTCCACCACGTCATCACACAGGTCCTGACAGGTGAGGCCCCGATGTCTCTGTGGAAATCTCGGGGCTGTGATTGGAATTCCAATCCCCCTTCCACTATCCCAGGTCGTTCCAACCTGGCCTTGGACACTTCCAAGGATGGGACAGCCAGAGCTTCTCCAGGCAACCTGTGCCAGTCCCTCTCCACTCTCCAAAGGAGGAATTTCTTCCCAATACCTGCTCTAAATCCACCCTTTTCCAGTTTTAATCCATTCCTCATGGTCCTATCACCACCCCTGATTTATTTTAGCTTCTCTGGGTCATTTTTTTTTTCCACAAGAAGGTCCCAACTGAGAGTGGAAAAACCCCAACAAGGTGGAAGAACTTGTGGGAAGATCAGGATGCTCTGGTCCCTCTCCTGCCCATCTCCTGCAGACCCAGCCAGGCACAGCACCAAACCCCAGTTGCATGGTGAGAACAAGAGCTTGGGCCAGCCCTTGTGACATCAAGAAACTGGTCCCACCTTGTGTAATAGCCCTGCTGAAACCTCCACCACTGCCCAGGGAGGGCTAGGAGGGCAGGGTTGTCCCAAGAGAGGGTCCATGCTGGTGCAGGAGCAGGAGCAAGGACACGTCCTTGGCTGAAACATCCCAGGAGCAAGGAAATATCCTTGGCTGAACCATACCAGGAGCAAGGACACATCCTTGGTTGAAACCATGCTAAGAAAAAGGACATATCCTTGGTTGAAACCATCCCAGGAGCAAGGACATATCGCTGGCTGAAACCATCACCATCCCAGGAGCAAGGAGACATCCTTAGATGAAACCATCCCAGAAGCAGGGACACATCTTTGGTTGAAACCATCCCAGCCTGCTGGGCGTGTTGAGCAGGGCAGAGAAACAAACAGTGATATCTGAGAACACGATCAAATCCCTCACTGGGAGGGCAGACGGGCATTTTCCCAGGAGGGTTGGCCAAAAAATTCGTGCCCTTGTGTTGTTTGGGTTTGGGTTTTTTTTGTAATTTTATTTATTTATTTTAATTATTATTGCTTTGGAAAAGCAGGGAATGGTTTTGTTTGGCTTCACCTGTGCTGGTGGAAAGGCAGAAGGTGAGACAGGCAGGGTTTCACCTCAGGAGCGTCCCTGCACTCCCCAGCTGGGTTTGGGGGTCTCTCAGCCTGCCCCCACAGCCTGTGGGGTGTGGTGGGATCAGGGCATTCCACCCTGAGCCTGGGCCACAAACAAGGGCTTGTAAACCTCCTGGATGGTGGCTTGGGATGGGCGTGGGAATGCCAAGCCACCCACGCCTGATCCAGGGTGGAAAAGCCATCCTGGGTTTGCAGGCACCCCAAGGACAGGGCATGGGAGGAACGAGCCACCCCATCTCGGTTTTGGGCCAGGTTTTAACTCACTCCCAGCCTGTCAGACTGTCAGAAGAGGACAACCCTGTCTTGAAGGGACTTTGTGATGTTTTAGCAAAGGTTTGCAGAGCCTTGAAATTGAGTCTGAGCAAGGAGTGGTGTGCCCAAGGTCACAGGCGTGGGAGAGTGGTGGCCTTGGCTCCTCAGCCTCCCTCCAGCTTTGCTTTGCAACCCAACTACTGCCTGAGGAAGGAAACGGGATCTCCAGTGGGAAAAGAGGTCCATGAAGCTTTCCAGAGCTGTACCCTCCCATTCCTGGGCTGTGAACATGGTGGTTGGCATCAGGCTGTGGTTGTGCTTACAGCTGCTCTCTGTGCCTGAACCAGGCACAACTTTGGTTCAAGCTGAAAGGGAGGTGGGATGAAGGAAGCGCCAACAGAAATGGATTTGAGGTGGGCCCAGCACCAGCAGAGCTGCTCTGCAGCCAAAAACTCATCCCCTGTTCTCCAGGCACAGCTTTCACAGCTGACACTGTGGGCATCTCCTCTGACACCTCCACTGCACCACAAAGTGCCTCTGGTGTCACTTCCACAGCTCACATCCAGTCAGGACATGTCTGGTGCCCTCTCTGTCACCTGGTCCTGATGGTGGGATGAGTCCTGTCCACCCTCTCTGCTCCAGCCCGTTGCCCTGTGGAGGGGTGGCTGGGAAGGGGAGGATGTGATGCTGTCCAAGTGATCCTCGCACGTTCCGGGGTCGGGAATTGCTCCCTTTGGGTTTCTCAGGCCAGTTGTACAACCCAGTGGGGTCCTGGACAGACCCACGAAGTGTTCTGATACCAAAAAAAGGAGCTGTGAACCCACTTCCACACCCCAAAACAGCATCTCCCACGATCAACACTCTCCCATGCCAAGAAACCCCTCCCAGTCCACGTCCAGGAGCAGCCCATGGGCCATTTGGATGTGACCACCCTGTTTTGGGGATGGAAAGGGACACGAGCACATCACACCCCGTGTCCCCCACAGCTCAGGGACATTCCCTGCCTTGTGCTGTTTGCCTGGGTGGGTGGAACCTTTCCCTGTGGGATTGACCCTCAGGATCTCAGTTTCACCCCTTTCCTTTCTCCCGTTCCTGCCAGTGTGTGAGGTGCAGAACTTAGGGAGGAGGATTTGGGGTGGCAGGTGGGATGACCTGTGTGGACACTGCTGTGACAGGCCCCAGCCCAGCTCCCTCTGGCTCCAGAGAAGAGGGAGGACCATTTCAGGAATGCCTGGGAGATGCTGAGCACCACCCCTGCCGGTTTCCTTGGAAGCAGGACAACATCTCCAGGAATCTCTGCCACCAAACCCTGGTGACTGTGGGTATTTTGGGAAACGAAGTATGGCCAGATATAGACGATCACCAAGCTCTGCTTCCTCTGAGCCCTTCAGCCCCACAGAGGGCAGCCAACCACGGGGAGAGCATCTGAATCCAGAGACATCCACCCCAGGAGCAAGGACCACATGGCCAGGGAGGGCTTTGAACCCCTCCAAGTACAGGGGAAAGAGCAGCTTTTAAACTAAAAGAGGAGAGATTTAGATCAGATACCAGGAAGAAATTCTTCCCTGTGAGGTGCTGGAATAGAATTCCCAGAGCAGCTGTGGCTGCCCCATCCCTGGAAGTGCCCAAGGCCAGGTTGGAGCAACCTGGTCTATTGAAAGGTGTCCCTGCCCATGGCAGGGGATTGGAATGAGATATTCCTTCAGGTCCTTTCCAGCCCAAACCCTTCTGTGATTCTGTGAGTTTTTCCTTCTGTGGGAAGAGGGTGAAGACCATCATTCCTTCTCCTCCTGCTGGACTTCCAGCGGGGTGATGAGCACACAAAGCCTGTTTCCCAGCTCTTTCGGGGTGGAGCTCATTCCCAACCTCCTCCCTGCCAGGCTCAGCCCTCCTCCTCTCCTGTGCCAGTGCTGGGGAGGGGACAGCAGCTGCTGAAGGTGACAGCTCAGTGGACCCTTCCAAGGCTTTCTGAGGACCAGAGGGCTCTGCCTCTCATCCCAGTGTTGGGCTCATCCTGGAGACCAAGCCCTGCCCTCAGAACTCCTCTGTTTTCACTGTCAGGATTTGAACAAGAGGTCCTGGATCCCACCAGACCTGCTGAGCAGCCTCAGCCCATCAGGAGACAACAAACCAAGTGCCCCACGCCCTGAACAATGCCCACGCCCTCATCCTCACCTCTGTGTCTCCATCCACCCGCTCTTAAAGCTCCTTTGTGATGGGGAAGCCAGGGCAGGGATTGTCTTTCTGCAATGTTTGCCTGCCCAGCTCCCAAGAGAGCCCTGCCAACTCCTTGGCACCACGGTGAGTCAGGGATCGGCATTCCTGGAGGAGGGAGTGCCAGGGGAGCAGCCCCAGCTGTGCCACGACAGGTTCCTGCGTGGTGCCATGGGAAGGATGAGGGTGCAGCCCAGTCACATCTGCAGGGGCCAACCTGAGGGCACACACGCCGTGGGTGGGCGCCTGAACCCTTTCAGATCCTCCACCAGCTGGATGACACGTCCCCAAGACGGTGTGGAGGTTCAAAGAGCCCTCCAAGCCAGGGATTGATGGGTTGGGTTGTTATTTCCATCTTTAGCACAAGAATCGGGGGCACTGGGTGACTCAGATGTGGGGAAGTGGTGGTAGGGCTGGGTTTGAAGTCTCGCCTGCACCACCCTCTCCCCAAAGACCTTGGGGAACGTCTGCCCTGCTCTGCTTCCACAGAGCTGCTGAGGGCACCAGCCAGGTGCAAGGCTGGGGTGGAACCCACAAAGGGAGGAGGAAAAAAGTGGGATTTCCATTGTTTCCTCTGTGATGGGCTGAGGANGGCTGCAGGCACATGTGTTTTGGCTGTGGCACTTTCCAGAGGGAGTCTGGAATTTAGAGGGGGGCAGGAAAATGCTCCAGGACTGCAAAGAGGGAATGTTTGGGAAAATCAGAAAATGGGGACAGAGTCACCCAGACTGGGACAGAAAAGCACAGCACCATCGGATTCCATCCCCGCTTGACTCCCCAAGACCTCAGAGGTGCCNGATTGATGGGTTGGGTTGTTATTTCCATCTTTAGCACAAGAATCGGGGGCACTGGGTGACTCAGATGTGGGGAAGTGGTGGTAGGGCTGGGTTTGAAGTCTCGCCTGCACCACCCTCTCCCCAAAGACCTTGGGGAACGTCTGCCCTACTCTGCTTCCACAGAGCTGCTGAGGGCACCAGCCAGGTGCAAGGCTGGGGTGGTACCCACAAAGGGAGGAGGAAAAAAGTGGGATTTCCATTATTTCCTCCGGGGTGGGCTGCAGGCACATGTGTTTTGGCTGTGACCCTTTCCAGAGGGAGTCTGGAATTTAGAGGGGGGCAGGAAAATGCTCCAGGACTGCAAAGAGGGAATGTTTGGGAAAATCAGAAAACAGGGACAGAGTCACCCAGACTGGGACAGAAAAGCACAGCACCATCGGATTCCATCCCCGCTTGACTCCCCAAGACCTCAGAGGTGCCAAGAAAATCAGATGCCCTTCATGCTGCCCATGCCCATCCCAACAATTTTGAGCATCTCAGGGGGTCCCACCCATTTCCAAGCACCCCAACCTCTGGCTTGAACCTTGCAGGGCTTCGGGATTGGGCTGCAAATTCCCCCTCTCGATTCCACGCTCCAGAATTATCCCACAGCGCGGACCAAGGCACGTCCCAGTTGCCACCAGCATGGTCGCAAGCAGAGCCAGAAGCTTGGCCAAGACCTGCTGGCAGCTCGACGAGGTGCTGGCACCTTTCCCTGGGCTGCTTCCAACCCTCCGCCTCGTCCCTCGCTCCTTTTCCCCCCTGGAATTTGCTCCGGGAGCGTCGCTTTGTCCGCGCAGGGACAGCGGCTCCCTCTCGTGGGCTTTGTCCGGCGCTTCGTGCTGGAAACCCGCCGAGGAAAGTGGGGTTTGATGGTGGTGGGGATGTGGTGGTGGTGGTGGTGCCTCCCTCTCTCACAGTTCACCTCTCACTGTTGCACCAGACACGGAAATTTTATGGGAATGTGCCAACTTCCATCAAATTCCATGTCGTGGGTGGGTGGCTTGGTTTTGGGGTTTTTTTGTGTTTGTTGTTTGGGGGTTTTTTTGTTTTGGTTTTCTGGGTTTTTTTGGGAGTTTTTTTGTGTTTTTTTGTTTGTTTGGTTGGTTTGGTTTGNTTGTTTTGGTTGGTTGGTTTTTTGTTTGTTTTTTGTGGGTTTTTTTGTGTTGTTTGGTTGTTGTTTTGTTGGTTTGGTTTTTGGTTTTTTGGGTTTTTTTTGTTTTGTTTTTGTTTTGGGGTGTTTTGGGGTTTTTTGGGGTTTTTTGTTTGTTTGGGGGTTTTTGTTTGGTTTTTTTCATGTTTTTTTTGTGGGTTTTTTTGTTTTGTTTTGTTTGGGGTTTTTTGTTTGTTTGGGTTTTTTTTGTTTTTTTTTAATGATTTCACCACCTTTTTCTTAATTTATTTTCCTCACCCAATCTGGGATTCAAAACAACTAATGTAGGCATGTTAGGGGTGGATGTCTCTGATTCACCTGCCCAGAGGCTCTGAAAAAAAAGTTTGGAATCTCCACTGAGCCCTCCAAGTGCCACCTTTGGTACCTGTCCAGGGAAGGGGGACTCACCCCAGCTCTGCAGTTTGGGGGGTGGCCACAGACTGAGCCATCCAGTGTTTAAACAACTCAGTGGAGGCCACAACATGACCCCCCCAAAAGGCTGTTCCAGTTTGAAAGGCTTGAAATCAAATGTGTTTTAGGAAGTCAAAAGTCAAGAAAGAGAATGAGAATTAATTTTTTTTAAAAAAAACCCTCTTTTGGTTCGTACCATAAACACGCCTGGAATCCCAAGCAGTGCCAGGGATTTCAGCTTCTGGTTTTGCTTTGGAGAATTCCTGGTGCCCCCCAAAGAGCTGGAATTTCTCCCACAGGTGAACTTCTTGCAGCTTTTCCACCCAAACCCCCAGCAGGGAGGTATCACGTGCCCAGAGAGGTGCTTGTCCATCCTGCAGCCCACCCTGGTACCTGCTGGGGACATCCAGGTCGCTTCTCCCCTCTCCATCCTCTCTGGGCTGTGTGACCCAGCAGGTCCCTCCAGCATCCCAAGGGTCACCCCACAAACCAAACGAGGACCTCACCCCCTCCTCTGAGCCCTACAAAGAATTGGGCAACACATCTGGGGCTGCTGTGCCTCAGAGAGGTGGTTTGGGGTTTTCCTGCCTGCAATGAGACACGTCTCGGTGGTGTGGGGGCCACAGGTCCTCATCTGATGTCCACTCTCCCATGGCCCCCTGCCTGGGGAGCTTCTCCCCTTTTCTCCAGGCTTGATGGCTGGATCCCAACTCTTCTCCAGCCCTGCCCACACGCAGCTTGGCACGGGGCTGAAATTATCCCCTGGCTTTGCCTGTTGGTCGCTCTGCTGGCCAAGGTGAAGGGTGACAACCACACCCAGCAGATCCACCTGCCCAACATCCCAAAGGAACCACGTCAGGACTGCCCCTGATGTCCATCCAGTGCATCCCTGAGGTATTTAAAGTGCTGGTCATTATCTGCAACCAGGCCTTTAGTATTCCATTGGTAATTGTTGCCTCATCTCCACACCACGCGTTCCTGCAGCTGAAAGGACCCTGTGTGTGCTTTATGCTGCCCCTTCTGCGTGTCAAGCTGAGGGCACTGCTTTCTCCAGGGACCTTTTTCCATGCCTTGGAGGAGAACAGCTCGCTCTTCCCTCTGTCAGCATGTCTGGATAGTTGGGTATCCACTCCCCAAATTCCTGTGTGCCGATTGTCCGTGGATCCTTTCTCCTTCATCTCTCTCCCACCATCACCATCACCATCACCATCACCATCACCATCACCATCGCCATCGCCATCACCATCATCACCATCACCATCACGTTCTTGGGTGGGGTCAGAGAAGCTCAGTGCAGTCTGCAGTGAGGAAAATAAGTTCTTTCCCAAACCCTTTGTGTTTGGGGTCCTCCAAGGGGTTTTCAACCCCAAGGGGTGACTTCTGCCTTGACTGACACAGTGAAGGGTTCAGGCTCAGAGTGATTTAATGATTGGTGTCTTTCTGTGGTTGGAATTGGCCCTAATTCCTGGTCAAGGTTAGTGATTAAGAATCACGCCCTCCTCTCCTTCCCCCCTGAGCATCTCAGATGTATCAGAGAGGAGCAATTGCCACCAGAGTTGTTTGGCATTTTGGGAGGAGGGGAGATTTCCGTATCCTCGAGCTGCAGTGCCCTTTGGGCAAGGGAATTATGAAGTTATGGAATGGTTTGGGTTGGAAAGGACCTCGAAGATCATGTCATTCCAACTCCCCTGCCGTGGTCCACTATCCCAGGTTGCTCCAAGCCCCGTCCAACCTGGCCTTGGACACTTCCAGGAATGGGTCAGCCACAGCTTCCCTGGGAAACCTGTGCCAGGGGCTCCCCGTCCTCATATTTAAGATTTTCTTCCCAATATCCAATCTAAACCTCCTCCTTTTTAGTTTAAAGCCATTCCCCCTTGTCCTACCATTACATACAGTGGTTAAAAACTAACCCTTTGCTCTTCAGCCATGCCCAGGATGATTTATTTCCCCTCATATCAGCCAGGGGACACAAGAAAGCTTTTCTGCTGCAAAGGCACAGCAAACCAAGCGAAAAAACCCCAGCCAGCAAAAAAACCTCCTTTTGTGTTTTCCTGCAGGCTTGGAGGAGGGGGCTCTGTCTCTGCTACTGCAGGACTTGTAAATCCAGCACAATGAAATATTAATTATTAGAGTCTGTCCAACTGGGATTCCTCGGTGCTTTCAGAGAGCTGGATAATTCTGGCACACAGGACAAAAACCACACAAGTCCCTTTTTTATTTTATTTCTTTAATTTTTTTTTGGTTCTTTTTATGAGAAAATACCGTGTGGTGGGTAAATTAGAGCTTTTGAGCATTTGGGTTGAGGGAGGGGAGGGGGCTTGGGTTGCTTCAGGGTGAGAAATGGGAACTCCTAAAGAGGGAATAAGAGAGATCGGGGTCTGAGAAAGGACACAGAAGGAGGTGCATCACCCAGAGGGGCTCCTTGGCACTGAGATCTGCCCTCCCAGCAGGGCATAACTGTGAGCAGAGGGGGTAAAGGAGAGCTAAAGTGGGTTAATAAGGGACAGACACATCTCTGCAGAGTCCTCTTATGTAGCTCTTGAGAAGAAAACCCTCCCCCTGAGCAGCCACGGGCAGCAGCCCAAGGGCAGCCACACTTGGCTCAGCTCAAAGCCCCCTTTGTGCCCCTTGTTTACCAGGACTGGGGTTTGAAGCACAACACAGAACGTCATTCCTTGGCTCAGGAATGGTTTGTGGATTTGGGAGCCCAAACTGGTTCGAGTTAAAGCATTTTCATGACTTTTCCAGAGGAGAATTCCTCTAAAAAGTGCTGCTTGAGAGAAAGAAAAAAGAGAGACTCGGCAGCACCTCTGGCAATGAAAAATCTCTGTGTTGTCATCGTTGTTCATTTTTCCAGCTTCTTCTCACCCTCATTTCTCTGCAGCCTCTGGAAACATCCACATGAAATATTTGGCCTCCCTGAAATCTGTGTTCTCTCATGAACCTCTCAGATGGTCCTCAGCAGCTCAACCCCAAATGCTTCAAATACTTCTCAGGAGGGCAAGTGGGGGAGCAGCACCAACCTCTGCTCCCTGTGACAGGACCAGAGGGAACGGCTGGAGCTGTGCCAGGGCAGGGTTAGGTTGGATATCAGGGAATGGTTCTTCATCCAGAGGCTGGTGGGCACTGGAACAGCCTCCCCAGGGAAGTGGTCACAGCTCCAAGCCTGCCAGAGCTCCAGAAGTGCCTGGAGAAAGCTCTCAGGCACATGGTGGGATTCTTAGGGGGGTCCCTCCCAACTCAGGCCATTCCACGATTCCGTGCTTACCCTGCAGTTGGTTTGGGGGATGTTGGAGGGAGGGATAAATGCATGGATGGCTGGGAGACACAATTCCAAGTGGTGGGTCCAGGAGGGGTGGGTGGTCTCGTGGCTCCAGCAGCAGCAAAGCAATGTGCAGAGAGGGATGTCCAGGGATGCTGGAAGTGGAGGGGGGGGGGTGCACAAGGACCAGCAGATGTTCGTGCAGATGTGCAGAGAATAAAAAACGTGGCACCCAAGGCAGAGCCAGCAGCAGGAGATGGGTGGGTGACATGTCTGGCTGTCCACAGGGCTTGGGGGGTGTCACTGTCCCTGAGCTGAGGGAGGGAGAGGCTGAGAGCGAGGTGAGAGCCACCAGGAGGGGCTGTCACTGTCACCCATCACAGCCTCAGGCTCCTTCACACGGGGAGCTTTTCCCCTTCCCTGGTCCCTTCAGTTGGCATTCCTGCCCACTCCCCTCCCCTCAGCGTGGAAGATGCCACTCCGTGGCTCCAGCTGCACCCAAGATAGGACAGAACTTCAGGAGAAACCCCTGGAGAGATGCAGGAGGTGCAGGAGCAGCACCTCCCTCCCCCAGGCTGCAGGACAGGGCACGGACACTTGAAGGGGCTGCAGGGGGGTGACAGATCTTGGGTGTGAGAAACAAGTGAGAAGCCCCAGGTTGGGAGGACCACAGGGCAGGTGGTGGTGGCCATAATATTTTATCTATTCCACAGCATGTTCCACGTCCTGGGGGAATCTGGCCGTGCTCTTCAGCCCTTCAGGAGCCCCTTTGTCCCACCACTGCTGAGCAGGTGAAGGAGGACACCAGGGTGGGACTCACTGGCGGGCCAGCCTGGGCCCTGGGCACGCACTGAGGTTGCACAAGAAGGTTTGGCAGCAGTGGGAGGTGTAGGAAATCAAGCCCAGGCTGAAGTTGTGGTGTGGACAGGTCTCGGAGCACTTCTTGGTGATCCTCTTCCACAGGGACAAGAAGCCTTGCCCAAAGGAGGGAGAGAGCAGGATTAGCAACGGGAGTTTGAGGAGTTCTCCTCTGTCTTTTACAGGGAGATGGACTAATGGGTCCCTCTGTCCCCCCACCACCCCAGAGACCAGCAGGAGACCCACCCCGGTCCCACCACAGCCCAGTAGTTATTGGTGACCTCCTGCACCATTCAGTGTCCTCGTTGGGCACCTCCCAGTGTGGACCCTCATGTCAAAGTTTATATAGACAGTGTTCATTCCTGGCTTGGAGACACATTCCCAGGCTTCTCCGTATCCGGGCTGTCCCAGAAATTGTGGGACCAGCAGGACCAGGGCAGTGATTGTTCCCCTCTCTGAGCACTGGAGAGGCCACACCTTGAGTCCTGGGGTCAGGTTTGGGCTCCTCATGACCAGAAAGGCATTGAGGGGTTAGAGCAGCTGGAAGGAAAGGGAGTTGGGAAGGGTCTGGAGCAGCTGAGGGAGCTGGGGGGGCTCAGCCTGGAGAAAAGGAGGCTCAGGGGGGACCTTCTCACTCTCTGCAACTCCCTGACAGGAGAGGGGAGCCGGGGTGGTCGGGCTCTTCTCTCAGGGAACAGGGGACAGAATGAGAGGAAAGGGCCTCAGGTTGTTCCAGGGGAGGTTTAGGGTGGATATTTGGAATATTTCTTCACAGAAAGGGTTGTCCAGTCCTGGCACAGCTGCCCAGGGCAGTGGTGGAGTGACCACCCCTGGAAGTGTTCAAAAAATGTGTGGACACAGTTTTGTGGTGAACGTGGTGGTGGTGCTTGGTTGATGGTTGGACCTGACGACTGGAGAGGTCTTTTCCAGCCCTAACAATTCTACGATCCTCCATCTCTCTACACCTTCTTGTCCACCCTGACTGCTTGTTTCTTTCCATCTCCAGGCCCAATCAAGCCTCCAATTTATTTATTCTTCCTCTGAAGGATCCCTCCTCTTCTCCTGGTATCCCTTGCTTTTCCATGCAGGCAAACCCCAAAGGCTTCAGGAGGACAACCCCAATGCATGATGAGGATTTCATCACCACAATGATGCCTGGTTGGGTTTCCAAGGGCTCCACCTCCCACATGTGCTTCCCAGTGACTCCTCAGCCCCCTCCCCACCAATCAACACAGGGCCACCCCAACCAATCCAGCCCAACCAAACCATTCCTGTGTCCCCACCATGCCAGAACATACCAATCCCCACGGAGGCCACGTTGGTCACACAGTACTCGTCCTTGTCCGAGCACTTCTCAGCCTTCAGGCAGCTCCAGTTGCTTTGCTCCCACTTGCAGGTGTAGCAATGCAGGGCACTTGCTGCAGGAGGACACACAAGGGATGGAAGAGTGAGATGAAACTATCCTGGCCTGGACCAGAGAGAGTGTGGCTAGCTGGACCAGGGCAGTGGTTGTCCCTCGCTGAGCGCTGGGGAGGTCACACCTCAAATTTGGGGTCAGTTTTAGGCTCTCCATGACAAGGAAGACATTGAGGGGCAGGAGCGTGTTCAGGGAAGGGAATGGAGCTGGGGAAGGGGCTGGAGCACCAGGAGAGGATGAGGGAGCTGGGGGTGGGGTGAGAAAAGGAGGCTCAGGGAGGACCTTTTTGTTTCTTCAACTCCCTGACAGGAGGATGGAGCCAGGTGGGATCAGGATCTGCTCCCAGGGAACAAGGGACAGGACAAGAGGAAACAGCTTCAAGCTGCCCCAGGAGGGGTTCAGGTTGGACATCAGGATGAATTTCTTCAGAGAAAGGGTTTTCAAGCATTGGAAGGGGCTGCCCAGGGACGTTTGAAGTCCTCACCACTGGAGGTGTCCAAGGAACGACAGGAAGTGTCACTCAGTGCTCTGGGCTGGGTGACAAGGTGGGGATGGGTCACAGGTTGGATTGGAAGGTCTTGGAGGCCTTTTCCAGCCTGAATGATTTTGGGATTCTGTGAAACCCCACCAGTCCTGGCAGCAAAACCCTCCTCTTCTTTTCCCTGAGTCTCCAAAGCCCGAGGTGCAGCTGTGATGGAAGGGATGGAGCTGAAAGACCAACCCATTGTGCCATCTGCACGTTTGGGTGTCTGCACCAGCACATGGCTGAGGGACACACCTCTGTGCCCACACTGATGGTGCCAGTCCTCCCCTCCTGCCCTGCCCTCCAAATAACACCACAGTGGGCCAAGGGCCTCAAGAAAACATCAGTCAAGAGAATCACAGAATGGTTTGGGTTGGAAGGGACCTTGAAGATCATTTAGTCCCAGCCCCCTGCCACGGGCAGGGACACCTTCCACCAGACCAGGTGTCTCGATGCCACATCCGACCTGGTCTTGGACACTTCCAGGGATGGGGCAGCCACAGCTTCTCTGGGCAACCTGTGCCAGGGCTTCTCCACCCTCCCAGGGAGGAATTCCTTCCCAGTATCTAAACTAAATCTCCCTGTCTCAGTTTGAGGGGCCAAGGGTACCAGCTCTGTTGTGACACTCAGGGAAAGGCAGGGATGTCCCAAGGCCTGGGGTCACCCTTTCTCATTCTGGAGACTATTAAGCTGCAGCCTAATTAGGCAGAAAGCTCTGGCAGATGAATAGGGTTAATTGGGACCTCCACAGCATAAAGAAGTTGGGCTCCCACACCCGTGGGTGGGACATCAGTGCCCTCAAATGTATCTAAGATGAGAGTTAAAGACAAAAGGGGGTGAGGAAGGGGGGTTTGCAACTCCCTGCTGGGAGAATTCAACCCTAAGGCACGTGAGGTGGAACATTTCAGTTTTCCTGCCTGGATTCTCCAGTGTGGATTAGACCAACGTTCATTGTGGCCCTGAGGACAAACCCTCCGTGTCCCAGGCCTGGTTACCACTTGGAAATCTGTTGGAATCACGACTCTGCTGAGTGGGCAAAGCTAAAGAGCAGAAAGGTATTCTCAGGCCACAATGAGACTGAAATAACTATTCCAAGAAATTGTTTCTCTGCACCAGACAAGGTGGCAGAATTCCAAGTGCTGGCAAGCCCTGCCCCTCTTTATAAACTGAGGATAAGCTTTAATTCCCTCTGCCTGCTGGTCTACAGAGGATGCAAGATCATATTCCTTAAAAAGGCTCTGATTTAATTTACCATCACTCTGCGAAATAAAACAAATAATCCACAGCACAAATAATATGCAAATACCAAACATCCCACCACAAGGCTGCTTAACTATTCCATCCACAACCCAACCTCTTCCTAATTCCCCAACTCGGCCCCAAAGTCTTGGAAATCAGCGGGCTCCTCAGCTCTCTGAGATAGGTGGAAACAGCTGCACAAGGCCAGATGTTGCAGGTGTGCCCCCATCCTGCTGCTGGTGGGAACCGGCTGCTCTTCATCAAGATTTCGGCACAACCACAGTCTTGCCCCACCTCGACAGACAAACTCCCTGGAAAGCCTCTTCCCAGAGGCAAAACAGTGGCAACTCCCTCCCTTTCCTGGCCTTGTTTCCATAAAAAAATCCAGCAGAATGAGGAAACTACCGGGTGGGAAATCGGCGTGTTCCGACTGACATCAGAGACGACAAAATCCAAAGGGGAGCCCCGTGTCCTCCAGCTGCAGCACCACAGGAGCTTCAGGTGCCCCTGGACACGAGGTCTCCCTGCCTTTAAAACACCCAATTACACTTTATCTCGTCCCCGACTGGTGCCACCTCACCTTGAGCCGCGCAGAGGATCAACGCCAGCACCGCAAGGAGGGAGGGCTTCATCTTCTCCCTGTCGTCTCCGCAGCCCAGGAGCAACACCCTCACCCGGGGACAGGATATATATCTTCCCTGCCTTTGGACCTGGTGATGATGAGGACAACAATTTGGGAAGAGTGGGCAGGGATGATGCGTGGGATGGGAGGCCAGGAATGCACCGTGGGTTGTTTTCTCAGCTCGGCTGTTGTTGCCTCGGGGCAGAGGGGAGTGAAAGCACCCTGGGAATTCACACCTTTTATCGCCTTTCAGGCTTGAGTTTCCCCACGGTCAGGCTGGAAGGGTTGCTGGGGCCTGAGTGGGGACCTGATTCTCCTTCAGCTCCATCTGATCTTCACCTCTGTGGTTGGGCAGTTTGGTGAAGGCAGAGAGTCCAAGCAGAATGGTATTTATTAATTAATTAATGGCTTTGTCCCTGGGGGGTCATTGCCAAATGCATTTCCAGGGTTAGCCACGGGTAAGTCCCCATATGTACTGTCAGCTGAAACCCAGCTCTGCGTTCATGGTGACAATCTAAACAGGAAATGTCCTACAGAGTCTTGTTTATCTGGGAAAGCTGCTGGTTGCCTGCAAAGTCCTAAATCAAAGAGCCAGGGAATGGTTTGGGTTGGAATAGACCTTGAAGACCATTCAGTTTCACCCTTGTGCCACTTGCAAGGACATCTTCCATTAGACCACCTCAAGTCCCCATCCAAACTGGCATTAAACGCTTCCAGCAAGGGTTAAAATCATCTTTGTCCCCCTTCTCCATGGAGCATCCAATTCCAAGTCCTGCCAGTCAGGCATGATGTTCTCAGCCTTGATTTCTCTGCATGTTTGGGTGGAGCTGGAGCTGATAACTTCACCCCTTCCAGGGCTTCCATTTGCCTCCCTGTCCCACTTCTGCTTCCAAGGAAAGAGTTATCCAGAGGTTTAGTTCTGGATATCAGATTCATGTCCATGAATCACCAACTCATCAAGACACCAAAGAGCAGGGAGGCTGAAGCAGGAGGAGCCCCTTGGGGCGAAGCCACTTGGGCAATCAGGTGTCTGCTCTTCCCTTCCTTCTCCACCCTGGAAGATTTGGGGTGCAGGAAAGAGAGCAGAGACCCACTGCAACTCACAGCCTGGGATTTCAAACATGGAGAAGAAGGAGAAGGGGCAGAGGCTCCGAAAATATGTGGGTGAGGTGGGGGTTTAATGACTGAGGGCCAACATTAGTTTCTTGGCAGGAGATAAATCAGCAACAGTTCCTCGAGCAGGGGTGATGCTCATCAGAGACATTTAGAGCTTCCATGGGATCAGTCACTGCTCATCACAGCAAAGGCATGGCCAGAGGGGGTTCAAAGAGACCCCAAAATCCAGAGCATCTTCCTTTTCAGGGCAACAAAAGGGAGGATTATTGCTCTGAGATTTTTTTTTCGGGGCATGGAAGGGGATTTGCAGATATTTTTGAGGTTTCTGACACTGGCATTAAACCACCAGCTCTGCTGACGTCAAACAGGGTCAACAGGATGGTGAAGTCAGCCCTGATAACCCCACGAGCACCAACCATTCCTCTCCAGTGGCCAGACACCTGGGTGTGGAGGCAACAAGCCACAGCCCTTGCCCAAGAGACAAAATCCTGGATGGAATCCCAGCAGGAATGCCAGGGAAGGCGTGTCAGTCCTCCCAGATGTCACGGGGCAGTGACCAAAGAGCAGGACCTGTTCCAGGGAATGGGGGTTGGCTGATGTAACTCACCGTGTGGTGCCACCTGGCAGGGGTGACTCCTTGGGGAGGCTGGAAATGGGGCCTGGGAAGCCACGGCTCAGCATCCTGCAGCAGTGGGAGCACCCTGGAGAGGCTCTGAGCTCCTCAAGTGGGTGGTTTGGACCTGATTTGACTGGTTTTTGAGGGAAAAAATGGGGAAAAAAAAATCATGTTATTCTCCAGGATGATTTAGTCTGTTGTCCAGAGAGGTTTTGGACTCCCCATCCCTGGAGGTGGCCAAGACCAGGCTGGACAAGGCTTGGGGAAACTTGGGATAGTGGAAGGTGGGGTTGGAACAGGAGAATCTTTAAGGTCCCTTCCAACCCAAATCATCCCATGGTTAACAAGGTTTATTCCCTCACTTCTGAGGACTGGTGGCACAAACATCTCCTGCCTGACACAGAATCCAGAGAGGAACCACCAGCCCCAGTGAGGGATTCAAATCTGCTCCACACCAACAGCAGGGCCATGGGAATGGTCCACCACAGCTCTGCTGGGGGGAGTGGTTTGATGGACCAGTAAGACCCATTTGGCACTTTTGGGGGCTGCTGGTGGCCCATGGAGCCAGAGATTTGGGAATTCACCATCTTGGCCTTGGGGGTGGGTGATGCACCTGCGAGGGGTGGGATTGCCGTGGTTGGAATTTCCTCAGAGGGACACAGGACACTGAGTGAGGGGGACACTGAGTGAGGGTGGTGGTGTCACCCTGGGTTGCTCCAATGACTGTTTTGCAGGTTTCAGTGTCTTTGGTAGGGGTTTACAGCCTTTAGCTGTTTAAATAAGACCACCTGACTGCATCCAAAACAAAAGTGAGAGTTTTATTATAAATGAGAGTTTTATTATAAATGAGAGTTTTATTATAATTCCTCTTCATCTAAAAGTTATATTTTTTTATTCAGGAATGGCAGAAAAGGCTCCGAATGTTTCAGTTCTTGAATTTTTATGTTCCAGTGCAGAGGGATTTCCAAAGTACAAGAAAGAACTATCTTAGCACAAAATTATACATATTTCTAAAACTAATATACCCCATCCAAACTATCCAACAACACGCAGCTACAGCTAAATATCATCCAAGATATATTTTGTATTTTTTTTGTGAATTCACACAGTTCTTGTCTATCTTAACTTTATTAACAGAGCTCTTCACTTGTATCATTCCATGGAACATCAGCAGGTTCTCCTCTCAGGTCACTGTTGGCCAAGGTCATCCTGCAGATCCCATCGTTATCACTGAGACTTCTGTCTTGGAAGCTGCTCCTGACTCCTTGGTCGGAGAACCTGCACAGTTTCCAACACCGGGTGGCCAACACACACCAGGACTGGAGCATGGAAGGTACTGCTGGGTTGGGTCAGTGCAGAGAGCTGGAAAAATGTGTCCCAGTATCCAGGATAATGAAAGCTGGACATGGAATGTATCCAGGACCACCTCCAGCATGGAAACCCGGAGGTGCAGATCAGAATAGTCCTTCCTCTGTGCCACTTGCTGTGTTTTATCCCAGAAATCCCACGGGACATTGGCAGTTGAGCCACGTCAAAGCCTCGCCAGGGAACGTGCTTCCAATTAAAATGATTAATTAAATGTTAGGGATGGTGGCGTTCCAGATCAGGGATGTTCCTGGCAACTGTTTGTTTCCCTCACTTGGGCTCATCCTTGGAGATCAGACCCCTGCAGGGATGTGAATCACATCCTTCAGGATGAGGACCTGCTCCCTGATTTTCCTCTTGGCTTTGGGACACTGCACGGCCCCGGCTGTAAACATGGATCTGTTTGGTTGCCCTCTGGAATGTTCTGGCTGTCGAGTCTTCCTGCAGGCAGAACAGAGAAGGGAAGTGAAGGAACAGGGATGTGCTCGTTTTCTGGGAGCCTCAGAGTGGGTTCTTCTCACGCAAAAGGCTTTGGGACAAGCGTCCACATGTGGAACCACAGCATCAAGGAAGGACAGGAGCACCATGGCTTGGTCTCGTGGGAATCTCTTCCTTTTATTGATCCTGGTGTTTTTCACTGCTCAGCTTCCCCGTGGTCACCTGCCTCATCACCTCTCGGGTGGCACCTCAGAAGGTTCCCACGTAATTCCATCTATCCCAATCCATATACATTGCCACTTCCAACCCAATTTCTGCACCAGGGGCTGCAGGGTGGAATTGGTTCTCAGTTCCAGCAAGGGTTGCACCACCAGCGGTTTCCCAGCCCTAAATCAGCCCCATTGGAGCAGTTGAACAATCTGACTCTGTCTCTGTCCGCATCCTTCAGCTTGAGTGGGTTTGGAGGGAGGGAGGGGCCAGGTCAACATGGTGCCACTTGTTTTTTTTGGCAGGGAAGACACACTTTGAAGAGAACACTGCCCTGGGAGCAGAAGAGGTGGCTCTGTGTGTGGAGCACCTCCTGGGTGAGTGCAAGATCCAGCTCTCCCCACCCCTGAGTCCGGTGGCAGTGGCTGAGAAGTGATTTTTTTCATCTTTCCCCTTCTCCACAGGGATTTGCTGCAATTCCAGAGGGGTTCAAAAGCAAGAAATCCCTTCCCAGGTGGGTTCCAAAGGGGTTCCAAAGCAAGAAACTCTTTCCCAGGTGGCATCCAAAGGGGTTCCAAAGCAAGAAACCTCTTCCCAGGTGGGTTGCAAAGGGGTTCAAAAGCAAGGAATCCCTTCTCAGGTGGGATCCAAAGAGGTTCCAAAGCAAGGAATCCCTTCTCAGGTGGGATCCAAAGAGGTTCCAAAGCAAGGAATCCCTTCCCAGGTGGGTTCCAAAGTGTTCTCAAAGCAAGGAACCCCTTCCTGGGTGAGTTCCAAAGTGTTCTCAAAGCAAGGAACCCCTTCCCAGCTGGACTTGTTCCCACCCTTTAGGCCACAGAAAAAGATGGAGGGTTTAGCTCAGGCAAATCCCTTATCCCACAGCCAAAATTGCTAAACACACTTCCCTGTGGAAAAGCCCTCCTTCCAGGTGAGTGGGCAGCACCTTCCATGGACAGGCACTTAGCACATGGTCACCTTGATCAGAAGATCAGGGAAGGCTGCACTTCATTTGGAGCTCCAAGCCCGGCTGCACCCCTGTCCAAGAGGGGCAGCACCACTGGATGTGCAGAGGGAGTGGTTTGGGGCCCAGGGGTCTCCAGCTCCAGCCCCAACCCAGGCCCCATCCCACCACCCTAGACCTCATTTCTCTGCACCACATCCCACAGCTCTGCTCCTCAAAGCCTTTTTTGTTGCACCAAGCTGGAATTTCCCTTCTCCCTGGCCTCGGGTCAGAGCCATAAATCTCTCATTCTGCACCAAATTGGTGCTCAGGGCTGTTATTTGTGTAAATCTCCGTCTGCACCAAACAAAGAGGCACAAAAGAAAAGGCAAATCAGCCAGAACCACTCGGACAATTAGGAAAAAATTGCTCTTCCCATTCAGCCAAGAGGAAAAGAAGAGCCTCGGGCAGGTCAAGGCAAGCTCAGTGAGAGCAGATCTAACCAGGCTCAGCCCAGGGGCTGCACAAATTTGGGACAAAGCTGAGGGATCCTTAGGAGAATCCCAGGATGGTTCAGAAGGGACTTCAAAAACTATCTAATCCCAACTGCATTCCATGGGGAATGTCCACGGGGACACCTTCCTGCTATCCCAAGATGCTCCAGCCTGGCCTTGGACACTTCCAGGCATGGGGCAGCCACAGCTTCTCTGGCAAATCCATCCCAGCCCCTCCCCACCCTCCCAGGGAAGAATTCCTTCCCAATATCCCCCCTATCGCTGGGAAGCCATTCCCTGTGTCCAGTCCCTCCCTTCCTCATCCCAAGTCCCTCTCCAGCTCTCCTGGAGCACCTTTAGGCACTGGAATGGGCTCTGGGGTCTCCAGGCTGGACATTCCCAGCTCTCCCAGCCTGTCTCCACGTCCGAGGGGCTGCAGCTCTTGGAGCATCTCTGTAGCCTCCTCTGGACTTGCTCGAGCAGCTCCACATCCTTCTGACATTGGAGATCCTGAATTTGGAGGCAGTGCTCCAAGGTGGGATTTGGGAGACAGGAATACTCAGCAGACAACATCAAATTGAAGAGACAAGGGATTAAACCCAGTCTTGTTTTAGGCTCTCATAGAGTAAAACCTGGAACCAAGTTATTCTCTGTTCTATTTATGGAATTAAATCCCTTGTTTTTGGCATTTTTGTGTTATTTTATTTTTCCCCCCAGCACACAGGAAGGCACGATGAGGATGACCCAGCACAGCCCCTTAAGAGGAGTCCTTTCAAAGGTGATAATACAGAG